>CM035428.1:73089727-73584727 GCA_020310875.1 Ceratopteris richardii | reverse complement strand
CTGAGTGTGCTTTCATATGATACAAATGTTCTAAGTAATGCATGTTATATTGTCCTGTGGTGTAATGACTTGATTTGAGTTAATTTGTCCACATGGTGTAGATATCAATCTTGAATGGACTTCTTTGACATTTCTTCTTCTACACTTGAAAGTTTCTTTATCCGATAAATGACAAACCACAAAACCACCTTACCTCACAACATCATTTGAAAACCATTTATTTTTAATAAATCTCCATCATGCATATATATGTTTGCTACAAAGTGCTAGAGCTTCTCATGCAATGATCGAGCAAAAATATAATGTGAAATGTAAACATGCATGTGGATGATTCCATATAGTATGATCCTTAAACATAATGATTAAAGCTAAATGTGAAACAATACGGCACTCAGTGACTCAATTGATTGCTTTGAGTTCACTTTGAAATAGACTTGAATTGACCATTAGAGTGAGAGGCTTGAAGATGAGACTTTGAGAGCTTGAGTGTTTACTTGTTCAACAAGTGTGTTATTTAGGGAAATGAAAGGAGCTAAGTTATCTTTTTTCTAGGGAATGATTATGCTTTTTTCCTCTTTTCTACGATCCTCGCGACATACCAGGTGAACCCGACGTGAAAGGAGGTGAGAGTAGAATCTTTGAACTTAGGTGAAGAAAGTTTAGCAAGCAGTGTGGTTTGAAAAGTTCATCCCATTTGATTGTTTATGTGCAACACTGCAATTTCCAAGATTGATGTCATAACTCAGCTTTTGCATTTTCAGCAAGATGAAAAAAGACGAAGTTCCATTCAAGCATTTCATGAGCGAGTTATTAAGCAGAGTGGCTACTTTGATGGTAAAAATGTTATGTTGATTTTGCAAGGAATACAAACTTGAAGCTCGGTACCTTGGGATTGGGCTTACACCCTTTAATGATATGGAACTTATTGAAAACTTTGTGTATATATCTGAGCTGCGTGACCGGCTAACAATGGAAGCCCAGACAAGGTGGTCACAGTACAAATTGACTTTAATAAAAATGTTCGCTCTCAAGGATATTGATAAAGTAACTCAAACAACGTTCTGAAAGTGGATTCACAAATAAAAAGATCAAACCATCTTGGATATAAAAAGGAAATTCAATCATCAGTATGATGACCTGACGGAACATGATAGGAGAGCAATAGAACATGAAAGGGTATCTTTGTTTCTACAGGCGATAGATATAAAGAGGAAGATCTTGTGGATACTCTCACGGTTATTACTTACTTATTCTCTTCAATAGAGCATGAGGCAATAGTGTAAGAGAAAAAGGAGGAGAACCAATGAAGGTAAAGAAGAGAAAAGAAGAATCAGGCATCAAGTAGAAGCTTTACAAGATCAATCTCAAACACCAAATCAAAATCAACCAATACAAACAAACTAGCCCACTCAAGTTATTCCACCATTCCAACCAACAACAACCCAACCAAATCAAATCTTGACTCTAGTTCAAACCCCTACTTCTGCTGAGATGCCAGTTTCTACTCAAGTTAATAATCCTCCTCAGGATCAAGAGATGAAACTCCCATGGTGAGGCCAAGGGAGAGTGAAAAAACCATCATACATGCTAAAATTGCACATTGAGCAAGCCACGGATTTAAAAGAAATTCTTGAGAAAAGAGTGTTTGACAATGTAATCGAATTTACACTAGATGAGTTGTTGGGAATAGCTAAACGGGAATTTCTAAAAGTAATTATCAACCTCTTAAGGAGAATGGTAGTCAATAGTCGATACTCAAGAAGCTGAGAGGATGGATGAAGAGACACATGTTCAATCCATGCAAGCACAAGTACAAGAATTGAAAAATACACTTGAACAAACTGAAGCTAATGTGTAGCCATGCGCACATGAGGAAATGTTCTTGGAATGGAATTCTCCAGATATAACTCCTTCAAGTCATTATACTAGAGATCACTAGACTCGAGCCACGATGGAGACATTGGTTCAATTAGATAAAATCAGTACACCATTCGTCGCCCTTATCGATCATGGATCTGAAATCAACTTAATGTCCAAAGATCTCCACATGAAAGGGAAATGGCCAATAGATATGCAGCCAGGCTAGAGAATCCGGGCTGCTAATATGATGCCATGTGAGCTATTTGGTGCATGCCCATAGGTATTAGTCACAATTGGGGATGTTAGTGATTATCAGAACTTCTTCGTCCAAGATCATTCCAGCTATTCATTGATTTTAGGGCAGCCATACATTATTGCCTTGAGGATGGAGACGAGAGTTTTGAAGGATGGTTTGGCCTATGCACGAATTCGAAGCAAGGATGGAAAGAAAGCAGTCTAGTTTATGACGGTTGTGTGGACCATGTCAGGAATAGGACTTCTCTTTGGACAAGACCTATTCCTAAAGAACTTGAAGACCAAAGTTTTCAAACGAAGCTTTCATAAATCAAGACTATGGAAGCTTGGATAGTGGAAAGTTTCTGAATGTAAATATGTTCATATCAAGTTTCATAGAACTTTCTTCAACAAGTTCTTTTCAGTTTCACGTTTTCTCTGAATTAAAAAAGTGGGAAAAACAATACATAGCAAACCTTGAGAGAAACTTTTACGGATGTAGAGTGCTCAACTTCGACGAGAAAATCTCCGAATTTTTGATGAGATATCTTTTGCAAATATGCTATTTGATTTGCAAGAATTGATTGAAGGAAGAAGAAGTGACTACGTGATTCAAACACACTCTATTTCCAGGTACAAGGAAATAGAAAAGTTTGAACAAGACGAAAAGGGAAAAGAAGCTTTCATTGAAATAAAATACAAAACGGTTGATAGAAAGATTAAACCAATTGCAGTTCTGCTTCCTCAAGATAGTAACCAACTTATGGATAGTGCAAAAGCCCAGTCGCCTCTCAGGGATAAAAGAAAAATAGATCACAAATTTACCAAAGAAACACTTGAGAAAATTCAGTTAGGAAAAGATGGTTTCCTTAGCGAAAAAGAAAAGAATACAATTCTCCCAGATGATATTCAGACATGGGAAGGCTCTTTCTTTAAATGCCTAGGAAATTGGGTGTGTAGATCCATCTATGGTATCATCGATGATAAGTTTTACGATACCACATGTACCTTGGAATCTTCCATTGATTCCAGTACCAAAAGCTCACATTTCAAAGTTGATTGACATGTTGAATGAAAATATTAGAATGGGAATTCTTGAGCCATCGTGCTCCCTATTCTAACCGCTCGTTCACAGTACCAAAGAAAAATGGGTCACTGAGATTTATTCAGGATCTACAATCAATAAACAAGGTGACAATCAAAAATATGGGAACTGGGCCTATTGTAGATGAGTACGAAAAAGCCTTTGCAGGAAGATCTATTTATTCAATGGGAGACTTGCACTCTGGGTATGACCAATTCTAGGTAGCCCTTGAGAGTCATGAATTGACAACTATGAGGACACCACTTGGGCTCGTGAGCATGTGTACTTTGCCACATGGTGCCACGAACTTGGTGGCACATGTGATGAATGATATGCATAAGGTGCTTAGGGATTTTCTTCTGCATTTGACCATGTCATTCATTGATGATGTCTCTATTAAAGGTTGCAAGGAAAAAGATAAAGATGAGACTCTTGATGAGGATGGATGTCAAAAATTTTTTGAAAATCACATAAATGACTATGAATCCATTCTTAGTCAGTTGGAAGAGGTTCACTTGACATTGTTTGTAGAGAAATCATTATTTGGGGTGCAAGAGGTACTGATTGTAAGAAGTTTGTGTGGCCCTAAAGGAAGAAAGACGTGCTCAAAGAAAGTAGATGCTATTCAACACATGAAAGAAGTCTGCTTCTCAATCAATGAGGTAAGGAGATTTCTCGGGGTGTATGTTTTCTACGTTGTATGGATTCCTCATTTTGCCCATGTTGCAGACCCACTCTATCAATTGCTTTGAAAAGGGCAAAGATTCCAATGGAAGAACATCCATACTCCAGTTGTGAGGAAATTAAAGAAGGCACTTGCAGAAGCACCGCTGCTTAGAAAAGCAAATTACAGTGACAATAAATAGATCTACATTACCATAGATACGAGTCCGACAGTATAGGCTGGGTGATTGACCAAGAAGATGATGAGGAAAAAAGGTATGCGATTCGATTTGGAGCTAAAGTACTAAATGTTTGCCAAAGAGGCTACCCTCAGATTAAGTGAGAGCTCTAAGGAATAGTGATTGCATTAAAGAATGACAAAGAATATTTAATCGGGGTGAATGTAGTGGTGAAAACAGACTGCTTACCATTATTGGGAATGATCGTGAATTGTTCCACTGCAGGCATTGCCATGTTAAGGTGGATAGCATATACCAAGTCGCTAAACCCTAAGTTTGTTCATATAGCCAAGAGGAATAATGTGGTAGCTGATATGCTATCGCGAGCTATATATGAAAATGAAGATTTCTTATCTCTAATGATGAAGAGATAGGTTTGGATTTTTATGCTTTGCATGTGCATACTTCAAGCTTAGATGAAGCATCTACAAGACTGAATAGAAAAGAACCTACTCATCAAACTGAGAAGCCTGAGACTAGTATTGAGTCTTCAAGAGGAGGAACTAGAAAAAGCTTAGGAAGGGGGAAAGGAAATCATAGAAGATAAGAGGAAACTTACAAAATTATAATAGGGATAACAGAAAGATTCAATGAAGATGAATATGAAAATGAGTGGAAGGAAATTGGGAGATACCTAAGTATAAAGTCTCTTGATCCAAGTTGGAGCAAAGAAAAGTTTCATATCAGTCGAAGAAAGTACAAACAACTATTTTCTAAAAGATGGATTACTTTGGAAACAAAATATTGGAATAAACAAGATACCTCAGCAAGTTGTGGGATGCAATGAAGCGAGAGACAAGATTATGCGTGAAATGCATAGTTAACTATGGGCTGGACATAAAGGCTTTCAAGGGACTTATGAATAAAGGAAAGATATTGTGGCCTGGGATGTATGTAGATGTCCATAAATATGTGGCCATTTGTAAGACTTGCCAGGTATTTTTGAATGTAAAACACAGAGATGAGTTGCACTCGACATATCCTCTAAATATCTGCTATAAGTGGGCTGTCGATCTAGTTACAATGCCATTAGGCATGCAATAGATGCGGTATATTGTGCTGGCAAGAGAGGACCTAACAAAACATGTTGAAGGAAGAGCTTTGAGGAGGAAAACTACAAGCAATGTATGTAAGTTTCTACTAGAAGACGTGTTTAGTAGATTTGGCTATGTTGAGAAAATAGTTGCTGATAGAGGTGAGCTTGATGCTCAGGAAGCCAAAGACTTTTTTGAAAAAAATGGAATTCGGCTATCGCTCACCACTGCTTACAATTCTAAATCCAAAGGGAAAATTGAGCGCAGATATCCTCCGATTATTAAAGCTTTGGCTAAGGCTTGTGAGGGAAAAATAAAGAACTTGCCAAAATACCTTTCCTTTGCCCTATGGCAGACAAGATGACGTGCACTAGGACTACTGGATACATGCTAGCAGAACTAATGTATTGTCAAAAACGTATATTACTGATGGAGTCACATGCTCTAGCATGGACTTCATTGCCTTGAGAAGATGAGGTATCAAGGGAAGATCTTCTAGCTATACAGATTCTTCAATTGGAGAAAGGAAGAAATCTGATAGAAGAAGTTATTGTTAAGCTCCTAGCATCTAGAGACAGAAATAAGATTGTGTTTGACAAGTCCCATTGGTTAAGACCTAAAAGGTTGAATGAAGGAAATTGGGTACTTGTCTATGATAGCTCACTAGATATGCAATATGAAGCCCGAAGAAAATTGGTGAAGCAATGGTTTGGTCCGTATGTGGTATGTAAAGTGTTTGACAATGGTACATGCTCACTCAGGGAACTGGATGGAACCAATTTAAAGGAATTGATTGTTGGGAGAAGAGTTAAGCTATTTAAAAGAAGGAAAAATAGGGATAATGAGATAGTAATTGATAAAGAGGAAGAAGAAGATGATAAAAATGAGGAGCTTGTTGAAGAGATTCAAGATGGAGAAGAGAGATAAATAAAAATGGAAACCAAAGAATTTTTATATATACGTGTATAAATATTAAAAGTGTAAATAAATAAGAAGAATAACTGGATAAGAAATAATGTGTGCATGCAAAGGTAAGACTGTACATTGAATAATAAAGGTCTGTAAACATGAATGCATGTTAATGTACGTAAATAAAGATTGTATGTCTGGTCATTTCTAATGCATTTCTTGCAGGTGCACCTATAGGAACAGATAAAGAATTGTGATTCAACCATGGAGAGGAATTTTGCTGATGAGGCAGAGACATCATCTCGGAGAAATTCAGTTCGAGATAGAAATGCAAATTTAAATCAAGCTAGAAATAGAGCTTCGACGCAAATTAGAAACACATCTTTAGAATAGCCTCTGAACGATGCCTTTATATTTGAGTACTTACTCCCCACATTTATAAACACCTTAGTACATAGAACAATGATTAAGGAAAGACCATCAACTGGAATAGCTTTAAACCAAATCAAGGATGTACGTCCAACTTGGCCTAGGGCTAGACCTTTAGATCAGGACAGAAATAGAGAACTGACTTGAGCCAAGAATGTGCCTATAGATCAATCCACATTCTATATTTTCGTGTCTGAAATGCTTCCCATGACTGCAGATATTATAGAAGAAAAAGAAAGAGTTCTAGCAAGAATATATCATGAAATGCTTCGAGAACAAAGTGAAGGCGAACCATTAAGTGAAGAAGAACTTGATGCCTTTATTTGTGAGTACTTATTTCCTCTACCAGAGGACCAAACAAGGGCACTGATATATAGGCATCCATAAGAGTTAAATCAAATAAGACCAAAGGATTATGAGTCGGGGGTCAGAGCTTGTTATTGTACATAAATAGGTGAATAATATCTTCTAAACTTGTGATCTGAGGTGTGTATATGTGTGTTTTATGATCATGTTTTGTTTCAGCATTTAGCTCCAAAAAGTAGGTCTTGAAGAGAATTGAGCAAAGAAAGTAAGTTGTACATAATGGAATAAAGTGTCTAATGGTTTTTATCAAGTTTTTCAGAAGAAACAGGAATCACATCAGTAAATGAAAGATGGTAACTCGGAATGAAGAAAGAAGAGATGATTTGAGCTGTAAGATTCAAGCAGCTTCTGACTTTGTATTGGTGAGATGTTACTGCTTCAGTTTTTTCTTTTCTCTTGTATATACGTGTATATATATGTGTATACATGTATATGTGTGTATATAAAAAGATTGCATGATTAAGCATATGATACATAAAGAAATTCATAAACATTAAGGGATTTAAGTAGGCCAAAGATTTCATACGATTATTGAGGTTACATATGATGCATGAAAGACTAGGATTATGTGAGTAGGATTAGAAAGCGGACTAGAACTTTCGGGAATAGAACCAAGGAAGGTGAAGGGAAGGCCTAAACTAAGTGCCTGTATATACTATTGTTCATGAACACTTGATGAGTGAGATGCTTTGACTTCTACTTTTGATCTTGTTTGATCCGACCTTCAGACAGATTATGTCTTAGAAAAAGATTTCATACACTAGTCAGCTATCTATGTGTATGTGTATGTATTGTTGGGTACTGCGATGAGCTAGTAGGTGGGTGGATCTACCCTGGTCATGTGATCAAGGCCATGAGCTGATGCTCGTTGTGTCATATGGCATGACCTATATGTTGTCATGTGGTCATACGGGTTGATAGGCGGGTGGAGTCACTCTGACCGAGTGGTTGGAGCCATGAGCTGACGTCGATTTCATATGAGGCTGACATTTGAGTCGTCTGCTATGTCAGGTTGATAGATGAGTGGGCTAAACCTGGCCGGGTGGATAGGTCCATGAGTCACAGCTGATTTTGGCAGCTGACATGTGTAAATAAAGAATAAAATGAATAAAAACAAAAATAAAAATAAAAAGACTGAGCTCGGGTGAAGAATTAAATCAAAGAAAAAAAAATAGAAGTAAAAGGAAAATAAGAAAAGGTCTGATGGGGGTCTAGACAGTGGGAGATCAACAGGGATGCCAGATTGTAGTTTTGTAAATCAAGTTAGTAAGGGCTGGTATATGCATATGCTTAGGATGGGCTACTGGATCGGACCACATCAAGCTAACGAAAGAGCTAAGAAGTTTTCGATTCACTCATGTGATTACTAGTCTGAATGCATTATTGTATCTTCATATGTTGTATGCGATACTTGTGCCTACCTTCTTCTCTTGATTAATGCCAAGTTTGATGCATTTTTAGATTTCATGCATCTAGTTGAATTTTCTTTCAATTGTGTTTATCTGCCATGACTACTAGATGCTTGCTCATGTTTTTGATATCTATGCAGGCTGGCACATCTAGAGGATGCACAGGTTTAGAGGGGGTGGATGTGGTCGTGATATGAAAATCAAGCTAGTAAATCAAACATGAAGCAACAATTGAAACCTTAATCAAGATAAAGAGAAATCGTCAAATTAAATTGATCTTTGTCCAATGGCGATTGATAGAAGAAATTATAACAACATCGTGCTAACCAGTGATCTCTATCTCTTAAAATCATGTTCTTCATGTAATAACTTTTGGTATGAAGCTCTTGAGCATCCTCATAGTCGAAGATATGGATCTTTGGACATTTCTTCATACATTTAATATGAACACTTGCATGAAGAGTTTGCATGTGTATGTGTGTATATTTGTGTATGTATGCACCAAAGTGCATTTATAACTATGGAAATGTATGTGTATATGTTTGTTTTATGTGCAGTTTTTTATGGAGAGCAGATATTAAATATTATATATATACGAAAAAGAAAAACGAAAGAAAACAGGTTATCTTTTTTATATATAGAGAACAACAACTCTACGTGGACAATTCCTTCAAGAGAGAAGGGTTTTTTTTTCTTTTTTTGGCAGATTGAAGGGCAATCTGGAGGATTCTGGCGGTCATCAGAGCATTAGCAAGAAAAAACAAGTGGCAAAGAGGATTGGTAAGAAAAGGAGGCATTCGGGAAGTCTCCGGGATAGAAAGAAAAAGGCGACGAAGGGCTATCTCAGGAAGAGACGCATTCATGCAACAGAGAGACAACTGTGCACAATTCCAAAAGAGAAGTAGACACAACACATGTTGTCAGGACCAATCCAGCTCACATTATCAATGTTTTACCCAGAAGTTTACGTAGGAGGATTCAATTTATTCAAAGGAGCTTAGAAAACGATGAGACAGATATTCAACTACGATGATGAAGAAGAGATTGACTCAGACTTAGAAGCAGGCATACTTGATATCGGTAAAGAAGGAGGGTATTGGATGAAGAGGGGGGAGCGCATGGTGGATCTCTCGGTGGGGAAAAAATTTTTGGGAACGATTGGCAATCGAGAGATACACACAAAGGACAGAGGAGGACATGACATCTTAGACCTGAAAATAGGGAAAAGTGTGCGACCACAGAGGCTATGCTTAACACACTGTTGCTTCTTATCTCGGACAGGATATAGATGGTGCTCTGGTCTTTTGGTGGTTGTTGCTATCAGAGGAGAAAAATTGAGAAAGGAAGATGCCAAAGTTTAGGGAGGCAGATATTCAGAGCTCTCACTAATAAGTGGAGAAGCAGCATCTTGCAGCTCAAGTTTTCAGTCACTGTTTGCAAACCATAGAGAGAGACCATGGGAGAGAATGTGGAAGGAAGCTCATGCATAAACATTTCTAGAATTGCTCATGCAAGGAGATACAAGGGAGAGTGGGAGAAAGGCATAAATTATGTGTTTTGATCAGCACAAGCTGAATTGGAGGAGTCTAGAACTAATCACGGCATATTATTTGGATGGAAAACAGATAATCAGAGACATAAAGATCTGAACGGAGTTTGAAAGCTATAGAGGATCTTTCTACAACTCGGGATATTATGCACAGGTGTATTCCCTACTAAATTTTTTATTGCGAAAGTAAGATAAAGACTATGCTAATGTATTAAGGTCACAAGTAGTGATACAATGCTTCTGTAGGACACATTGATGGATGCGCTTTGATTGCAAATTTAGATAAATGCGTGCATGGGATCATGAAGCTTGCATGATATACAAGAAGTAAAATTTTTGTTAGGTTCTGATAATGCTAGTATTTCCTTATTGTAGCGCTTTATTCATGCTCATAACTTGTGCAACTACACGTTGATAGGTAGTGAAGAACTCTCGGTGTTTCATTAATTAATCCATTTATCTCCGGCACATAATCTACTATCCTTCGCTCTGTTAAGGCGTACAAAATCTACACCCCTTCTTTGTAATTACAGTGCTTAAGTTATCTATGCATATGTTGTGTTGCTTCTTCCAATCATTGTGTTTTGGATGTGTTGTGGTGTCTTGATCTGTATCAATGACAGGAAAGAGCAAGAGAATCTTGTTGTTCTAATTCTGCATATAGACAGTTTCTCATATTTGCCGAAGAACTTTCTCTGAGTGTGCTTTTGTATGATACAAATGTTCTAAGTAATGCATGTTATATTCTCCTTTGGCATGATGACTTGATTTGAGTTAATTTGTCCACATGGTGTAGATCTCATTCTTAAATGGACTTCTTTGATATTTCTTCTTCTGCACTCGAAAGTTTCATTATCCGATAAACGACAAACCAAAGAACCACCTTGCCTCATGACATCATTTGAAAAACAATTATTTTCAATTAATCTCTATCATGCATATATATGCTTGTTACAAAGTGCTAGAGCTTCTCATGCAATGATTGAGCAAAAACAGAATGCGAAATTAAACATGCATGTGGATGATTTGATATAGTGTGATCCTTAAACATAACAATTAAAGCTAAATGTGAAACAATACGGACCTCAGTGACTCAGGTGATTTCTTTGAGTTCACTTTGAAATAGACTTGAATTGACCATTAGAGTGAGAGGCTTGAAGATGAAACTTTGAGAGCTTAAGTGTTGACTTATTCAACAAGTGTGTTATTTAGGGAAATGAAAGGATCTAAGTTATCTTTTTGCTAGGGAATGATTATTCTTTCTCCCTCTTTTCTACGATCCTCACGACACTGTTTTGACATTTGATTATAAAATATTGATGAGAAGTCAACTCTAGATTTCCAAAGGCATCCACGTGTTTGTGCAAATAACAATGAGACATTTTAAGCAACATGTAGAGAGATGTCTACCTAGTGAAAGTCCACCATAGATGAAGTTTATTTCTCTATTCTTAGAGGGATCAACTAATGGGCAGTTACGCTCATTAGTATACATCCATAGGCTCAATACCTTAAATGAATGTATCAGAGAGTGTGTGGATATAATTTAGCTATGAAACAAAAGACTTTATCTGCTTCCTCTTGCTCAACAAAATCCTCAATGGAAGAGCTTGTGGATATTGTAGTAAAGAAGCTTCAGATGGAACAAGAAAAAGACCAATGTAACACACCATATTGCCAGAGACCACAAAAAATTAGGAGATGTCAACACTCTAATGCAGATCATCCCACTTACAAGTGCAATAGAGTGCAAAGATACTCACCACCAAAGTATAACAAACCACCTCAATATCAGTACCAAGAATACCAATATCAATAGAAACCATAGTACCAACCTAAACCTATGTATCCTCATAAGGATGCATATGGAAATCCTCCTAGAAATCAATAGCAATACTATAAAGAACCTTGAACAACCTATGTATAATCGAGGCAAGCAAGAGCCTATGAGGTCACTCTTCAATCAACAACAACCTCAACCTCCAAAGATTGTTCCATTCAAGTATGCAAAGGAAAATATAGAAAGGGATATTGTCCCAATATGACTATCTATGATAGAAACAAGTCCTACATATATTGAGATGTATATAGAAGATAGAAATGACTATCCTGAGGATACATATGCCGAAGGTAAATGGTATCAAGAAGAAGCCTACTATCTTGCAAACACTAGGGAGAAACCAAATCGGACTTATCAATCTAGTACAAGAATCTATTATGTAGAGAATGGAGTTGTTGAAAGACAACAATGCACAATGGGTGCATCTTCTCCAAAAGTTCCATGCTATAGATGTGGCAATGACCACTTCTTGAAGGATTGCCCTAAGCCATCTAGGACATTTACCTAGAAGATTGAAGGATTTTGTGAGGACTATGGGAAAGAGCACCTAATTAAAGGATATCCTTGAAACCCTCAAAACACTACTCACACTCCACTAAAAATGGTTAATATCATGGAAAGACGTAGTGAATCTGAAGGACAAGTGTCTCTTCAAGCAATAAAACAAGCTCAAGCTAAAGAACAAGCTAAGGAGCATGAAGTCTGTCAAATGAAGAAAAATCTTCACCTCCTCAAACCCTCAATGTGAAATCATTTGGGGAAACAAAGAAAAAGAAAGGGAACTAGACTTGGGAGCAACAAAATGCAAAAATTAGTCAAAAATGGGAGAAGAATGTAGGAAATCTAGAAAAGGAGTTACAAGATGCATGCACTAAGGTTTCTCAAGAAAAATCAGTAGCATCCGAGGAAAAGAACACTTCTAAGAAGATGAAAGTAGGCTATGTACTTTTATCCTCTTCTTGAGGACTTGCAGATGATGTCTAAAGCCTATGAGGCTCTGGTAAAAAGTGTCCCTAATGTAGAGACGCACCACCATTGTTACTCAAACACCCAAGTAGAGAAAGAAACGCTTGAAGTGTGCAAACAATTTGTGAGTTATCACAAAGAATTCTTGAAGAAGTTAGACTTCTTAGAGAGAAAGCACAAAGAGTTGTAGTTCAAAATCATGTCCTCACTTTGGTGATTGATCGAGACCTATGCTTGTCTCAATCATATTCTAGCATAAGAAAATATCCAAATTCTATTGGATCTTTGGCTTTAGAGCCTATTGTTGAGGAACTAGAAACTCGAAACAATGATGAGGTAGAGATTAGCTCTATGATCCCTCAGGTAGAGCAAAAGTGGCCATAGTACTTATGGGATCAAGTACAAGAAACAAGATGGAAAAAGGAGAGGAAAGATAGAGAGGAACCGCTATTGAACGAGGTTCAAGATTTTGATGAATCTCAAATCTTGGATTATCTCTTGAATGAGAGCGCTTCAATATTTTATCTCTTAGTAGAAGAGGAAGAAGATGGTGATCTTATGTAGTTACTACTATATACAGGAGAACACAAAAGATATTATGTGTAGTTGCCACTATATACAAAAGAGAAGGTAAATTCCATTAGGTTTCCTACATCGCAAGCAATAAAGACTACACCGAGTATGGAAGTATTGAAAATACCCAAGTAAAATGTAAGTTAACCATAGAGGAACTATTGCACACAGAGCCATACTGATGGAAAAGAATGATCAAACATGTGGGTCCAATTCTCGATCAGACTAAACCTTTAGATTCTAAGTCCATATCAAATAGTTTGAGTGTGAAGCAAGTACCAATCGACAACCTAAAAGAATATAGTGAAGGAGATGAGAGCAATTCTTTTCTACCTATCTTGTTCAATGGGAAAACTAAAAAAGAAATTTTCGATAATTGAGAAAGTGTAGCCACAGCCACCAAATCCTTATGGGAAAAGCAGGGAAAACCTACACTATGACCCACTCATGTGAAATTAAAATTGGCTAATGGACATATAGAGCGACCCATTGGTTTGCTAGAGAACATGAAGTTGAATACTTGTGGAGTTGTTTTTTATCATACTATAGCAATCTGCAAGTTCAACAAAGCAAGCTACTACAAGATGATTACACGAAGAGCTTCAATGCATCAACTAAAAGTGGTGCAAGATTGGGGTAGCAATTCTATTTACTTTCAACACTTAGGAATAACAACTAGAATCAATTTGCATACATTCAAACATAGATACATCCCTCCCATCCATTTGAACATGCACAAAACATGGATGATTTTGTCTCAAAAAAATCACCAGAATCTAAAGCTTAGATGGACAAGGATGCAAATTTGTGGGTTTATAGAAAAACTCATAGAGAAGAGCAATGATTATCACAAAGAGATCCTATTGTTGGAACAAAACAATCACAAATTGATGATTACAAAGATCTTGAAGCAAGTCTATGATCAGATTGAAGTTCAAGAAGTCATTTGAGGAAGTGAAGAGATCTCAAAAGTGAAGCCTGTATACATATGTGATGGAGAGTGTTAATCTCCAAAAGAACAAGTTACTCTTGTATTTAGAGCACCTCGATAACAAGAATAACTCAAACCTTCACCAATTTTAGAAGATCAATACTCAATTGTCAAATTCTTGAACAAACTGTGAAGAAGGAGATTAAACAGAAAGTCTGTTGCACATAATTCACTCATTGCCTTATCAAATGTGTAAATTGTTTGATAAAACTTTGTATGAGGTGTCGCCTATAGATTATGCACCTTCTCCAAGTTGAATCACTCCAAAAGATTCAGTAGATCTTGAGAAATAACTTCAACAAGTCACCTATGTCTAAAATTGTTCTTCTGAGAAGTCGATTTAGACACCTAGGACTTTAAACCTTTGGTTCTCTCAATCTAGAACACGTTTCTGCAAATGCCTTTAGCCACAAATAGCTTACCTTCCAAATTAAAGATTGAGTGCTTGCTTGCTCAAAACTTTAAACTGTGGAAGGAGAATTGATCAAAACATTCGTATCAAATTTTGCACCTCCTGTAACTTCACTTCTTCTCATTTACATATGCAAATGTTCCTACACTCAATTCTCTCAGCCTGATCACAATTGGAAGCTGAAAATTTGTACAGACGTCAATTACCTATAGACTTAGACTTGTACAAAAGCATTTCACAAAAGATCTAACACAGAAGGAGAAAACTCAGAAATATCGGGCGCAACATTTTCTTCATTTCTGAGAAATTTACAACTGAGTGATGAGAGAGTCTTGACTCACTTCTAAGATGTCTAATGACACATACAACTACTGATTACTCTATTCTCATACTCTCTCATACGTGCCCTGACATTTTCCATAGTATATATAGACAAAAATTTACAAGCTTATGACTACTCAAAGATATAAGTGAACTATATCTGAAATAATGTACATATGTGTACACATCTTCCAACTTCTAAATATGTCCTTCCTTCATGCTTCACAACTTGTTCTCTTCTCAAATCCTTGACTTCATTTCCATATCAAAACATCAATTGGTGATTGTCCTGCACCAACAGCTCCCCCTCAATCATCAATTGAGGTTTTCTCTATCTTCTTTATGCCTACCATGTCTTTGAATCTCTGTAGCTTTGGTCCATCCAAGCTTTTGGTTAGCATATCAGCTATCTGATCTTTTGTTGAAGTATGTATGACTTCAATCTCTTTATCCATCACCTTCTCTCTCAGAAAGTGATATTGAATCTCAATGTGTTTAGTCCTTGCATGAAACACAGGATTAGCAACTAAATATAATGAACTCATGTTATCTCCATAAATGATAAGTGTACTCTGTATGGTGTCAAAACTCTTCATGAGAGTCTTAAGCCATATCACTTCCTTTGCAGCTTCAACCATACCTTTGTACTCTGCTTCTGTAGATGACAAAGCAACTGTATGTTGCTTCTTTGAACACCAAGAGATTAACTTATCTCCCACATAACACAAGTATCCATATGTTGATCTCCTATCATCAGGATTACCTGCCTAATCTGCATCACTATATATTTTGATGTTTGTATCTGATGTAAAACCATAATACAAACCCTCTTTGAGTGTACCCTTAATGTACCTCAACACTCTTTGACCTGCAATCCAATGTTCTTTCCTAGGACAATGCATGAATTGAGACAAAACTCCAACTGCATATGATAAGTCAGGCCTAGTTAATGTAGCATAGATAAGACTACCAACCAAACTCTGATATAGCTTCATATCCTTGAATTCTTCTCCACCATATTTGCTCAATTTGTGATTCACTTCCATTGGAGTAGGTGCTACCCTGCAATCATTCATCTTAAACTTGATTAACAAGTTTCTCAAATACCTTTCTTGAGTCACATACACCCCATGTTGAGTGTATGAAATCTCCATGCCCAAGAAATATGACAAGTCTCCCAAGTCACTAATTTTGAACTCTTTCTTCATTTGCTTCTTTAGACTTTGAATGCCTTTCTCATCTGTACCTGTAAGAATTATATCATCAACATATATGCACATGTAAATGAACCCATCATCACTTGCTTTAACAAGCAAGCTACTATCTGCTTTAGATACTTGAAATCCAAGTTCTTTCAAGAACTTCACAAGTCTATAATTCCATGCCCTTGGGGCCTGCTTCAAACCATACAAAGCTCTCTTGAGCTTACATACATGATCTGGATACCTTCCATCTCTGAATCCTTGTGGTTGCTCCATGAAAACATCATCTGAAATATAACCATTCAAAAAAGCATTCTTCACATCTAATTGACATAATTTCCAACCTTTACATGCAGCAATAGCTATGAGTGTTCTGATGGTTGTCATCTTTGCCACAGGACTATAGATCTCATCATAATCAATACCATATGTTTGAGCAAACCCTTTCACAATAAGTCTAGCTTTATACCTAGACACACTTCCATCTGCAAACCTCTTAGTCTTGTAGACCCATTTGCATCCAATGATCTTTTGACTATTTGGTTTAGGAACCAAATCCCATGTCTGATTCTCTATTAATGCATCATATTCTTCCTGCATAGCTTTCTCCCAATTTTCCTTACCTTTTGCCTCTTCAAATGTGGAAGGGTCTTCATCTGCCTTTATCATGTAAGCATAATCTTTGGTAGCCAAAAAAGAAGTGTCATGTCTATACCTTGTAGGTTGCCACTTGTGTCTTGATGACCTTCTGAGTTCTCCATTCCTTGAGGTTTCTGGTTCTTCACACTCAGGATCAAATCTTGGCATTTCTTCAACTTCAACCTGCACTTCATTGTTCTCCTCTTCATCAAATATCTGAACCTTTGATTTACCTTTCTTTTGACTCACAACTTCTTCATCACCTGTATTAATATTGATTGTACCTGCATACCAAGTACCTTGCTCATCAAATGTAACATCTTTTGATACAAGAAATTTTTTTGTGGATGGACTCCACAACCTATATCCCATCTGCTTATCATCATAACCAATGAATACATACTTTTCAGCTTTAGGTTCTAACTTGTGTCTTAATTGTGATGGCACATATGCATATGCCAAACATCCAAATACTTTGCAATGATCCAAGATAGGTCTCTTACCCCACCATGCCTCATATGGTGTCATACCCTGCAAAGCTTTACATGGTAGCCTATTAACCAAATAAGTAGCTGTATTTACAGCCTCAGCCCACAAATAATTTGGACAATTTTTCTCCTTCATCATTGACCTTGCAAACTCAACAAGAGTTCTATTTCTTCTCTCTGCTACACCATTTTGTTGAGGAGAGTACCTGCAAGTGATTTCCCTTTTTATACCTGCATTCCACAAGTAATCACTGAACTCATTAGAAAAATACTCTCCCCCTCCATCTGACCTTAGTCTCTTCAATTTATGGCCTGTACTTCTTTCTGCATACACATGATAATATATGAATGTATTGAATACCTCTGACTTATCTTTGATCACATAGATACTGATCCATCTGGTAGCATCATCAACATAAATCGCATAGTACCTTGAACCATTTATACTGAAATCCTTTGATGGTCCCCACACATCTGTGTGTACCAACTCAAGCTTCTCTGAATACATAAAACCATGCTTGGAATAAGATTGCTTATGAGCCTTACCTAACTGACATGCCTCACATATGTATGTCATATGTTGACCTGCAACATTAGGCAATCCAAGCCCTGAATCATTGTTAATCATATCTTTGATACCTCTTTCATTGAAATGTCCAAGCCTCTTGTGCCAAAGATCTAACTCAGAGATCTTATGTCCTCCATAAGTGAATAAGGCATGACCAACATTACCTTGAATCTTTAATGTGAACAACCTTCCTTCTTTCTTCCCTGAAACAATTTGTTTATACCCATTGCTAGGGTCTTCCACAAACACTCCTTCATTAGTGAATCTAACTTCATAACCTTTTTCAACAATTTGTCCTACACTTATCATATTCTTAGGAATTGTAGGAACATACAAGACCTTACTCAAGAGGGTACTTCCATCCTTGGCCTTCACTGATCCAATTGACTTCACATTGTGCTTTGTATTGTCACCTGTTTGAACAACATGATTAGATACCTTATTTTCCAAATGAGTCATCAATGCTATGTTACCACTCAGGTGATTGCTACACCCTGAGTCAATGTAGAAGACTCTTTGGTCTTCACTTTGCCTTTCACAAGTTGCATTCATTATCAATGTTGAATCCTCCTTCTGATCTGAAGCATAATTGTAGTAGGTATTATTGTATTGTTGACTTTGGAATCCTCTACCTGCATTTCTTCCAAAGTAACCCCTACTACCTCTTCCTCTGAAGTTACCTCTTTGATTTCTGCCACCTCTTCCTCTTGAATTAAAATTCTGATTATATCCACCATTACTCTGATTATTATGCCAACAATCATTAGCTAAGTGATTTGTCTTACCACAAATCTAGCAAGCTTTGACTTAATCTTTATTATTCCTGCCTCTTCCTCTACCTTTGCCACCTCCTCTTCCTCTTAGGAAGTTGGCTTGACTAGTTGTGCCTTCATCTTCATTTGCTTGTTGCTTCCCTTTGCTATTTTTCTTCTTATCATGTACTCTTGTCACCTTCACCTTTGACATCCTGCTCAAAGGTTAACATATGTCCTAGCAACTGATTTAAGTCAGGAGTAAAATGATCAAGTGATAATTCAATAGACAAAATGAATGGCTTCCATTTGTCATCACCTCTCAAACCTGTGAGGATTTGCCTTACCAATTTATCCTCCTCAATGTCTTCATCAACTGCTCCTAATGCATCTGCAATGTCCTTCATTCTGGTTACATAATCTGAGATGGATTGAGAGGCCGTCTTCTTGAATGTGGTAAATTATGCCCACAAGGATGCCTTCCTAGACTTTGTGGTATTTTGGAAATGCTCCTCCAAAGCATTCCATATATCACTTGCACTTTCAAGACCTCTAATGTGAGGTAGCAAGTAGTCATTGACTGCCATATAGATAATGCTCCTAGCTTGAGCATCTCTCTTCATCCAATTCTTCAAATCTGATAATTCCTCCCTAGTTGGAACACTAGGATCTCTGAATTGAGGCTTTTCTTCTTCACCTGTAATGTAAGCTATCAAGTCTTTGCTCATTAGATGAGCTTCCATCCTCATTGACCATGCTAGATAGTTCTCTCTATCCAATTTCTCTATCTGAAGAGAATCTCCCATCCTTTCTTCACCTGTATATTGAATTCTTCAATCTTTATGAGTAATAGATGTACCTTTACTTCGAATAATACTCCTTTTGTCTTCCTTGGTGTCATATGATCTTCTTCTCAAGCTTTATCCTCAAGCTTTCACCTTTTGAACCTTCAGATGTTGAATTCTTTGCACCTGCAACGGTCGAGGTCCTCCTTCCTTCAATTCTGATGCTTCCTCCTCTGATACCACTGATGGAGAGTGTTAATCTCCAAAAGAACAAGTTACTCTTGTATTTAGAGCACCTTTATAACAAGAATAACTCAAATCTTCACCAATTTTAGAAGATCAATACTCAATTGTCAAATTCTTGAACAAACTGTGAAGAAGGAGATTACACAGAAAGTCTGCTGCACATAATTCACTCATTGCCTTATCAAATGTGTAAATTTTCTTATAAAACTTTGTACGAGTTGTCGCCTATAGATTGCGCACCTTCTCCAAGTTGAATCACTCCAAAAGATTCAGTAGATCTTGAGAAATAGCTTCAACAAGTCACCTATGTCTAAAATTGTTCTTCTGAGAAGTCGATTTAGACACCTATGACTTTAAACCTTTGGTTCTCTCAATCTAGAACTCGTTTCTGCAAATGCCTTTAGCCACAAATAGCTTACCTTCCAACTTAAAGATTGAGTGCTTTCTTGCTCAAAACTTTAAACTCTGGAAGGAGAATTGATCAAAACATTCGTATCGAATTTTGCGCCTCCTCTAACTTCACTTCTTCTCATTTACATATGCAAATGTTCCTACACTCAATTCTCTCAGCCTGATCACAATTGGAAGCTGAAAATTTTTACAAAAGTCAATTACCTATAGACTTAGACTTGTACAAAAGCATTTCACAAAAGATCTAACACAGAAGGAGAAAACTCAGAAATATCGAGTGCAACATTTTCTTCATTTCTGAGAAATTTACAACTGAGTGATGAGAGAGTCTTGACTCACTTCTAAGATGTCTAATGACACATACAACTACTGATTAATCTATTCTCATACTCTCTCATACTTGCCCCGACATTTTCCATAGTATATATAGACAAAAATTTACAAGCTTATGACTACTCAAAGATATAAGTGAACTATATCTGAAATAATGTACATATGTGTACACATCTTCCAACTTCTGAATATGTCCTTCCTTCATGCTTCACAACTTGTTCTCTTCTCAAATCCTTGACTTCATTTCCATATCAAAACATCAATTGGTGATTTTCCTGCACCAACAATATGTACATTACAGTTGGAAATTCTTGTAATATGAGTATAGATAATCCTTAGGATGATAATGAGTAATGTAATAGACGCGGGATAAGTCTAGAACCGTATGTATATAAGTCAATGATGTAAAGAAATACATGAGAGAGAGTCATTAGAATCCAAGTGTCATTAAGGTATATGTGTAGAGAGTGATCTTCACAAGTTAGCATCAGGTCTTTCTCTGATTTCTCTCAGTCTGATCATGTGGATCAGAAATCCTTTTGTACACATCTAATTTGGAAATTAATGAAGCTATGATCAAAGTTTCATAATCTAATTCCTTTCATGATGTGAGTATGATCGATAGGAACATTTGTATGTAAAGTCTGCAGATAGACTTCTCAGAGTCGCGCACTTTTTCGTGTCAATGTTTTGCTTAGATCTCAGTGCACAGTGTAAAGTTTTTGATAAGTGAGCACTCAAAATCTAAGTTAGAAAATAAGGAAGCTATGGCTAAAAGCATTTAGAAAAATGGGATCTGTGTTGTGAGAAATCAACTTAAGAAGTTGACCATGTCAAAGTCATCATTTTTGAAAGACAGTTTCTGACACAAGTTTGATCTAAGTGATCAAATTAGAAATCTAGTAGTTCTTTTGAAGAACTAATGCTCAATATAGTTGCGCAAAGGTAGCATGGATATGTGAGCATCATTTGAATGATTAAAATTGAAGTAATATGAAAAGATTGAAGTCTATTTCTGAAGCAGACTCTTAAAGATGAAGAAAGCTTCATACAGAGAAGTATTTCTTAATATATGTGGAAGATAATTTGAAGTTTGTGTAAAGTTTGATTTATTCTTGATATAGAGAAGTTCTTAAGTCAAAATAAATCAGACATTTGGAGATTAAAAGGTCTCCAACAGTGGTATCAGAGCTGAAGGTGCAATACAAGTGAAGTAAAGAGCATTGGAAGTCCCGATTGTTGCAGGTATTGAAGTTCCTTCTAATTGAAGGTAGACAGGGACAAATTCTTGAAGATAACCTGCAGAAGTACAAAGTACGAGTTCAAAGAATCAAGAAAGATTAAAGCTTCATATCAAAGGTACACTTTATTATCATAAATCATAGTAATTGCAGACACAGAAGATCAAAGATGGGAGAAAGCTTGCAGATTGATAAGCTAGATAGGGAGAACTATCCAACTTGGTCCATGAGGATGGAGGCACACCTCATGAGCAAAGATTTGATGGCATTCATTACAGGAGAAGAAGAAAAGCCTGAGTTTGAAGATCCTAGTGTTCCAACTAGGGAGGAACTTGCAGGTTTGAAGAATTAGATGAGAAAGGATGCTCAAGCTAGGAGCATCATTTACATGGCTGTAAATGATTATCTTCTTCCTCACATCAGAGGATTAGAAACTGCAACAGATGTGTGGAATGCTTTGGAAGAGCATTTCCAAAACACAACCAATTCTAGGAAGTCCTCATTATGGGCAGAATTCACAACTTTCAAGAAGAAAAGCTCACAATCAATTTCTGATTATGTGGCAAGAATGAAGGATATTGCAGATAGCTTGGGAGCAGTAGATGAAGACATTGAAGAGGATAAGTTGGTAAGGCAAATACTTACAGGTCTGAGAGGAGATGAGAAGTGGAAGCCTTTCATATTTTCCATAGAATTGTCACTTGATCACTTTACTCCTGATCTTAATCAATTGCTAGGACACATGCTAACTTTTGAGCAAGACATTAAAGGAGACAATGATAGGAGTGCAAGTCAAGCTATGTACTCCAAGGACAAGAAAAAGAATGGCAAAGGGAAGCAGTCAACTGATGATGAAGGAACTTCAAGTCAAGCTAACTTTACAAAAGGAAAGATGAACTTCAGAGGTAAAGGTAGAGGAGGTAAGAACAAAGATAATACTAAAGCTTGTTGGATTTGTGGCAGAACCAACATTTGGCAAATGATTGTTGGTATAACAATCAAAATGGTGGAAGTAATAACCAGAGCTTTAATCAAAGAGGTAGAGGAGGCAGAAACCAAAGAGGCAACTTCAAAGGAAGAGGTGGTAGGACATCATATGCTAGAGGAGGTGGAAGAAGTTTTCAATCTCAGTCCTACAACAACAATTATTATAATTATGCATCAGATCAGAAGGATGATATGACTCTTATCTTGAATGAAACTCATGAAGCAGTAGGAGAAGACCAAAGGGTGTTTTATATTGACTCGGGATGTAGTAATCATCTGAGTGGCAATATATCATTGATGACTGATACGGAAGCAAAGGTGAATGGACATACAGTTCAAACAGGTGACAACACTAAGCATAAAGTGGAAAGCATTGGATCAGTGAAGACAAAGAATGGAAGTACACTCTTGAGCAGGTACTTTATGTTCCTGCTATTCCTAAAAACTTGATAAGTGTAGGACAAATTGTGGAGAAGGGATATGAAGTTAGATTCACAAATGATGGTGTTTATGTGCAAGATCCAAATCAGGGATATAGAAATATCATTGCAGGTAAAAAGGAAGGAAGGTTGTTTACTCTCAAAGTTCAAGGTAATGTGGGACATGCTTTATTTACTTATGGAAGTCAAAAGATGTTTGAGTTAGACCTATGGCATAAAAGGCTAGGTCATTTCAATGAGAGAGCCATAAAGGAAATGTCAAGGAATGATGTGGTGCTTGGTTTGCCAAAAGTTCAAGGGCAACATATGGTGTACAAGTGTGAAGCTTGTCAATTAGGTAAAGCACACAAAAGTTCATACAATAAATCAGGATATAAGTCTTCAAATATGCTTGAATTGATTCATACAGATGTGTGGGGTCCTTCAAGGGACTATAGCATAAATGGATACAGATATTATGTGTTGTTTGTTGATGATGCAACCAGATGGATTACTTTATATGTAATCAAGGACAAATCAGAAGTGTTCAAGACATTCAAGCATTATCATGCTTATGCAGAAAGGATTACAGGACAAAAGCTCAAGAGGTTGAGATCAGATGGAGGGGGAGAGTATTTTTCTAAAGAATTTGATGATTATTTGTGGAATGCAGGTATAAAAAGAGAAGTAACTTGCAGGTACTCTTCTCAACAAAATGGAGTTGCAGAAAGAAGAAATAGAACTCTTGTAGAATTTGCAAGAGCAATGATGAAGGAAAAGGATTGTCCAAACTACTTATGGGCAGAAGCTATCAACACTGCAACATACCTTGTGAATAGGTTACCTTGTAAGGCTTTGGATGGAAGAACTCCTTATGAAGCATGGTGGGGTAAGAAACCTACTCTTGATCATTGTAAGGTATTTGGATGTTTAGCATATGCTTATGTTCCTTCACAATTGAGACATAAGCTAGAACCCAAAGCAAAAAAGTATGTGTTTATTGGGTATGATGATAGACAGATGGGTTACAGATTGTGGAGTCCATCCACAAAGCAATTTCTTGTTACCAAAGATGTTACATTTGATGAGCAAAGCACGTGGTATACAGGGTCAACAAATGATTATGCAGGTGTTGAAGAAATAAAAAGGAAAGGGAAGACAAAAGTAAGTGTGTATGAAGAAGATATTGATGATGTTGATTATAAAAGTAAATTGCAGGACAATGTTAAAGATGGGCCAAGATTTGATCCAGAATCAAATGTGGCTGAAACTTCAAGAAGTGCAGAGGTCAAAAGATCCTTAAGAGAAAGGAAAGAGCCTATCAGGTATAGCTATGATACATCTTTCCTAACAACAAAAGATTATGCTTACATTCTGAAGACAGAAGAGGATCCAATCACATATGAAGAAGCTAAAGGTAAACAGAATTGGGAGAAGGCAATGCAAGAAGAGTTTGATGCTCTACTTGAAAATGAAACATGGGAGTTGGTGCCAAGACCAAAGAATCAGAAGGTCATTGGATGTAAATGGGTGTATAAAACAAAAAGGTTTGCAGATGGTAAAGTGTCTAGATACAAGGCTAGACTTGTGGTCAAAGGTTATGCCCAAACTAATGGGGTAGATTATGATGAAACCTTTAGTCCTGTTGCTAAGATGTCTACAATTAGATCATTGATTGCTAATGCTGCTTGTAAAGGATGAAAGTTATCACAATTAGATGTGAAGAATGCATTCCTGAATGGATATATTGCAGATGAAGTATACATGGAGCAAGCAGAAGGCTTCATGGATTCAATTGGATCATATTTATGTGTGTAAGCTCAAGAGAGCTTTGTATGGGTTGAAGCTCCAAGAGCATGGAATTACAAGCTTGTTAAGTTCTTGAATGAATGTGGATTTCAAGCATGAAAGGCAGATAGTAGCTTGGTAGTGAAAGCAAGTGAAAATGGATACATATACATGTGTATTTATGTTGATGATATTATTGTCACAGGTACAGATGCTCAAGGAATCAAGGAGCTTAAGAAACAAATAGAGAAGGAGTTTAAGATAAGTGATTTGGGAAACTTATCTTATTTCTTAGGAATGCAGATTGTATATACTCAACATGGAGTATATGTTACACAAGAAAGATACTTGAAGAATCTTCTGGTCAAGTTCAACATGGAGGATTGCAAGCCTTCAACCACACCATTGGAGGTAAATCATAAGTTGAGCAGGTATGGAGGTGAAGAATTCAATGATATGAAGAAATATCAGAGTTTGGTAGGTAGTTTAATCTATGCTACCTTGACAAGGCCAAATCTATCATATGCAGTAGGTGTGTTATCACAATTCATGCATTGTCCAAAGAAAACTCATTGGATTGCAGCTCAAAGGGTACTCAGATATATCAAAGGAACCCTAAGTGAAGGTCTGTATTATGGATTTACTTCTCATACAAGAATCAAAGTGTTTAGTGATGCAGATTGGGCAAGTGATTCAGATGATAGAAGGTCTACTCATGGGTATCTCTGTTATATTGGAGATAAACTAGTTTCTTGGTGCTCAAAGAAGCAACATACAATTGCTTTGTCATCTACAGAAGCTGAGTATAAAGGAATGGTAGAGACTGCAAAAGAAGTGATATGGTTAAAGACCTTATTGAAGAGTTTTGGAACTGATCAGAGTACTCCAATTATTCTTGGAGATAATATGAGTTCATTGTATTTGGCAGTTAACCCTGTTTTTCATGCCAGAACTAAGCATATAGAGATTCAGTATTATTTCTTGAGGGAAAAGGTACTTGATAAAGAGATTGAAGTGATGTATACTCCAACAAAAGAACAAGTTGCAGATATGTTGACAAAAATCTTGGATGGACCTAAGCTACAGAGGTTCAAAGAGATGGCACGAGTAAAGAAGAATGGAATAATCACAATTAGTGATTGAGGGGGAGATGTTGGAACAAAACAATCACAAATTGATGATTACAAAGAGCTTGAAGCAAGTCTATGATCAGATTGAAGTTCAAGAAGTCATTTGAGGAAGTGAAGAGATCTCAGAAGTGAAGCGTGTATACATATGTACATTACAGTTGGAAATTCTTGTAATATGAGTATAGATAATCCTTAGGATGATAAGGAGTAATGTAATAGACGCGGGATAAGTCTAGAACCGTATGTATATAAGTCAATGATGTAAAGAAATACATGAGAGAGAGTCATTAGAAGCCAAGTGTCATTAAGGTAGATGTGTAGAGAGTGATCTTCACGAGTTAGCGTCAAGTCTTTCTCTGATTTCTCTCAATCTGATCATGTGGATCAGAAATCCTTTTGTACACATCTAATTTGGAAGTTAATGAAGCTATGATCAAAGTTTCATAATCTAATTCCTTTCATGATGTGAGTATGATCAATAGGAACATTTGTATGTAAAGTCTGCAGATAGACTTCTCAGAGTCGTGCACTTTTTCGTGTCAATGTTTTGCTTAGATCTCAGTGCACAGTGTAAAGTTTATGATAAGTGAGCACTCAAAATCTAAGTTAGAAGATAACGAAGCTATGGCTAAAAGCATTTAGCAAAAGGGGATCTGTGCTGTGAGAAATCAACTTAAGAAGTTGACCATGTCAAAGTCGTCATTTTTGAAAGATAGTTTCTGACAGAGGTTTGATCTAAGTGATCAAATTAGAAATCTAGTAGTTCTTTTGAAGAACTAATGCTCAATATAGTTGCACAAAGGTAGCATGGATATGTGAACATCATTTGAATGATTAAAATCGAAGTAATATGAAAAGATTGAAGTCTATTTCTAAAGCAGACTCTTGAAGATGAAGAAAGCTTCATACAGAGAAGTATTTCTTAATATATGTGGAAGATAATTTGAAGTTTGTGTAAAGTTTGATTTATTCTTGATATAGAGAAGTTCTTAAGTGAAGATAAATCAGACATTTGGAGATTAAAAGGTCTCCAACACCTATGAATGAAGGAAGTGATTCAAGATAGATCTATAGAAGATCGAACTTATATCCCTTAGTGTCTCAACGATGAATAATTTGAGCCAAATAGTTGGATGAAAATCTTAGTTGCCATCGATGTTTTTGTTAATGAGAACACTTTGATAGAACATTGTGATCCAAAAGATTATGTCCTTAATTGATTGTTCATGTTGATGGTTAAGAAATTGAGGAAGGAGACTCATTACTAATTCAAGATGAGAGTTTTGATGATGAAGATTTAGCTTCTATTCATATGGAATTAAATTTTAATTCTGACAAGGATTTCGTGAAAGGAATTATTGTTGATGGTTGTATTATGGATCCCAAACTTATATGTATCCCCTATATAAAGTTGAGGAATCCGGTGAGGAAATTATTATCACGATAGAAAGGAAGTTAGATGACTTTTAGCCTCCTGAACACTTCAAGAAATATAAAGTTGAATGCTAACCAATCATGGCTTTAAGATCTAAGCATGAGGACAAAGTAGGAGAATCATACGACAATCACGAAATGAAAAAGAAAGTGATGGTGGTGATAGTAGATGGGCAAGAAAAATGCACTTACATTAAAAGTGACATATCATATATAGAGGAGACTAGACTGAAAGAGTTGTTCCAACAATATTGAGATGTCTTTGTTTGGTTGTATATAGATTTGAAATGTGTTGACCCCCAAATATATGCTCATAGAATCCTTATGGCCCCATATGCAAAACCCTTGAAACGAAGGTTTTACACTTACAATGATGTATATTTGGTCTAAATTAAAGAGGAAATAGATAAACTCTTAGAAGCAAGATTAATATATGATATTGAGCACATTGAATGGGTATTCCCCATAGTGAAAAACGATAGGCTAAGAGTTCACATCAATCTGCAAAAGGTTAATGTTGCTACCATTAGGGATAGTTATCTACTTCCAATCACATATCATCTTTTGGGCAAAGAAGGTTACATCTTTTTATATGGTTTCTAAGACTACAATCAGGTCGTGATTGTGCCTAAAGATCAACATAAGACTGGTTTTGCTACTGAGGAGATATATGCATTCAAGATTATGACATTTTGTCTAACAAATGCCCTCGCTACTTTTCAAATATTGATGTGTCATGTCTTTAAAGATTTCTTCGAAAATCTTTGGAAGCATATGTGGATGACTTATGTGCATATTTTTGCACTAAGACCTGAGCATATTCCAACGTTGGAAAAGTTATTTGCCAAGTGTCGACAATAAAGTGTCTCATCAATCTAGAAAAATGTATCTTCATGGTAAGACAAGGAAAGACTTGAGAGCCACAATAGGCATTTATGATGTAAAAATATGACAAAAAGCATATTATGATGCACACATTAAAGATAAAGGAGAATGTTTTACTATATACATTAAAACAACATGCCAAAAAGCTTTAGAAAAGAGATCATTGATCATTTGTAATCAACAAGATCTCCACTCACACCTACAACATACATGGATGCATCCAAAAGTGCATATGCTAAGCAAACAATCACGATCATGGCCTAGCAGAATAGACACAAGGATGAAAGCATATGTGCATGAAAGCGTACTACTTGGACCTGCTGAATTCTAGAATGTCCTAAAATCAACTTGGCTATCCAATTTAAGATTTATACCAGCAGTGTCACTAGATAGATTTCTTGCACCATGCCAATGTGAGCAGAGAAATGGAAAATGAAAGCATATATATTGTTGAAAAGTACACAATCCAGTCATCAAAAACATCATTTGACTTTGATGAACATGCATGTGTGTGCACATGCAAGTGGGTGTCTTGTCTGTGTTCCTTCTTTTTTAATTTTTCTTTTTTTTGCAGCGAATGTGTGAAGTATGACAGAATCAGTATCCATGGGTGGAAGTGAAGATCAATGAGCATCAAGGCTACGAACACATGTAAGTCTGTTTGTGTACCGGCATGCATGCACACAAGATTTAAAGGATGGGATAGGAAGCAAAATGACGATGTATGCATGCATGTGCACTTTGCACGCACTATGTGCACATGCATGTGTATGTGTATGCACACATCTGTATGTGATTGGACTTCACAAAAACACAACCCTCACAACAGTTTTTCAACCCTGCATTCCAATCTTCAAATTATTGTTGAATAAGTTCTGAAGACTAGAATCCACATGCTTAAAATAGAATTTTTAGGGGTAAAACTTTCTGCAAAAATTATTTCCTTTGTGCAATAATTTCTTCATGATCATGACCTGATGATCCAGTTCCAAAATTCTTCTTACTTTTGGAGATACAAGGTACACCGAATCTTGAATCAAACAAAAAAAAGGGAACTTGATATAGCTCTTGATGCCTTCATTAGCAGTCTAATCATTCGTAACATCAGAACCTGCTCCAAATAGAAATCAAGTAAGTAAAAGCACACAGAAAACATATATCTTCTCCTCGCTCATATACTTTTGAGGAAGTATATAGTAAAGATGACAAATAACCATTTCAAAAAGAAAGAAAGAAAGAAGGAAAAGATAATAATAAGTCACATATATACATGTCTTATTATTTCATAGCAGAAACAGAAGACAGAGAGAGAGAGAGAGAGAGAGAGAGAGAGAGAGAGAGAGAATTTGATTACACATATACACATGCAGTCTTAGAAATTTCAATACATGCATTATATGCCTTGAGATGGTATGATTGGTAAAGCTATGTTTTTCATTTAGATAAAATGGGTCAGAGATTACACAATGAAACAAAGGCAAGTTATCACCTTTCATTCAGATGTTGCAAAACATAAGTTGCAACAAGCAAAACTGGGAATCATTGTCATTCTAAGAAAATGAAATTTTGACTCTATAATTTCAACTCTACAAAAACTGAAAACAACATTTTTAACCTCATCATATTTCTTGTTTTATTGATATTACTTACCTAACTTTTCTTTTACAAAAACAAAAAGTTACCTGACACTAGAAAAAACTTTAAGCTAAGTGTTTGTGAATAGGGAAGCGTCATGGTTATTCTGCTCCTGACTCTTATTATTCAAAATCTTCATGGATACATTGCTTCCTTTCCTTGCTCATGACTGAAGGCCTAGTGTTTCTGTTTCTTACATGTCTGAAACAGGACGGAACAGAAGCCAGCAGCAGCTTCTCTAAAAGTTGTGAGAAAGAGCAAGTCTAAATATGAACAAGCTACCCTAGGCACATTTACATAGTCAGCACCCATGTCCAGGAAAGAGGGCAAGGAAGGAAAGAGAGAGGAGATGCCAACAAAAGAGAACTCCACAAGCACCTGCAAAAGTACATACGGTACAAGAGATAGGTATAAAGTGGGGAGCTAATAGAATTTCTTCAGTGACATAGTGATAATTTGACTCCATGCAACCGCATCGACATGAATCACTGGCTCTGAAACAATGTTGAATTCCCTTCGCAACCCTCTGACACTAGGTAACATATACAGAGGTGATCACTAAGAAACATTGGATATGACTCTTGAGTATCGCATTACTCCAACACACTGTGTTCACACATACAAACATCATACTCAGGTTAAAACAATGGTGAGATTATTCTGATTGTTACAGGGACCTGTGAGAGTAATGGTGTGAACTGTACAAACTATTATCTTAAAAATTTGACTTTTAATAAGATTAAAATTAAAACTTGAATAATGATTTCTGATTTCATAGGTATTTGAAAACGTGCTGTCTGTTGAGATCATTACAGGAAATGAAAGCACAATCCCGAAAATTGAGTCACAAGCAAAGATCATCAGGCCATGCTGTTTGAGCTCAATCTGAAGACTATGACAACCATAAAGAAAAAAAGCAACACTTGAACAAACTATAGGCCTGCCTGTGGCAAGAATGTTGAGTCATGGGCCATCCGACACCCTATATGAACACACAATCTGAAAAGCAACGTCTAAAAACTATGGAATGCTTGCTAAAACTAAATATGAAACTGCTCAGACAAACAACATGAAGATATACCTCAATTTGAAAAAGGTCCGCTAGAGTGCCACCACCAAGATATATTCGCTTCCAGCAAACTGTAAGATGTACATTTGCCCATGGTGGATGGCCATTTGTCACATGTATACTGCAGCCTATACGAAAGTGCAGAGTTGCATCTACAAACAGGGAAACCGCGATAACAAAAAATGAACATTGTAAGCTAAGCCTAGGTTTAAAAAACTTGAAGCCTAAGCTCCAAATAAAGTGCAGTAGCCTAGTGGTTATAGCAATGAATGCCATGTGAAGGTGGAAAAAAGATAATCCATAAGTACATGATATGGGCCATGTGCAAGTGGGTGGAGGCATACACCTAGAGCAATATGTGTTGCTCACGAGCATTAGCAAGCTCAGTATTGAGCTTGTTGAAAAGAAGATCCTCCAAGGCATGAATAAAAGCCAAACTTGATGAATAGGTCATCACCAGTTCTAGAGGCAGTCTATCTTCAAGTATCATCAGTAAATCTAGGTATATGATTTTCATGTGTTCAATACTTGGTAAAGATCCTTTCTTTAGTGGGTTTAATTTATTAAGTGTGATTTATGAATTTTTTCTCTACTTGCTGAATTTTGCCTCGATTATACTAACAATTTGGTACTAGAGCAAATCCAAGAGAGCTTGCACACTTATTTCTTAATGTTATCACAAGAAAGTACTAAAAAATGCTTTTGTTGCAATGAAATCCTTAGAAAAAAAATTAGTTGCCTTCCTCTTTGCACTTCTCTCTTTAACTTTTGCATAGATTTTTTGCATTGTACCTTGCACATCTTTGCAAATCCCTACTAAAATCAGTAAATATACCAATTTTGCAGGTTGGTCGAACCTCAGTCGACTCTGCACAAGTCTGGTCAACCAGGTCAACTCTGGTGAACAGAGTCAAACATGCACCAAAGTAGGTCTCTGGTTAAACAAGTATATTTGATCCAAAAGAAGGTAAAATAAAATATATTTTACTCTATTTTGAATTAAAGTTCAGATTTGATGTATTTTCCCAAATTCTTCTCTCTATACCCCCTCTACTTGCTTACATCGTAGTTGTTTGCTGATGAGTCATAAAACCTTAGCTGACGTTACTGATGACTGTAGCTGACCCATCACTGACACACCTATTGCAGATGTAATTTTAATACATACTTTCGGCCCTCAGGTTTTCATTTCTGCTCATTTTTTTACCTGTGCACATACGAGCTCCAGTCTCTCCGCCTTCGCTTGCATACCTGACACCAGAGCACTCTTACATTTCCTTGAGCATTGAGCCTTGGACTCTCTCAGGTCGCGAAATCTGGTAGTATCACAAACTCTGGATGATGAAAGAGTTTCTTCTTCTTCTTCAATAACCTCCTGTTGAGCAGAAATCAGGGATGCAGGTCTTCTGGAAGATGAAGCAACATCTTCTCCTGCTTGTCTTAGCCTTGGGTTCCTGCCATTGACAATATTCCACGAGTCTTTGAATACTAACAAATTCATCATCATTAATCTCCTCATTGGATAGTTAGACATTCCTTCAAGCTTATCTTCATTCTCAATTCTATAATCACCCATCCTGTTAAGGATGTATGTCAACTATGCTCTGATACCACATGTTGGAAGTGAAGTGGGCCCTAATAATAATATTCATAGGTTTACAGAATCTTCCAACAGACGAACCTTAACATACACATCTTAAGACTCAAAATTAGATGAATGAGAAACAGAGAGAGAATACACAATTTTCAGAGTGTAATTGTAAGTTGAATGCTTACCTACACTATCTATTATGAATGTCAAATTACAATGTGTATAAATGATACAAAACTGAATGTATGCTTATAAAAACTGAATCTAAGCTGAATTTAGGGTTCTAGATACAAGAAATTGTGCAGAAAGTGCCTAAAAGGTATGAAGAGTGTGTGTATTTGCGATTGAAGTGAATAGAAACAGTTTAGAACTGATTGTACAGCAAACCCTAATTCTGAAATTAGGATTTCAGAAACCCTAAATCAGAAATTGACCTAAATAGCAAGAGGAACTCCTTGTGTTGAAGTAGAAGGAACAAAGCCTTGGAACAGTAACAACAAAAGAAGAACTGAATTTAGAACTTGCTTCTTACAAAAATCAGCTAAAGATAATGGTTCGCTGCTAAAATCTCCTCTGAATCTGCACCAAAACTTAGGAACACCTCTCCCGAGAGTTAGAGCACTTCAATAGGCCTTGAGTGATCAATAAGTGATGCTCAATTATGACCCCAAGCCCTTCTTTCATAGGCTTTAGAAGTTTTGACGAAAATACGGTGAAAAACTTGCGAAAAACATAAAAAAAGCTTGCATTAAACTTAAAAAGGGATCAGCTTTTGGTGGTTAAAAACTACTTTTGGAGTAAAAATCTCCAACGATCTCGTGATCTAGCCATCATATAGGTAAGAGAGTTAGCTTGATAGGCAAGAGAGTTAGCTTGATAGGCAAGAGAGTTAGCTTTCCTTGATTCTCATGACTTGAGGAATCATAATATGCAAAAAAACTTTTTGAACAAAAATTAGGGTTAAGTTTGTCTTGCATTTATGGACCTATGATGACATAATGTTATATACGAAATGAAACCTCTCCTCAAATACTATCTGATGAACTAATAAAAAATTTTGACCTGTGACCAAAATTTGGCTAAGTACCAACGATTAGGGTTGCTGAAAATTAGGGTTTTGTGCTATTTTGACATTGTTTCCAACATGTTCTTTACCTAGTTCTTCAAAACCTTTTGGTTGTTGAATGTAGACATTTCCATGTAAATCATCATCAAGCAAGGTTGTCTGTTATCTGACTCGTATACATTCTAGCTAAAAAATGAAACAAGAGAGAACAATCTTGACTATGGTCATTCTAGATGTTGGTGTAAATGTTTCATTGTAGTCAATATCTTTCTTTTGTGCATAACCTTTTCCTAATCTGGCTTTATACCGGTCAATGTTACCATTTGTTTCTCTTTTGATCTTGAAGATCCACATTACACCCATTGCTTTCTTACCTTTTGGTAATTCACAACACTTTCGTGTTTAATTCTTGTGTATAGAATCAATCTCCTCTTGCATTGCTTTCTTCCAAACAGAATTTTGTAAAGCATCTTTGACACTAGAAGGTTCATCTTCAACAACAGTTAGTGCAAGAACATTATTAATCTTGAAAGGTTATGCATAATTTACCTAATCTATATGATCTTTCTCTTTCCTTGTCTTACTTCTAGTTCTTCCTGATTTGAAGTTTTCTATTCCACTATCTTTGACAATATGATGGAACCATATTGGAAGATTCTTGAATACTAGTGAAACATCTTCTTCTTCTCTCTCTTCTTCTTCCCTTGAGGATTCTCGAACTTCATAAGTTGGTATGTCAAAAGGTGTAGGAAAAGATGGAGATGATGAAGTAGATAATGGTGGTGTAGGAGCAACAACTTTCTCTTTTCCTCTATCAACTATAATCTTTGGGACTTAGAAGGTTGGTCACCCCCCTTAAACGGTTGATGTAAGCATCTAAATTTGACTTGAAAAATGCATAATCATCTTCCTTAATAAAGTCAAGAATTTCTACATGTTTATCATAAATCTGACTTTCTGCCATATAGGCATTGCATAAGAGCATAATATCACCGGTTCGTGATACATAGAATTTGTATCCTTTACTTCCAATTACATAACAAATGAATACTGCTTTGATGGCTTTGGCATCTAGCTTATCATGATCCTTCTTCTCAATGTGAATATAAGTTGGAGATCCAAAAACTTTGAAGCAACTCACATTGGGCTTCTTACCATAATAAGCTTCATAAACTTTTGTAGACCTATTAAGAATGTGATATAAACTGACCAAAATAGTTATTACAGCAAACCCTAATCTGAAATTAGTTTTTCTCTTATGTAAAGCAACAGCAATGGTCACTTCTCTCGATGAAATAAGTGGTAGGTAAACACCTCATATAGCAACAGCACGTGAAAAAACCCTAAACTAGGGGCCACACTCCAAAATCAGCATGCACACGAAAGAGTGTGAAGAAGAACAAAGGTAAACTTCCAAAATCTCCTCCAAATCTGCATATACACCTCCAAGAGTCCTAGCTCTTAACCCTAGAGCTTAAGCTTGTATAAATTTCAGAATTGATGTCTTATGAGGCTCTAATGCCCCTCTTTATATAGGTTTTGGATTACCCAGGAAACGCAGCATGAGAAGCATGAAAAGCTGCAAAAAATCAATGAAAAGCAAGTTTTCCAATGAAAAGCAACTTGAAAAGCAAAAGGTTTGACTTTCAGGTTCCAAATGGTGAAGTGTTATATATCATTAGAAAGCTCTTATTAGTACTTTCCAATGGGCAATAAACACTTTTAACCATCTTTGACCAAATTTTGATTAAGTCCCAAAGTCAGGGTTGCTGGAATTTTTGGCATATTTGAGCATTCTGACATTGTTTTCCAACAGTTTTATAACATTGCTATGTTTTTTTTGTTGTTGTTGGAATTGTTGTAGTAGACATTGTTGTCAATTGATCTTGACTCCATCCTCTCCTTACCTTTGTGGCAAATCATGTTGTTGTATTATTGTAGGCACTTTTGAAAAGATTTTGTAATGACACACAAAAAATATGTTTGGAAAAGGTCCTTCCCTCTTATGAGCTGAGGTGTCTATTTCCCAAAATTACATATGTAAAAACAACCCAAAAAAAAAGCTTTTATACATGGAATGATTAAGCCTACATATTCAAGAGTCATTACAAAGCATTTAAAGCTTATGGTTATTTATGATGCAAGCAAAGACAGTCATAGCAACACAATGTGGTGAACCATGAAGGAGTAAGTCCACTTTTGACAATCATAGTGGTAGACCACATTTTAGAAGATAAGACAACGGTCTCAAATCCAACTCATTCTGTGGTTAAGTCATACTTATAAGTTACATACCCCAAAGGTATCAAGTGGAGACAATTTTGCATGATTGCAAGGGAAGTCAACCTTCCATATGCATCTTTTGTTAAGTCCTCTAGCTGCATAACCTTGGCAATACAAATGGACTATTGCCATGAAATGTGGAGTTCGTATGGCTTTCCAAAAGATGATGAAATTCCTTTCCAAGATGGAAATTTGCCACCAACAACGCATCCCATGGGTGATCTAGTTTTGAAAAGCAGTACTTGCCAGACGCGATATCCCTTCTTAAGCATAGTTGGAGAGAATTAATTCGTGAGAATTAATTCGGGAATTTTTCATTTAATTGGTTCAGTACGTTCAGCCCAATAATAAAATTCGGGAATTTTATCCATCGGGAGAGAATTTTATCTTTTACATATAAAGTATATATATGTATATCTCAATCTCATGTAAGATTTATGGATTTTATTGATCTATTTTAAAGGCCAAAGTTGACCCATGAGATGAATCATACATAAATGTGAATGTCTATCCACTCATCATTGAGATAGGGAGAACTTAAAAATGTGGATAAAACGGAAAATGATTGTTGATAGGGATGTAGATGGAAACAAGGATGGTGTTAATGACATGTTAGTGTGTATGGTGAAGATGTGTTCAATTGTATGTCATGTGGTGGAGTGCAATTCTGAGGATGCAAAAATGGTTCCTATCTCCATAACATGCAATTATAAAAGTAAAATGCATAGAAGGGATCTCTTTCTGCCAAATATTTTGTGCTTTGATCTCTTGGATGGCTTCTTGTTGATGTTGGGGGCTTTTGAATCAAGCGCAATATGTTGTCTCGATGCTCTCTAACTGCGTCTCCATCAAGGGGAGAATTATCCCTTTTAGAAGAGTTTATTATCCCCCTTTTGCTTTTGTTTTTGCCTTTGGAAAAGCGGATGAGCCTAATATATATAAGCGGTCCTTTATGTATCTCTCACCTAGTCAAGGTGTGGGAAAAAAAATGCATAAAATTCGTGCACCACGAATTAATTCGTTCTACGAATTTTACGAATTTTATTTTGGGCATAAAATTCGCGAATTATTGTACTATGTTCTTAAGTTTTTGCTTCACCTCCATGCAGTCCAAAATTTTTGGAATTGTGGTAGGCCCAAACAATAATCACATGTTAGAACAAGATCTTTCCAACACTTGACCTTCGCACATAACACACCTTGACTTGATCAAGAGAGATAAATGAAAATATAGAGATATGAGAAGACTAATATAAAACTACAGCAAAATGCAAAATGTGAATATATCATGTGTGTGATACAAAAATCTGAATATAGGTTAAATCTAAAGGGTTCTCGTTACAAAATGTGATGTGTGAGTGTCTAAGAGGTATTATGTAAGTGAATATGTGCAAAAAGTAGGATAACAACTGTTCAAATCCATGTATACAGAAAACCCTAATCTGAAATTAGATATTCTCTAATGTAGAGAAGCAACAATGGTCACTTCTCATGATCAAGTGGTAGATAAACGCCTTGTACAGCAATGAATATGTAGAGAAGCAGCAATGGTCACTTCTCATGATGGTGGTAGATAAACACCTTGTACAACAACACCACGTGAAGAAACCCTAAAGTAGGTACTACTCTCCAAAATCAGCATGCACACTTGGGCATGTGAAGAAGAACAAAGTTAAACTTCCAAAATCTCCTTCAAAGCTGCGTATACTCCTCCAAGAGTCCTCCTAGCTCTTCACCCTAGAGCTTGTAGCTCGAGTAGCTTAGAATTGAATGCTCAATGAGGTAGAAGTGGTTACTTTGTATTGCCAAGGATGCAAGGCAAAAAGCTGCTCGAAAAATTACATACAAAAAGCTACTTTTTTCGAAAAAACTTTCGCCCATGTAATTAAAGCTATGCGTGTGATTTCTTTTTGCTTTTGGCTTTTTATTTTGGTCGCTAGACATTAGCCCTTAGATCCATGTGATTTTCATATCTTAAATCTAAGTCATCGATTAATTTTAATAAAAAGCAACTTGAAAAGAGAAAATTAGAGTTTGACTTTTGGTTGACTTTTTTATGCCAGATGGTGAAGTTCTATATATCATTAGAAAGCTCTCAATGAGTACTTTCAAATGGCCCATAAAATTTTGAACAAATTTTGATTAAGTACGAACATTAGGGTTTCTGGAATTTGTATAAGATTTGAGCATTTTGACATTGTCTTCCAACAAAAATGTACCACACTCCAGCGGACAAGGTGTTGCCAAACTTGCACGGAGCCATTGAAGAGGGTTCAACATCATACCTCCTTAAGTGCAGTCCTTTGCCCACCAATATGTTTCTCTGCAACACACATTCCAAATCACTATGACCACCTCGCTCAAAGGAAGAACCAAGGGAGCAAGCACTGTAATGTTCTTCGTGAGTGCACTGCTCTCCACCTCGATCAATTCCACATTGAAGTGAGTGCTCATCTTCCTCTAGCATGAACAACATTGTGCGCTTTTCTCTTCATGTCATATTAACCGACACAACATGCAACACTTACATTTTTTACCTCTGTTTGTCTTCATGACTGTTAGAGAGCAACACTGCATTGCTAGTGCTTCGGTATGAGCAATCAATTATCACACAGAGCTGCAATAGCTCGTCATCTCCCAAAGTCGTGCTTCTAAGCTCCAAGCTTTCTATTGTCGTTAGATCTATCGTCATCATGAGCTTCAATGCTTTCACAATCAAAAGATCATGGTCACCAAGTCCAATCCCAACAAGAAAGGCATTGCCAAGACCATCAACCTTCTCTTATTTTCTCTCTTCTGTAAAATATTCAACAGTTGCCTAAGCTCATGCAAGCAACTTGCAATGTCATGATGTCGCCCAAGGTCCAAAGATTCCTAATCAGGTTGCAATCCTAATCAGTTGCAAGCTTTCCTCTCTTTGATATGATAGGATTGGATAAATGACATCAAGCTTCCCTCTGCCACGTGAGGGCTTCGTGGAATGGAGCTCTGTGAAAGGGAAGCCAGTGCGAGTAAATCAGAAAACAAATGAAATGCAGGTTTTGCGCACATTGAACTGCTCACAAGATAATGATTGTTGGACCAACAAGAACAAGCAACCGAAGAAGAGGAAATCCGATGCACTACATAAGTCTTCACAGCAACCATAGCTCCATGTGCATGCACACTTCTGTTGAGATTCAAGTCTTCAATAGAGGCCAAGCTCTGATATCACCTGTTCTATGTGACACAGCAACTGAAGCAAACTAAGTGCAACTCGAGATCACATAAATGGATGAGCAACAAGTGAAGGACAAAGCTGAAAGAGGGCGTGCGCGAGAGACAGAGAGAGAGAGAGAGAGAGAGTTCTCTCTAACTACATATGCACAAATAGAACAATAAATGTGTGTCTTTCATTTCCATAATCGAAGTTGTCTTCTTATACATGTGGAATACGCTTCTTAGCCAATAAAAAGGAGAGAAGAGTTTTGGATAGGATTTCTCTCTTATTTAGAGTGCCCCAAACTAGAATCTATTTTGAGCTACATGAGTTTTGCCTTTATTTTGCTTAATAGTCATCATCTTTAGCCTTGACTCCTCACTTTTTTATGTATTATCATCCATATTAGGGTTTCCATAATTTTTGAAATTAGAGTTTTTGAAAATTATGAAACCCTACTTTTCGAGTTCTTTTAAGCTTTTTTATCTTGCTTTTCATGTATGATCAAAAAAATATATGAGGAGGAGATCCATAGCACACAAATCACTTACTTTTTTGAGAGCTAGACATGAGCTAGACTCTATGGATGTCTTCTTCGACCTTGTGGAGTGGACCTAGGGTTTCATCTTCTTCAAAGGATGAGTTGCAACTAGGGTTTATGATTTTTCTTCTACAACAAGGTCATGAGCTTGGAGCCTATCTATATCTGGAGGAGATCATCTACACTTCATGGAAATTGTGAAGTTATGAAGATATGCTACAGATGGATGCATTTATGCAATCTTTATGATTGCTTGTAACATTCATGTACTTCATTTCGCATTGAATATATGTGGAACAATCGGTATCAAAAGAGGTGGAAATAGTGCACATAAAACATGTTGAGAATAGTGCAATATATAGAAAGTATGGAAGACACAAGTCAAGCTCAATTCATTATTTACCAAGTGGAAGCATGTCCCTAAAACAAGCAATTGTCAAAAGCTTGATGGATACATCAACCAAAGGAAGTCAAATCCAGGAAGGGTCATATCAATCATATTTGATTCCACAAGGAATCATACATTTTGGAGATATTCTAAATAGGTTATATTCAGCTATTATATCACACTTTTTGAAAATTTGCAAGATTATCAAGACATGTATTTATTTGAACAAGGACAGGAAACAAATCTGCATCCACAACCTTATGGTGCACAATTTTTCAACTTCTTGTATACATTATTTGTGGATCGGTGTAGATTAGAACATATGACTAATACTTGACAGGCTTGGCCAACCTTGAGACTTGAGGAAGTATGCGTATGTCTATGTGTTATTTTTTGCTCTCCATATGTCTATCCTTCCATATAAATATTTTGATGAGAGGAGTATATGGGAAAATGTTATAAGTTCTCCTTTTCTATAGTATGGACTACTCTTCATGTCAAAAGTCTTAGGTATTTTTATGGACATTGGCGTGATCTTTACAAGTACGTACATCAACAACATCATCACCTTTTCAGCTAGCAACATCACTTTATGGTTTCTTTAATCCAATAGAATATATACCTTTCCTGGCATGTTCCCCTTGTGTCTAGTTAGGAGGGGATTGTTGGATATGCAACCTTCCACAAGAGGGATTGCACATACTTTCAATTTTGCTCAGCTTTAGACAAAGTCAACCTTGGTCAAACAAAGGTCAAAAATTATCAAAATTTTAAAGAAAATTTTATGAAGGATTTGGAATGTGTTACTCAAGAGCTATCTGTTGATATACAACACTTTGAATTTGGATCACATTTGAATAGTAAAAACTTAAACCCTAAATTTTCAAATTTGCATCAAAAGCAAGTTTTATGCGTAAGAAACAGTTTTGAAAAGGGAAAAGCAATATATCGCATGATTTTGACCCGAGAAATATAAAAAGTAATTTAAACAACCCAAAATAAAGGTTTTTGTTATTTTCAAAATTAGGGTTTTTGAAAATTACGAAACACTACTTTTGAGTTTTTTTAAGAACTTGCTTTTCATGTATGATCAAAAATTATAGGAGGAGGAGGTCCATAACACAAATCACTCACTTTTTGAGAGCTAGACTCTATGGATGTCTTCTTCATCCTTGTAGAGGAGTGGACCTAGGGTTTCATCTTCTTCAAAGGATGAGTGACAACTAAGGTTTATGATTTTTCTTCTAGGAGCTTATCTATACCTAGAAGAGATCATCTACACTTCATGGAGATTGTGAAGTTATGAAGATATGCTTCATATTGATGCATTTATATGCAATCTTTATGATTCCTTGTAACATTCGTGTACTTCATATTTTCGAATGTATTCAATATATGTGAAGCTTTGCTCCATCTCTCTATTGTCTTCTCTATTCTCTCTCATGTCTCTATTTCATTTTTGCCTCTATATTGATTGTGGGCCTTAAAAACCAACAATTGGTATCAATGCATGTGGAAATAGTGCACATAGAGCATGTTGAGAATAGTGCAATATATAGAAGGATAAGAGCGATATGGCACACACAAGTCAAGCAGAGTTCATTATTTAGCAAGTGGCAGAAGGTCCCTAAAAGAGAGAGTTGTCAAAAGCTTGCTGGATACATGAACCAAAGGAAGTAAGCTCTAGGGGCAGTCATATGATATATCACTCCTATTTCATACATTTTGCAGATATTCTAAACAAGTCATTTTCAGCTATTATGTCACACATTTTTGAAGATTTGCAAGTTTATCAAGAGATATATTCATTTGAACAAGGAGAGGAAACAAATCTACATGTAAAACCTTATGGTGGACAGTTTTTCAACTTCTTGTATACATTATTTGTGGATAGGTGTAGATTAGAGCATATGATTGTACTTGAAACTTGAGGAAGCATGTAAACCTTGAAACTTGAGGAAGCATGTAAACCTTGAAACTTGAGGAAGTATGTTTAAGTGTACAATTTATCTTTTACTTTCCCTATCTCTAACCTTCTTACAAATATTTGGATGAGAGGAGTATACGAGAAAATGTTATGAGTTCTCGTTTTCTATACTATGGAGTGCTCTTCATGTCAAAAGTCTTCGGCATGTTTTCGAACATTGGCATGATCTTTACAGGTACCTACATCACGAACGTCATCACCTTTTCATCTCGCAACATCACTTTATAGTTTTCTTGTTTTCTATAAAATAGAGTGCTCTTCATGTCAAAAGTCTTAGGTATTTTTACGGACATTGGCATGATCTTTACACGTACCTACATCAACAACATCATCACCTTTTCAACTAGCAACATCGCTTTATAGTTTTTTCCAACCAACAGAATATATACCTTGCTTGGCATGTTCCTTTTGTATGAGGTTAGGAGAGAATTCTTGGAAATGCAACCTTCCGCAAGAGGGATAGCACATATTTTCAGTTTCCGTCAGTTTTGGACAAAGTCAACCATGATCAAACCAAGGTCAAGATGGTCAAAATTTTGCAAAACACTTTAAATTTGCACCACATTCGAGCACTCGACAATCAAAGTCAAACCCTAAGTTTTGAAATTTGTGTTCATGTATGATCAAAAATTAAATAAGGAAGAGGTCTATAGCACACAAATCACTCACTCTTTAAGAGCTAGACATGAGCTAGACTCTCGAGATGTCTTCTTCAACCTTGTGGAGTGGAGCTAGGGCTTCATTTTCTTCAGAGGAAGAGTTGCAAGTTACAACTAGGGTTTATAATTTTTCTTCAATAACAAGGAGGTCATCAGCTTGGAGCTTATCTATACCTAGAGGAGATCATCTACACTTCATGGAGATTGGGAAGTTATGAAGATATGCTTCAGATTGATGCATTTATATGCAATATGATTCCTTGTAAGATTCATGTACTTCATATTTTGGAATGTATTGAATATATGTGGAGCTTTGCTCCTTCATCTCTCTATTGTCTTGTCTATTCTCTCCCATGTCTCTATTTCATTTTTGTCTCTATATTGATTGTGGACCTTAAAAACCAAGAGGCTCCCCCTTGAGAAATCAAGAACCATTGACCTTTGCAAAACTCCAAGACATATTATTTCATGAAGAACAAACTAAGAAAAATTTGTTCATTGGATCATATTCTAAGTATAGCATTATAAGCCATTGTCTGCTTCAAATAAGTCCCGCAATGCCTAAACAAGAGAGCACACAAATAGTGTACACAAACTCATTACCTTCTATTTTGAAGCATCGTTTAATACCTATGACAAATGAAAATGCGAGATTATTCCTTAAGCTTCACACAAAACCCATGTTTCCAAAGCCTCTGATTCCTCTATTCTACAATCTTTGTCGACATAACTATTTGTGACACGTACGAAGACGATTGAGTCTAAGCAAAAGTCTCTCAGTTGTAAACTTGACAAAAACTTTACATTCAAAAAGGAAAGATAGATTCAATATGTCAGTCTAAATTTATGAATCTCAGATCCGCTAACGTTTGCATGCATGACATACCAGAAACATGTAGCAACACATATTTGCGAGAATTTGTCCTATTTCTACTTGATATTCTTTTAAGCAGGACATTGAAGAAGTGAAAGATCTCTTCAGTCCTGATAACGTAACTCTCGCTGATTAGGAGACCCATCACTTACTTACCTATCGGTCTCAAATAAAACAAAAATCCAACAAAAATAGACGCAACAGTAGAATTTCCAGAGTCTTACAATTAGCTCCTGCAAAGCAATCACTCACCTAGCAGTTGTTGAGTTGCAAAATTTTGGAGCCAGTAATCGTGGGCGGATGCAGAGAGCTTCCAATAGAGAGGGCGACCCAGGTAAAAGACCACAATGCAGACAGCAACCAGCAGCGCTACTCGCAGCGTCCACCTCTTTGCTGTGGTTGCCATGGATCTTCGATGGTGAATCTAGAAAGAAAATACAGAATCATGGGACTTTGTTCTTCAATAAGAAGTTGAACTATATGATAGTCAAAATGTTCTCTTCTTTTTTAATTAATATGTACAGATATATGAAAAAATTCATATCAAAGCTAATGACACTCGTTTATACGAAGAATGAAAGAAATGTTTGTTTTAGTATCAAATTACTTTTTTTTTTTCAATAAAGAACCCTTGGACTTGATATGGACTCTTCTTGCTGTCAACAATGTGTGCCATTTTTTCTAATCTTGTCTTCATAGCTCGAAGGTCTCTCTATATTTATCTCAAGAAAAGTTGTGGGATGTTCTTCATCTTGATAGAATCGCATCAAAAGAGAAACACTCTAAAAGATAGAGAAGAATAGAAATGTAGCCAATTTTGGTAACTCTCCAAAATACCCTTCCCTAAGAATTTCTCTCATAGTCCTTCATAAGAGGATTAGAAAAGCTTCTAGTTAATATTAAAAACTCTAGACTACACACATGAGAGAATGACATGTGACTCTCCACCCAACTGGCTATTATATAGATTATTGGACTAATGATGACATCTATAGTTAGTTGAAGTCCACATATGCATGTGCAATCTCCACCATTGCTTTAACACCCACCATTAGACTCTAAATGGAGTCTATTCGTGTTGGATGTGCTCACTACTTGAGTTAAGTTCCATTGAAACCAAGTTAACTCGAGTGGATGCTTATAGAAGGCTTTAGATAGTCTTTGGGAAAAATACTCTCCCTATGCTCCCCATGGAAGTTAAACCCAAGACTTCCTCCTTCCCATCCATGAGACTTAATAACTAGGCTAATCTCTTACTTTATCTAATACTTCAAAAGTTCCTAATGTTATTCTAACTTGAACCTTGTCAATCTATTTTATAACATTTTGCTTTTATGCACCACGTTTATGGAACTAGCAAAATGGATAAATAAAGTTCCTATTCAAGACTCTTAGAAATATTTTCAAATTCACTCGAACCTAGTTTTGATGAATGAATTTTTATGATGGTTGATCAAAATATTTGGCTTAGAATCCATTATGGTCCACATCAAACCAACATCCATTGACCCCTTTCCCAACGAGATGACTACAATGCCCAATTTGGGCTACAGGGTCCTATTAGAATTCAATTGGACCAAACTTAGGACACTTTCTCAAAGACTTGAACTTATTATTGAACTTGAGCTTGAGCTTGGAAATCCATCGCCTTTAAGTGTGTTGTCCCATACCACCATATCCACTTTATTGCTAATGTAAAAGTTGATTTTTCAGACCACTAACCTCACACTTACACTATCGTGCAGAGATTTCCACTTTAATTCAATCCTTCTTAAGCTCAATCCCTTGAACTAGAGATTGGACATTGTGTCAATATCTAATTTAGTTGATATTTTATGCTACACCACACCTTTATCCATGGTTGAAATTTTTCAATCATGCTTAAAAACAAAACATACAAGACCCCTTTTTTGATTTTCAAACTTAAGATTCTTTAAGTAGCAAATAAATTTGAACTTTAAACTCTTTATTCTTTGGGTATCATTTGAACCCCCTTTTACCTCTTTTATACCTCATTTTAAAAAACTCCTCCCAAGATCCAATGCTGATTTGAACTCTTTTTTGTAAGAGGCAAAACTTTTTCCATCTCATGAGTTAAGTATTGAAACTTTGATCCAAGCCTTACTGCTTTGGAAAGTTTTATAGTAGTTCCAATTGCAATCACCTAGATATCCTTGTTCTTAATATTATCGATTCTCATTCTGAAGGTCTTCTTTCTCTAAGTGCTAAGTATAATAACTTATTCCAATGATTTTCTAGACATCTCCCCCTCCACTCAATTCTAAGAACCCATTCATGCTTTTTAGATTCCAAATATAGAGAATCAATATAAGGATTGATACACCTTTTGGTTATACTAGTCATAAGACTTAAATATTGCTACCCATGGTTCAGGGTTGCTTGGGAACTACTTGAGATTAGCTTAATTCATTTACTTTACTCTTATTTGACCTTAAGGATTTTATTACACTTTATCTAAGTATTAAATTTTACATCTTAAATGGATTCATTACAATCTTGAACACGAGTGGTTTCTAGCTCTTTCAATTTTACTTCAACATTAGCTCTAAAGCTTCTTAGAATAAGTCCAAGACCAAAAAAAAAGGAATACTTATCCTCATGATAGCTATTTACACATACAGATATCCTACGGCATCATGTTGCATGTATTTGAATAGCATAAAAAAAAGCAATGGTGAAATTGTAGATGTGTATGTGCACGTGCACCCATCTTTGTCACCTCTAACACAGTTGTTCCTTCATCCAAATACAATGTTCGAGGAAGGCACTATGCGCCTCCTCATCTCAAAATACAGCTACATGTTTGAGGTAAGTGTTTCTCACTCCCTTCTTTACAAATGCCTCCATGTGATTCTCCTATGGGTGAAACCCTATACAAGGAATACATGTGCTTATAATTTGCACCTTTACAACAATTTGGGTGATATAACTAATTTAAGCTACAAATCGAGGCATTTCCTAAGCCTAATAAATTAGAACATGTTAGATAATCTAGAATATGAAGATACAATTCCATTCCACATTTGTAAGTATTAGCACACAAAATATTGCCGATGGAGCCACCAACTCCATCTCCAAAAGTGTAAAAGCATAGCAATTGAACACTATTGCCTTATGTGAAAAAGTCAAATCTGCTTTGATTCCAATAACTTTTACATCATTAGAAAGCTAGCAAGATGAGCCTTTCAATAAGTTTAAAGTTGATTGGGTATTAGGATCACCAGCTAGAAACAATGTCTAAATGTGCCACTTTGGAGGCTCTTCAAATGACCTTGTGAGATAGTTTTTTTTTGAAAGTTAAGCTATGTACTTGCTAAATAGACTCCACAGAATAGATATAAACCAAGAACAACAAATTTTGATAGCGTATGGTACCTTTAAAGAGGGGATGAAAATGCCATTTTGTGATATTTGAACTTTCTCTCTAACATGATGCAAAATTTTTATATGGTGTCTCTTCGAACTTCCTTCTCCTCTACATTTTGCTCCCTATTTTTGCCTTGATCTCATTGCTTTTACACTTCAATACACACTGATGCTCCATCAAATAGCTTGTGAACCTCTATCACTATTCTTCACAAGAGGATCCATAACTAGCTCTTTTCTGTTTATATGCAATATATGAGGTATGAATTACCACATGAATGTACAATGATAAGCCACCCGTTAGGGTATATACAAGATTGGGGGGGGGGGGGGGACCTCCTAAATAGGGAAAAAAGTGCTCCGATGGTCGTAAGTGTGTTCAGACACATCATTACCAAAATATACCCCATGGGAGTGATGTGCTGAACAAGGAGCTATCACTCATGTATAAGTGCCAAGCTATGTGGAAAGAGATCAATCCACAAATGGAAATAATCTCAAAGCTTTGCGAAAAGCTTCAAACTTTTTTCTAGGTAGAACCTTTGTGAAAAAAGTATGCAATGTTATCCTATGTGGGCATATATCCCAAGTTGATCTCTCCAGCAAAGAACCTATCCCTAACATAATGGTAGTGCATCTTAGTTTGCTTTGTGCAAACATGGGACACAAGTTTACTCACAAACTCCAATGCACTCTAACTATTAGTGAAGGTGGTGGTGGCAGAAGACTGACCAACACCCAAATCAGCCAAAAGGCTAAACTCTATTGCATATTGGGAAAACCCACAATAAAATATTGCCGATTTCTTGCTTTTTTGCCATTGGTTTGTGTGAGTTTTTGGAATTTAGAAAAGCTCAAATAAATTTCCTTTTTCTTACCTATAGGGCATGGGATTCAAACCTTCCACCTCATGTATCATGCGAGTTGATCTAAAACAAGTTTTTTTAAAAATTATTTTGTACACAATTCATACGTACCAGACTGTAATAATCTAGAAGATCCGATATAAACTGATGATGAACTAGAGGAACCCTGTGTTCCATGATTGCACAGAGCACATTAAAGTGCACTATCATTAGGTCAGGGAGAGGCTCTTTGCTAAAGATATTAATTTGGCATCTATGCCCACATAGGATAATGTTGTAAAAATTTTCACAAGGGTTGTGCCTAGGGAGAAGTTGAAGCTTTTTGCAAAGTTTTGGGCTTTCTTTCTTTTGTGGATTGATATCTTTCCACATAGTTTGGCACTTCATTATACATGAGTGCCAACTCCTTGTTCATGGTATCACTCCTAAGGGGGATTTGTTGATATATTTCAGTAGTGATGCTCGTGAACACACTTAAGACCATTGAGGTACTTTTTTCCCTCTTTAAGAGGTTTTTTTTCCTATATTCTATAAACACATATAAATGGGTCATTTACCTTTGTGCCACTTCTACTTGTAAGGTTGATTATAGGGAAACTTTCATAATGATTGTTGAGTGTGACTTTTGGTTGATTTGGGTATTGATCAATCTTTTGCCACCACCATCTTCACTGAGAGTCAAAGCACATTGATAGTTGTGAGGAACCCAATGTTCCATGCTCACACAAAGCACATTGAGGTGCACTATCATTATGTCAAGGAGAGGTTCTCTGCTGGAGATATGAGTTTGGCTTATGTGACTACAAAGGATAATGTTGCACACCTTTTCACAAAGGCTCTTCTTAGGGAGAAGTTTGAAGCTTTTGCAAAGATTTGGGTTTACTTCCTTTTGTGGATTGATCTCTTTCCACATAGCTTGGATTCTTTATATATAAGTGCCAAGTCCTTGTTCACCACATCACCCCCAAGGGGAAATTATTGATATATTTTGGTAGTGATGTGTGTGAATAGATTAGGACCACTAAGGCACATTTTTCCCTCTTTAGGAGGTTTTGTCCCTGAGCTTGTGTATATGCCTATAACCCTAACAGGTCACTTATCTTTTGTACATTCACTTGGTAATATGTTTTGTATTATATTGTGCTCCAATCTTCTTCTTCTTCTTCTTCTTCTTCTTCTTCTTCTTGTTGATATATTTAGGTAGTGATGTGTGTGAACACTCTAGGACCGCCGGGGCACTTTTTTCCCTCTTTAGGAGGTTTTTTTCCCCTGGCTTGTATATACGCCTATTGCCCTAATGGGCTACTTATCTTTGTACATTCTCTAGTAATACATTCAGTCTTGTGTGTTGTGCTCCAAGCTTCTTCTTCTTCCTTGTGCTGTTCGCGTGCTTCCGCAGACGTCTAACTCCAACAATTGGTATCAGAGCAGGTCGTTGCTTCTTCTAGGGCGCCGTCGACACTCCTCCGTTTGCAGTCTCAGATTCGCACAAAATTTGGTGAGCATACTCAGGGTGTTTCCGAGATCAAAACATCTTCGCTCTGTGGTGCCGAAATCGCGATCTGAGCTCGTTTCGGCCTCCGAACGCACTATCGCAGTGCTTGTGCAGGCTATTTCGTCCTTTTGTGCCAAAGGTATATACCACTTTCTGTTCGCCAGTTTAAGCGTCTCGAAGTCTGCTACAGGTCTAGCAGAACTCGTTTGGGCAGTTCTGTTCAACTTTTTGAGATACAGTCAATTTTCTGCATCAAGGTATTTTAGTCACCGGCCATGGCTGAAAGCAGTGATGTATTCCGTATGTTGGCTGTTGAGGATAAGTTGGATGGTACCAACTACCCATTATGGGCTTATATGATGCGACATGTACTGGTTGCAAAAGGATTGTGGAACATTGTGCAGGGTGTTGAAAGACGTCCTGTTACACCTGTAACGACAGGTACTGCAAATACAGGTGTTGGAGCTGATGAAGATGGTGTCGAAGATGATATTCCGCAGATTCCTGTTCGTGCTGCTGTTTCTGTTGCACCTACTGCAGAGCAGATTCGTTGGGATGGCAGAGATGCCCAGGCACATGCATTGATAGCTTTCTCTGTCAAACGTGCCATTATTCCTCACATTCGCTCTTGCAGAACAGCAAAGGATGCTTGGGATACACTTACCACTTTGTACCAGGCTAGGAATGAGGCTCGTGTTGCTTACCTCCGAAAACAGTTGGAGAGTGAGCACATGAATGAAGGTGATTCGATGGACAGTTTTCTTACAAAGATTAAAGACCTGAAGGAACAATTGATTTCTGCCAATGAGGTTATACGAGATAGCTCACTTGTGCAGACCGTTCTGAATGGCCTTCCTGATTCATATCAGAGTTTTGCCTCTACTCTTCGATTGATGATGAAAGGCAATCCGAATGCCTTGTCATTTGAGGAATTAGTCTCTGTTCTGTTGCAGGAAGATCAGTCCAGGCAGAACAGGTCCATTATGCGTGTTGCAGATCAAGCTTTCCTGGCTAGTCAGAAGGGCAAAGGAAAATGGAGCTCTTCTACTAGTAAGCAGAAATCTGCAAATGCTGCACAATCGAAGAACCAGGATAAAGATGAGAAGAAATCAAAAAAGCAGAAATTGTTCTGCAAGTACTGTAAAGGAAATGATCATATTATAAAGAACTGTCCAAAACTGGCTGCTAAAGAGGCAAAGAAGAAAGAGGCTGGAATGGTTGTTGCAGAGGCCTCTACACCAAAAACAGAGTTTGCAAATCTTGTGCAGGAAGAAGAATGGGCGTTTACTACTGTCTGCAGTTTTGACCCATCTTCTCATGATCAGTGCATGTCTGCAGTAGACTCAGATGTTTGGTACTTTGACAGTGGGGCGACCAAACATATTACCTCGCAGCACAGTTTGTTCTCTTCACTCGAGCCTGCCCCTACAGGGAATACTGTCACATGCGCCAATAACTCCTCTTATCCTGTTATGGGAGTTGGTAAGATCATTTTGACTACTGCTGATGGTAGTTCTTTCACTTTGTCAGATGCTTTATTTGTGCCAGGGATCAAAAAGAACCTGTTATCAGTTTCTGCATTAGCCAAGATTGGCTTGGTTGTGAAATTCGTTGATGACAGGTGTACAGTCCATGATCTCTCAAATGGCGATGTGATTATTGCTTCTGGCATTTTATGTCGTGGGCTGTATAAGCTCATAGACTATGAAAGATCTGTGAATGATTCGGCATGTGCAGTTCATGATTCTCAGGCTATGTCAGATGCAAAGCTTTGGCATGCACGCTTTGGTCATCTGAATTTTGCTAGTTTGTTACGCCTGCAGAAATCTGAAATGGTGTCGTCTTTGCCCAAACTTGAGGCACCTGGAAAACATGTTTGTGAAGGCTGTATTTTGGGCAAAATGCAGCGTTCTTCCTTTCCAAAAGATGGTTCAGTTCGGGCTATGCAGAAATTGCAGCTTGTACATAGTGATGTCTGTGGTCCTATGCAGACACCCTCTTTTGGAAATTACCTTTACTTTGTGACTTTCATTGATGATTTTTCCAGGCATGCATGGGTATATCCACTCAAAGCAAAGTCCGAAGTGTTCATGTGCTTCAAACAGTTTTTGGTTTTGGCTGAAAATCTGTCAGCATGTAAAATGGGCACCCTCCGTTCTGATCGAGGGGGGGAATATATGTCTTCAGATTTTAATGCATTTCTGGCTGAACGTGGGATAAAACAACAGTGTACAGTGCCGTATACACCTCAACAGAATGGAGTTGCTGAACGAAAGAACAGGTCACTCATGGAGATGGCGAGGTGCATGGTCAAAAGTCAAGCTTTACCACATAGTTTCTGGCTTGAGGCTGTCATGTGTGCAGCATATGTACTGAACAGGTGTCCCACCAAAGCATTGCAGTCTATCGCTCCATATGAGGCTTGGCATGACCGCAAGACATCTGTTGCTCATCTGCGTGTTTTTGGTTGTTTGGCATATGCATTAGTGCCTGAACAACATCGCAGAAAATTGGATGATAAGGCAGTAAAATGTATTTTTGTTGGGTACAGTTCTGAAAGTAAAGGCTATCGTCTGTATCATCCACAGACTAAACGCATTCTGGTTAGCCGTGATGTTGTCTTTGTGGAAGATGCTATTCAGCCATTGCTTTCATGTACTAAGGAGACATCTGTTAGCTCCAAAGACATGTATGATACTTTGATGCCTCTTTTTACAGGTGGACAGGCTAGCGCTGGTCCTAATGAGGCTGAGAATCATATGATGATGCAGATCATTCCATTTCTGATGCAGATTTACATGATGCACTTGTTGATGAGAGAGCTAATATTGAACAGGCAAAAACTATGCCAAAATGGCTGGTGCAGACTTTGCGTGACAGCAGATTAGATGCACCTTTGTCATATCGTACTCGTTCAGGCTCTCATAGTACCTCCTTTGCATCAGATTGCTATGCTATGGCTGCATCTAGTCTCTGTGATGAGAATGAGCATGTTTCTTTTGATGAAGCACAAAATTCAGAAAATTGGATGGCTGCTATGCAATCTGAATATGATGCTATAATGAAGAATGGTGCATGGTCTTTATGTGACTTGCCTCCTGGCAAGAAGGCCATTGGCACTAAGTGGGTATACAAGCTGAAGCGTAAACCTGATGGTACAGTTGACAGGTATAAGGCTAGGCTTGTTGCAAAGGGTTATGCGCAGGAAAGAGGCATTGATTTTGATGAGACCTTTGCACCTACATGCCGTATGACTACTGTTCGGAGCATTTGTGCACTTGCAACCCATCATGGTTGGAATGTACATCAGTTGGACATTAAAACAACATTTCTGAATGGTGACTTGCATGAAGAAGTGTATGTTTTTCAGCCCCGTGGCTTTGTGCAGAAAGGGCATGAAAACCAGGTGTGCAGGTTAAAGAAGGCGTTATATGGTTTAAAGCAAGCACCACGTGCTTGGTATGAGAAAATACATGCCTATCTGATTGCACATGGTTTTGAGAACAGTCCAACTGAAAGCACCTTATATGTTAAGCGTGCTAATGATGTGCTTTTGATCATTGTTGTCTATGTAGACGACATGCTGCTCACTGGTCCTCTTGAGAAGCATATTGCTGATTTCAAGGCTGATTTGCATGCCTCATTTGAGATGTCTGATTTGGGGCATTTGCATCACTATTTGGGCATTCAGTTTATGCAAGTTGATGGTGGAATGGCTTTGTGTCAAACAAAATATATTGACACATTATTGCAGCGTTTTGGCCTTGAAGACTGTAAGCATATTGCCACTCCTATGGAGATAGGTTTACGATTGAGTCTTCATGATGCTGGAGATGCATTTGATGTTGTTCTCTATTAGTAGGCTGTTGGATGCTTGATTTACTTATGCATTACTCGGCCAGATATTCAGTTTGCTGTCTCACAGATGAGCAGGTTTATGCATTGCCCAGGAGTCACGCATTGGAAAGTGGTTAAGAGCATCTTTCGCTACTTGAGTGGTACTCGGCTACTTGGGTTGTTTTATCCCAAGGGGGGATCACTACCGCCAGATTTGCATGCTTTTTCTGACTCAGATTGGGCTGGTTGCTATGACACTCGTGTGTCCACCAGTGGTTTTTTCTTCATGCTTGGTAGCTCATGTATATCTTGGTTGAGCAAGAAGCAGCCTACTGTGGCAACTTCCAGTTGTGAGGCTGAGTATAGGGCAACTTTCACAGCGACTGTTGAGTGTGTGTGGCTCAGACGCCTTATGGCTGATTTGGGTGTTGGCCAGTCTTCTGCCACCACCATCTTCACTGACAGTCAGAGCGCATTGGCAGTTGCGAGGAACCCTGTGTTCCATGCTCGCACTAAGCACATTGAGGTGCATTATCACTATGTCAGGGAGAGGTTCTCTGCTGGGGAGATCAGCTTGGCATATGTGCCCACGCAGGAGAACATTGCAGACCTTTTCACAAAGGCTCTGCCTAGGGAGAAGTTTGAAGCTTTCCGCAAAGCTTTGGGCTTACTTCCTTTTGTGGAGTGATTTCCACATAGCTCGGCACTTCCTTATACATGAGTGTCAGCTCCTTGTTCACCGCATCACTCCCAGGGGGGATTTGTTGATATATTTAGGTAGTGATGTGTGTGAACACTCTAGGACCGCCGGGGCACTTTTTTCCCTCTTTAGGAGGTTTTTTTCCCCTGGCTTGTATATACGCCTATTGCCCTAATGGGCTACTTATCTTTGTACATTCTCTAGTAATACATTCAGTCTTGTGTGTTGTGCTCCAAGCTTCTTCTTCTTCCTTGTGCTGTTCGCGTGCTTCCGCAGACGTCTAACTCCAACACTTCTTCTTCTTCTTCTTCTTCTTCTTCTTCTTCTTCTTCTTCTTCTTCTTCCTTGTGTTGTTTCTGTGCTTTTGTAGACCTCAAAATCCAACACTTGAATGATTATTGCCAAGATAACTGATGCTTACATGCTATCCGGCACTCCTCTATACGATACCCAGGCTGAATAGAAGCAGAGGAACTAAAAGTAAAAAGGAAAATAAACAAAAAGAAAAAAAGAAGAGATGGTTGCACTACTTATAAAATAAAAATCATCCATCTGCACTAAGTAAAAAATCAATTTCCAAATAGGATACTAGATAAGAGACAAAAATGGTTGAGAAACCGTGTCATCTAGGAGTATCTATAGCTTGGAGAGGATTACCGCTTACATATTCTACTTGGGAATCAAAATCTCTACTCTATAGAGATTGGTCTAGGGGAGAGAGTGTTAGACATCAATATATAGAGACCACTATATATGTGTGTGGGACAAGGGCTAAGGTTAGCTAAGGTCCCTAGCTCAAGGGAAATCCTAAGGTATCTAAGGGGTAATGGGAATGAGTGTGCATGGTGGCCACATGTCCACACTAGAGCATTCCAAAGTATTACCAGTTTGGGTGCAAGAAGATATAATGGATGTGAGGTGAGTTGCACACACAACCATCTTGAACCTTCATCTTGAGTGACCTCTTGAGAGAACTGAGGGAGAGGTAACACATACATACCTACATACATACATACATACATACATACATACATACATACATACATATATACATATTTAATTACTTGGTTATTTACTTACAAACATACATACATACATACATACATACATACATACATACATATATACATATTTAATTACTTGGTTATTTACTTACAAACATACATACATACATACATACATGCATGCATGCATACATGCATACATGCATACATACACACCCACATATATACATACATACATACATACATACATACATACATACATACAGATAAATTATTTTGTAGTCCTTATACATCAGTTCTCATCCTTACACATCTCATTCCAATGATTGATGGGTAGTGGCAATGTCAGTAAGAAGATAGCTTGAAGACAAAGTAATGCAGGAATAAAATCTATTGAAATAAGAAGAGTGGGGATGAGATCTAATGTGATGTGGACTATGAAACAATGTTGAAACCCCAAGCTGATAGCTTTAGCTGAATGGCCTAGCTAGCGTATCATTGAAGTTTATTTATTTTTCATGAAGCTTTATTTATTTTTATGAAAAATTTTTTATGTGTGTTTTTTTTCTACATGAACAATTATAGAACACCATAGTATTATAGTGATGTAGAGTTCCAAGAGATTTTATCTCATATGAATCTTGCATATATGTATTTGGCATTGTAGATATTCACATCCACCCTTCCAAATCCTTCTTAGACTCCTCCATCATTTCCTCCTACTAGACCATCTACAAGGAGCACCATGTTAGACATTGGTCTACAGTGACCATCACATGTGTGTGTTTGTGAAAAGGGATAGGCATAGTCAAGGTCCCTAGCTTGGGGGATATCCTAAGGTACTTGAAGGGTAATGGGAATGAGTGTGCATTATGGTCACATGTACACACAAGAGCATTCTAGATCATTGGTATTTTGGGTGCACAATATAAAGGATGAGAGGTGAGTTGCACATGCAACATACATATGTTTCTTATTTTCAAGCCTTATTTTGGAGAGATTTTAGGACTCACACTTACACTTGGTATTCATCGCATATGATCAAAATTGGGGTTTTTTTTATTCATAATTTTTTCTTCATTTGCTGCTTTTGTTTGAATCCATCATCATCTTCGGATGTGGCCATCGATGGGAGAGACCTGTAGAAGCTCTTAAAAAATTAGGGGAGGAGGAGGAGGCCCCTCAAAGATGCCCAAGGTCCCCCTAAGGAGTCCCATGAGCGTGCATGACACCCAAAGCCAATAGAGATCAATGGAGTCAGACGAGTGACCATCACCAGTTGCATGTAGAAATCACAACCGATGAGGGAGAGAGATCTCCACTCTCAACTCTCCTCCCCCTTGTTGGATGCTCTAGGAGGATTGTAGACTATTTCTACCCACAATTGGCACCTCTACAGTGCTATATGGGATCATTTGGAGTCTTGAGCCTACATTCTTGATGTAGAACTCCATAGAGGAGGAAGGAGCAAGTCAAATTACTCATAGACCCCCTCTAGTAGGGCATATTTAGAGCATCTACCATCACTCAAATAGCCGTAACTTCCTCATTTTAGATTCAATGGAGTGATTCCACGTGTTGTGGAATCTTGACTCAGAGGGATATCCATTGAGTATTGGAAGACATCATTTGGATACATTGAATCACATGTATGAAGCTTCAAAGTTGAGTATCCATTATCAAAAAACTTCATCAGAGGACCTTTTCGATGCGAGGAGGATCGATGTTGACTTGAATACTCAAGGGGACTAATCAGTGATAATTTCCAACACCTTCACTATAATTGCAAGTAAATTTTGTGATACTAAAGATAAGGTTTCTTGTGGATACATGCATTTATACTCTTTTTTATGCATTTTTTGGCATATAGCATAAGCATATGCACATTATACATGCATGTATGCTTAGCCAAATGCTTGTCAATCTCTACATTTTTAGTAAAAGTAGAAGGGTAGCATAGTTTCTTGCAGGTACTTTGAGGAGAATGTAAAAACATCTAGTGTTATGATAAATTTATCCGTGCTGCAAGCATGTTCATCATTGTATAGGTCATGAAGTGCCCTTTAGTTATTTTGCTTGTATATTGTGTGCGTGCCAACACACTTCTCTTGAAGTGCATGTAGAGGACTTGGTTAAACATTTTTTTATTTTCAATTTTTGACAAAATGCTATCGAAATTTTTAAAATTTGTATGCATAATAGGTAGAGAGCATACTAATAGTGTTTGTTGACTTTTTTGTTCTCGTTTGCAAAGGCTTGTGATATTCTAGTTTCCATTACTAGTCTTTACTCTAGGTGTACATAAAAAAATACCTAGATAAAAACATTAAAAAATAGAAAAAAAACATAAAAACGAATTTACACTTTCATAATCATGGACTCAAGACCTTCATCGCCTCATAGGGAAGATAAAGCAATGTATGTAGCTCCAAGAAAGATAAAGCAATGCCTGAGAGTGAGATCCTCAGGATGGAGTTAGAAGCTTTAGGTGAGAATCGGACACTCGAAGTCTCTAATGATGGTATCCTAGTGAGAGAAGCCGGATGGTAGCTTAAGGACCTTAAACCACCACAATATCATGGATCCACTAATGCACGAATTGTTGATGTTGTTGAGTAGTGGCTCAACAAGTGGGAGCAACGCTTCATTTTATGCCATATCATGGATGATAGAAATAAGATTCAACAGGCTACCTATAATCTCATGGACATTTCCCATAGATGGTGACATAAATTTAGCAGGATAAGAAAGAGCCCACTACTTGGGAACAATTAGAAATCCTATATTATAATAATTTCATGCCATCAGACGAGAGGTCCAGGGCACTAGATACCTGGTTTTTCATCAATCAAAAAAATAAAGGGCATATGCTCGAAGGGCCAGAGATCCTCATGGACTAAGATGAGTTGGACCTTTTCCTCTAGTACTCCTATCTTAACTAGTGTATAGCCTCAGAAAGAGGCTAAGTAGGTGCACATGATCAAAACACTCTCAACAGCTAAAAGAAAAATGTTTGCTCTAGTTGAGAGGGCTTATAATTAGTCCATTCTTACCCCTCAATAGAAAGAGAAGGCAATGAGATAAGGATTATGCTATGGATGATTAGGACAATATCGATTTAAAGACTGACCTAACAAGAAAAAGATAGCAACAGCCATAGTAATAAAACCCACACAGACAACAAGTGATGCAAGTGAGGATTTTGGAGATTCCCCATCTCAAATATCATCTTTTATAGTGGCCATGAAGGTCATGAAGAAGCTATCTTCTATGCCAAATGTTGTCCTTTCATTTTTGGCACAAAAAGACTACCAATTTCTAGATACAAAACTCATTGTTATGTGAGGAATCACGACAAGACACCTTGTCAAGGTCCCCTTTGACACTAGGTCCACACATAATTTCATCATCTCTCATCTCGTCAAACGGTTACACTCAGACATTGTCAGTCAGAGTATGCCTACACAGTGGCATTAGCCAATGGTAAGGGCACGGAGACATGGGACTAATGAGTAGTTGGTCTACCCATCTAGATCCAATCTTATGAGGATAGATTGGATCTTGCGATAACACGACTAGCCCGTTTTGATGTAGTCCTGAATAAGCAGTGGCATGCTAGGAAACGATGAGTCATATACTTTTCTCACATATTTACGACTTTGAGCATGAGGGAAGACAATTATTGATCCATGGAGAGCCAGATCTCCAAGAGACACGATTGGTGACCACAATCAGGCATAACCTTTGTGAAAAGGCATGCAACATTCTCCTGTGTGGGCACATGTGCCAAACTGATCTCCCCAGTAGAGAACCTCTCCTTGACATAATGATAGTGCACCTCAATGTGCTTAGTGCGAGCATGGAACACAGGGTTCCTCGCGACTACCAATGTGCTATGACTGTTAGTGAAGATGGTGCTGGCAGAAGTCTAACCAACACCCAAATCAACCAAAATGCATTTGAGCCACACACACACACACACACATTCAACAATCAATATGAAAGATGCCCTATACTTAGCCTCACAACTAGAAGTGGCCACAATAGGTTGCTTCTTGATCAACCAAGATTTGCATGAGCTACCAAGCATGCAGAAAAAACCATAGGTGGACACACAAGTGTCATAACAACCAGCCCAATCAGAGTTAGAAAAAGCATGAAAATTTGGTGGTAGTGATCCCCCCTTGGGATAAAACAATCCAAGTAGCCAGGTAACACTCAAGTAGCAAAAGATGCACTTAACTACATGCCAATGCTTGAAACTTGGGCAATGAATAAACCTACTCATCTGAGAGACAACAAACTGAATATTAGGCTAGCTAATCCATGAAAGAACTTGGAGAAGCTTGTAGGAGGTAGAAAAGTGAGTTGCAAAGTGACAAAGTTTGGTCCAGCCAACCGACACAAGGCCAACCCTTGACCTTGTGGAGACTCAAATAGACCTTATAGGCATGTGATAAGTACAATAAAATGCACTATGTACTTTGAAGCATCAAGGAGAAAAGAGCCAATACAAAACATATAGGTTTGCGCATCGACTAGCTCAAAAAACTTACTATCTTTGGAAGAGACAATGAACTTCAAATGCTCATAGCGACTAGCGTGATTAAAATTAGAAAAAATCCTTTTATAGGAGTGATACACATAGGGTTGAGTGTATATGATGCACAAGAGTATAAGGGATAAGCAAAATATGCTACTGGAATGAACCAGACACTCAACAGTGGTACCTCCTATTTTTCAGGAATACCTAGAGATTGAACCTGAGATAGAAAAACGAAGATTTCTCCCAATCTACTAAACCAAATGCTATGAAAATTTACATGCATAATTTAGACAATAATTCTTTCCAATGAGCCATCTATCATCTAATTTGGAGCTCTGTAGAGAGATTTGCAGCCTCTACAAGCTTATTGTTGGTGAAGAAGATGATGCAAAAAAATGAAGGAGCAAGGCAATGATGGTCATAAGTGTATGTGTATTGCTTCCCTTGTATTGTACAAGTGTTTTGAAGTCTTATATAGAATCTAGAATTGATCCACCATTTCTACAAGTGGATTTTGAATTCAAATGAACGCAGTAAGAGTTGTTGGAGGGAATCAATTCACTTTCCTACAATCTAGGAAAAGTGAAGATCTAGTTTGATCTACTTTTAAGTGATTGATTGCTTGATTGATCGCAATTCAGCTACCATAAATTTGTGGAATTTGGGCTCTCTCTTTATAATTTTACATGTGTAAAGCTCTAGGCTTTTACAATGGTAAAAGACCCATGAAAAGTCTTCTATAAAAAATTTAATAAATGAGCATAAGTAAAAGAACTCTCCAACATACATTCTTTTGATGTAATCCAAGCGATAGCTTTTGATGTAAATCAAATCCACCTCAAGCATAGTGTACGCTTGATGTTCCAACAGCTCCCCCTCAAGCTAAAGTATGCTTGAGTCTTCATTCTCTAATAGGTTGAATACCTGCCATAACTTTGAATCTACAAAGCTTTATTCCATCAAGCTCATGGTCATTCACATAAACCATATATTCTCACAACCCTGTCAAATGCCCCTAATCAACTTTATAGTAGACATAGGAGAAAAACCTGAATTATACTCACCTACAAGACAATGTTCCTCCTCCTTTATTTTCAAAGTAAAGATCCCACTTTTGCAATCAATCACGGCCATGTTATGGATTAATGAGTCCATGTCAATGATTACACTGCATTCTCTCAATTCAATTACATGGAAGGTACCCAAAAACTTATGTCTTTTTCTAATTCCTTCATCTTCATGCTCATAATCAACACACAAATTTCATGCGACAAATTTCTAGACAGAGAATGAAAAAACTTGTTGCTACAAAATTTTGCAGTCATGATCAGAATATCCGAAACATGAAATTTCATTATTGCCTACACATTTTTTTTGTGGGGGGGGATCAATATGGGATCTTATAGAAACTGCCTCCAAGGTAAAGCAAGCTATTGAAGAAATCTCTTTTCCAATATGAAATCCCTAAAGAGTGGATGCAAGAAAAGGAAGAAGACATCGATATCCAAAGTGCTCCTACATATGACACTAAGACTATGTGGGATAAAGTGAAGGAAGATTCCAAAGATGAAGATAAACCTCTCGACACATTGATGGATAGGAACCCTATCAAAGAAATTTAGCTAGGTAACAAGGATAATTCTTGTCCTATACTAGTGGCCACATTGTTGTGGAACTATCCTAGGATGCTTTCAAAGATAACTTCTTTAATGAAAAAATATGTGGATATATTTTCATGGCATTAGAAGGATTTGGAAGGGGTACTTGCAAGTTTTGGGGAACACATGATTCCATTAATTGAGGGAGCCAAACTAGTAAAGGGGAAAAGCTACAGATTGTCCAAAGTATGTTGCAACTCTCTACCTAGACATCCAACAAAAGGAGGATGCTCAAATTATTATTCTAGTGGCGCATTCACAGTGGCTCTCTCCGATGATCATTGTACCCAAAAATAATACAGACAAAATCAGAATATTTGTGGATTTCAGAGCACTTAAAAAGATAACAATTTTGGATGGGTTCCCTATGCCCGTTGCAAAACAATTTATAAAAGAAGTGATTGGACATACACTCTATAGCTTCATGGATGGATTTAGTGGGCATAATCAAATATCCATCCATCCTAAGGATCAAGAAAAGATAGCTTTCATTACACCATGGGGGACATATGTTTATGTTAAGATGGCTTTTGGACTCAAAAATGCCCTAGCCACCTTCAATAGAATAATGAACCTTATTTTTGGATCTTTTCTTTTGGAGGCTCTTTTGATTTTCATGGATGATTTTTCATCCTTCTCAAGTATTGCTTGGATGATCATTTGATTGGACTACAACAATTCTTCACTAGATGTAGGGAAACAAAGTTGAAGTTGAATCCTAATAAGTGTCACTTTCTAGTGATAGAAGGTACTCTCCTTGGATATGTTGTGCCTGCTAAAGGTATAGACCCTGATCCAAATAAAATGGCAGATAGGACCCATGATAGACCCCATCTATCATGATAGACACCCATCTATCGTGATAGACAGCAGGCCATTACAGATGACAGATAGCATCTATCATGATAGACAATCGTCTACCATGACACACAAGTCTATCATGATAGACACCATCTATCATGAAAAAGAGCCACTTACGATAGAGACTATCTATTGTGAAAGACACCATCTATCATGATAGACAGGCAAATTTGGCTAAAAATTAGGATTTTCATTTTTTACAAATTTTGAACTAATTTTTTATGTGAGTCTCTGGTTGGCACAGTATCATGATTATCTTAGACAATTGTGACATTTTCACACAATCATGGCTACCTTAAACAAGTACATAAATATCCCAAGAGGTTTTGTTTATCTGTTTGACACCAAGGAGCCTGAATTGACATAACTTTCTCAGCCAAAATCCATTTTTTGAGCTCTAGATTTTGCTTGAAACCTTGTTTTGAATCTCACTCAACCTCAACTATTTTTCTTAAAGATCATATGTTGATTTTTAGATAGCGTAATTTGAAGCTGACCTTCAAGTGGGATTGATCTCAACTTGGATAAAATTTTCTATAAAATAAATTAAAGCTAAAGATTGATCTCAACTTGGAACTTTTACAAGTCCGTTAAGAGCCATTCAAGGGTGTCCAAAGCAAGGTAATGTGCAAAAAAAAGCAAGGTTTGGGGAACACTTACTGGACATCAGAGCACTTTCTAGAGCACCAAACTCAAGGTTGGAAGAACTCTCAACCCCCTCAGTCAATTTTTAGTATAGGCTAAGTGTTATTTACCTTTAGACTTCCATGCTTTGATCTTTTCCATATGAGATTCTTCATCATCCTCCGAGGTGTCTTGTTCTTCAATCTTTGATTGTTCTCTACCAAGCTTTGGAAAATCTTCTTCAAGATCATATGGTAAATTGACCTTCCTGCATGAATCTTCATACCATGAATTGTTCTCATCAAAAAATACATCTCTGCTTACCAAGAATCCTTTGTTGGTAGGGTTGTATAACCTGTAGCCCTTTTGATTGTTGTCATATCCAATAAATACACACCTTTCAGCTTTTGGATCCATCTTGACTCTAACCTGTGAAGGAACATGAGCAAAAGCAATACATCCAAAAATTTTACAATGATCTAAGCTTGGTCTTCTTCCATTCCAAGCCTCATATGGAGTCATCCCATCAAGGGATTTTGAAGGCAACCTGTTAATCAAGTAAGTGGCTGTAGATACAGCCTCAGCCCATAAGTAATTAGGTAAATGCTTTTCATTTAACATAGACCTTGCAGCTTCAACAATTGTCCTATTCCTCCTTTTTGCCACTCCATTTTGCTCAGGAGTGTACCTTGTAGTTACCTCTCTTTTGATTCCTCTTTCTTGAAGAAAAGAATCAAACTCATGGGAGAAGTATTCTCCCCCTCCATCTGACCTTAGCCTTTTTATTGATTTACCTGTTTGATTCTCCACAAGAGCCAAATATCTTTTGAAACATGAAAAAACTTCATCTTTGTGTTTCATAAAGAATAAGATAGTCCATCTACTGCAATCATCAATAAAGGAGACATAATACCTTGATCCAGATATTGAAGCTTCCTTGCTGGGTCCCCATACATCTATATGAACCAACTCCAAGAGATCTCCATGCATATAACCTTTCTTCATGAATGGTAACCTGTGAGACTTTCCAAATTGACATGCACTACACTTATAAATCATATGTTTTTTTGACAAATTAGGGAGTCCAAGTACACTTTGGTCCCTGCAAATTTGCTTTAATGACCTTTCACCAATATGTGCTAACCTTTTGTGCCATACTTCCAATTCTGTGAGTGTCTGACTACCATAATTAAAGAGAGCAATGTTTCTAGTGTCCTGTAATTCAAATGTGAACAATCTACCTGTCTTTTCACCTTTTGCAATTTTTCTGAATCCTTGACTTGGATCTTCAACAAATGCTCCTGCCTTTGTGAACCTGACTTGCAACCCTTTCTCTACTATCTACCCAACACTTATCAAATTCTTTGTAATGGTAGGGACATAGAGTACCTTACTGAGTAGGTTGATGTTTTCATCAGGTGCTTTGGCATTGCCTATTTTCTCCACAGGATGTTTTGTATCATCTCCTGTTTGTACCTCATGCTTATTCCTTGGATCTTCTAAATCTGATAGGATTGCCACATTTCCTGCCACATGATTTGAACAACCTGAATCTATGTAGAAAACATGCTCATCAGATTTACCTTGTGGCATAGCCATGTTCATGATCAATAATGAATCCTCTTTGTTTGATTCTTCTGTGTATTTATTGTAGTCTCTCCTTCCTGTGAAGAGATGGATAAGTATGTGTTTGAAGATGAAGAGGTGTTGCAAAATCCTTGATCTACACCAGCCAAATGAACTCCAGGAGTAGATGGTGGGCCCTTTTAGCTTGCCAATGGATGTATTAGACACCCTATGTACCTTGGAAGATCACTCTCAAAAAGATAGATCAAAATAGATAAGTTGGAGTTAGCTCAGAGGTGAAAACTTGCTATTCTTGGTTCATACACCTGTCCAGTGTTTTACATAATTCTCTGAGCACAGCAGCAATTAGCTCAATTCCTCTTGGGGAAGTCTAGGCAACTTAAAGAGCTAACTTTCAAGAGTAATCTCATAAAAAATAATGAACCACACACTGAGAATGCGTTTTAACAAGTGATGACATCATCCCGATTTTCACGGGCTGCTATAGAAATAGACCAGTGAGCAGAAAAATCAACATAACTCAAAATTTAGGAATCCAATGATTATGCACATTTGTATGGTTATACTTGACAGTAAGCTAAATCCAACAAGCTTTAAATCACTGAATTTGGATAAGTAACCACTGAGCAATGGCTCTGACAAGATGAGTGAAAAAGTCGGGTACCTAACAGAGAAGTGAAGATGAACAGACCCTGTTGACTTCAAATGAACATAACTGAAGATTGCAACATCCAAATGACATGAAAATTTGTGATCATATAGTAGACTTATAGAGCTAACTTTACCAAGTTAGATCACTGAAAATGATGCACCAAGCTCAGAGGAAACATCTCTGCAAGCTGACTGAGAAAACTGAGAGTAATGGCAGTGAGTAGTACACTTCACAAGAACATGGAAAGATGAACTCAAATAATCATGAAAATGAAAGTATATTGCTTGTACAATACAATGACTTACTGATACATATGTGTGCCTTGTAATCACACCTTGATATGGCATAAAGCTCAGCTCTTGGAGGTCTTCACATAGGTCTCTCTAACCACGACTAAAACTGCCATCTATTTATAGTTGAGTTTGGGAGGCTAACTTCCCTCAATCACTCTCCAATCAATCAATGATTGATTTGATTCTCTACCTACCACAAATCACAAATTCGTGGCTCCTCTTTCCATTCTTGATCATGTGGACTCAACCACTTAAGATTCTCTTACTTTTACATTAAGTAAACTCTTCAAAAGTTACAAGAGGTAGTTCACAAGTGAACTTTACATAGTCTTCTTTTTAAAGCTTCTTGTAAGACTTTGTGAGACTCAAGCCAATACTTAGGCTTGTCATAGACTTGCTCCAACAGCTCCCCCTCAAGCCAAGTATGCTTGAGGTCTTCAATCTTCCAAGATTACCTGCAAACCTATCATAGCCTTGAATTTGCAAAGCTTTGTACCATCCAATGCTTTGGTTAGAATATCTGCACATTGTTGATGAGTGGACACATATGATATTTGAATCTCTTTGCTTAGAACCTTCTCTCGTACATAGTGATAATGAACTTCAATATGTTTAGTCCTTGCATGAAAAATAGGATTAGCAACCAAGTGAATAGAACTCATATTGTCACCAAAAATAGTTGGAGTTCCAAACTCCAATCCAAGATCTTTGAATAATGTCTTCATCCACATAGCTTCTTGTGTAGCTATGGCAAGACCTCTATATTCAGCTTCAGTAGAAGAGAGAGCAACTGTGGGTTGCTTCTTGGATGACCATGAAATAAGCTTTGAACCTGCAAAGGTAAGATAACCTGAAGTGCTCCTTCTATCTTCCTTGGAGCCAGCCCAATCTGCATCAGAAAATAGCTTCAAACCTAAATCAAATACATAAGGATAATAAAGTCCTTCATTTATGGTTCCTTTGAGATACTTGAGAATCCTTTTGGCATCATCCATATGTGGTTTCCTTGGTGTGTGCATAAATTGGCTTAGCACACTCACACTGTAACATATATCTACTCTTGTCAATGTGGCATAGTTGAGACTACCCACTAGACTTTGATATGATGTGATGTCCTCTATGACTTCACCTTCATGTGAGCTCAATTTGTGATTGACCTCCATTGGAGTACCTGCAATCTTACAATCTTGCATCTTGAATTTTGCCAACATGTCCTTAATGTACTTTCTTTGAGTGAGAAACAAACCATGATCTTTATAGACAACTTCCAAACCTAGGAAGTAGGTAAGTGAACCCAAATCACTTATCTTGAACTCTTCTCTCATCTGATCTTTGATCTTCTTCATACCATCTGCATCATTTCCTGTCAATATAATATCATCTACATATACACATAGGTAGATGATCTCAGAATTACTCTTTTTAATAAAGAGTGAAGGATCTGCCTTGCTTGGTTGAAAGCCTTTGTCCTGCAAGAATGAAACAAGCCTGAAATTCCAAGCTCTTGGAGCTTGCTTGAGACCATACAATGCTTTGTTAAGTTTACACACATAATCAGGATAAACTTGATTCTCAAAACCAGGTGGTTGTGCCATATATACCTCTTCTGTTATCCAACCATTCAAGAATGCATTCTTTACATCTAGTTGAAGTATCTTCCAATTCTTGGAAGAGGCAATACTAAGCAAAACCCTAATAGTAGGCATCTTTGCCACAGGAGAGAAAGTCTCCTCATAATCAATTCCCTGAGTTTGTGCAAAGCCTTTTGCTACAAGCCTTGCCTTATACCTGTTAATTGAACCATCAGAATTCTTCTTGAATTTATAGACCCATCTTGAGCCTATTACCTTCATGGATGAAGTCTTGGGCACCAAATCCCAAGTGTTGTTTTCCTCAAGTGCTTCAATCTCTTCCTTCATTGCATGCTTCCATTCTGTTTTTGCTTTGGCCTCTTTGAATGATGGTGGCTCCTCTTGGTTTATGTCCTGTGCTATGTAGATAGAATGTTTAGTTACTAATGAGGTGTCAAACCCATACCTTTCTGGTTTTTTCTTTTCCCTCATAGATCTTCTTAGGCCATGATGTGATGATTCTGCCTCATGTCCAAGTTCCTGCAATTTTGCTTTACCTTTAGACTTCCATGCTTTGATCTTTTCCATATGAGATTCTTCATCATCCTCCGAGGTGTCTTGTTCTTCAATCTTTGATTGTTCTCTACCAAGCTTTGGAAAATCTTCTTCAAGATCATATGGTAAATTGATCTTCTTGCATGAATCTTCATACCATGAATTGTTCTCATCAAAAACTACATCTCTGCTTACCAAGAATCCTTTGTTGGTAGGGTTGTATAACCTGTAGCCCTTTTGATTGTTGTCATATCCAATAAATATACACCTTTCTGCTTTTGGATCCATCTTGCCTCTAACCTGTGAAGGAACATGAGCAAAAGCAGTACATCCAAAAATTTTACAATGATCTAAGCTTGGTCTTCTTCCATTCCAAGCCTCATATGGAGTCATCCCATCAAGGGATTTTGAAGGCAACCTGTTAATCAAGTAAGTGGTTGTAGATACAGCCTCAGCCCATAAGTAATTAGGTAAATGCTTTTCATTTAACATAGACCTTGCAGCTTCAACAATTGTCCTATTCCTCCTTTTTGCCACTCCATTTTGCTCAGGAGTGTACCTTGTAGTTACCTCTCTTTTGATTCCTCTTTCTTGAAGAAAAGAATCAAACTCATGGGAGAAATATTCTCCCCCTCCATCTGACCTTAGCCTTTTTAGTGATTTACCTGTTTGATTCTCCACAAGAGCCAAATACCTTTTGAAACATGAAAAAACTTCATCTTTGTGTTTCATAAAGAATAGGATAGTCCATCTGCTGCAATCATCAATAAAGGAAACATAATACCTTGATCCAGATATTGAAGCTTCCTTGCTAGGTCCCCATGCATCTGTATGGACCAACTCCAAGAGATCTCCATGCATATAACCTTTCTTCATGAATGGTAACCTGTGAGACTTTCCAAATTGACATGCACTGCACTTATAAATCATATGTTGTTTTGACAAATTAGGAAGTCCAAGTACACTTTGGTCCCTGCAGATTTGCTTTAATGACCTTTCACCAATATGTGCTAACCTTTTGTGCCATACTTCCAATTCTGAGAGTGTCTGACTACCATAATTAAAGAGAGCAATGTTTCTAGTGTCTTGTAATTCAAATGTGAACAATCTACCTGTCTTTTCACCTTTTGCAATTCTTCTGAATCCTTGACTTGGATCTTCAACAAATGCTCCTGCTTTTGTGAACCTGACTTGCAACCCTTTCTCTACTATCTGCCCAACACTTATCAAATTCTTTGTAATGGTAGGGACATAGAGTACCTTACTGAGTAGGTTGATGTTTCCATCAGGTGCTTTGACATTGCCTATTTTCTCCACAGGATGTTTTGTATCATCTCCTGTTTGTACCTCATGCTTATTCCTTGGATCTTCTAAATCTGATAGGAGTGCCACATTTCCTGCCACATGATTTGAACAACCTGAATCTATGTAGAAAACATGCTCATCAGATTTACCTTGTGGCATAGCCATGTTCATGATCAATAATGAATCCTCTTTGTTTGAGTCTTCTGTGTAGTTATTGTAGTCTCTCCTTCCTTTGTAGCCTCCTTGATAGTTTGAATGATTGTAGTTGTTGTAGTTGCCATGGTAGTTGTTGAACCTTCCTCTTGAGTAGCCATAACTTCCTCTATTGTATCCTCTGCCTCTTTGATTCCTGGAATTCATAAAGCAATTTTCAGTTGTATCATTAGTTAATCCACAAATAGAACATGAGTTGGAGTCTTGGGATCTCCCCCTGCCTTGTCCACCTCCTCTTCCTCTACCTCTGCCATGTCTTCCTCTACCTGCATAGTTAGCTTGATATGTACCTGCTTCATCATCCACTTTCTTTGCCTTTCCTTTGTTATCTTTAGACTTGCTTTTATCCGTGTATAAAGCTGAAGATTGATTACCTTTAGAGCTTTCTCCATTTTTGATAAGCTTTGCCTCTTGAGTAAGTAGTTGTCCAATGAGTGTGTTGAAATCAGGTACATGCATGTCCATGTACAAATCCATAGCTGTGGTGAATGCTTCCCACTTATCATCTGCCTTCAAGCCATTGATGACCTGCCTTACAATTTTCTCTTCATCTATTACCTCTCCAATGCTTCCCAACTGATCCGCTATGTCCTTGAGCTTTGTGACAAAATCAGTCACATTTTGTTTGGGAGCCTTCTTGAGAGTTGTGAAATCCAGCCATAGTTGATGCTTCCTAGCTTTGGTACTTGAAGAAAAGAAAGCTTCAAGTGCATCCCACACTTCCTGAGATGTCTTACAACTTCTAATGTGAGGCAACAAAAAATCTGAGATAGAGTTGAGGAGATAAGACCTTGCAAGTGCATCCTTGGAGCACCATGTGCTCAATCTTTCTTGCTCTTCTTGTGTTGGTTGACTTTTGTTCCTGAAACTTGGCATAACTTCATCTCCAGCCACATAACCATATAAACTTCTACCTTGGAGATAAGCTTCCATCCTTAATGACCAAGCTGAGTAGTTACCTCTGTCCAATTTGTCAATTGATGAAGGAAATCCATCTGCCATGTTGTCCAACCTTGCTCTGATACCACTGTGAAGAGATGGATAAGTATGTGTTTGAAGATGAAGAGGTGTTGCAAAATCCTTGATCTACACCAGCCAAATGAACTCCAGGAGTAGATGGTGGGCCCTTTTAGCTTGCCAATGGATGTATTAGACACCCTATGTACCTTGGAAGATCACTCTCAAAAAGATAGATCAAAACAGATAAGTTGGAGTTAGCTCAGAGGTGAAAACTTGCTATTCTTGGTTCATACACCTGTCCAGTGTTTTACATAATTCTCTGAGCACAACAGCAATTAGCTCAATTCCTCTTGGGGACGTCTAGGCAACTTAAAGAGCTAACTTTCAAGAATAATCTCATAAAAAATAATTAACCACACACTGAGAATGAGCTTTAACAAGTGATGACATCATCCCGATTTTCACGGGCTGCTATAGAAATAGACTAGTGAGCAGAAAAATCAACATAACTCAAACTTTAGGAATCCAATGATTATGAAAATTTGTCTGGTTATACTAGACAGTAAGCTGAATCCAACAAGATTTAAATCACTGAATTTGGATAAGTAACCACTGAGAAATGCCTCTGACAAGATGAGTGAAAAAGTCGGGTACCTAACAGAGAAGTGAAGATGAACAGACCCTGTTGACTTCAAATGAACATAACTGAAGATTGCAACATCCAAATGACATGAAAATTTGTGAGCATATAGTAGACTTATAGAGCTAACTTTACCAAGTTAAATCACTGAAAATGATGCACCAAGCTCAGAGAAAACATCTCTGCAAGCTGACTCAGAAAACTGAGAGTAATGGCAGTGAGTAGTACACTTCACAAGAACATGGAAAGATGAACTCAAATAATCATGAAAATGAAAGTATATTGCTTGTACAATACAATGACTTACTGATACATATGTGTGCCTTGTAATCACACCTTGATATGGCATAAAGCTCAGCTCTTAGAGGTCTTCACATAGGTCTCTCTAACCACGACTAAAACTGCCATCTATTTATAGTTGAGTTTGGGAGGCTAACTTCCCTCAATCACTCTCCAATCAATCAATGATTGATTTGATTCTCTACCTACCACAAATCACGAATTCGTGGCTCCTCTTTCCATTCTTGATCATGTGGACTCAACCACTTAAGATTCTCTTACTTTTACATTAAGTAAACTCTTCAAAAGTTACAAGAGGTAGTTCACAAGTGAACTTTACATAGTCTTCTTTTTAAAGCTTCTTCTAAGACTTTGTGAGACTCAAGCCAATACTTAGGCTTGTCATAGACTTGCTCCAACACTTCCTTTGTAGCCTCCTTGATAGTTTGAATGATTGTAGTTGTTGTAGTTGCCATGATAATTGTTGAACCTTCCTCTTGAGTAGCCATAACTTCCTCTATTGTATCCTTTGCCTCTTTGATTCCTGGAATTCCTAAAGCAATTTTCAGTTGTATGATTAGTTAATCCACAAATAGAACATGAGTTGGAGTCTTGGGATCTCCCCCTGCCTTGTCTACCTCCTCTTCCTCTACCTCTGCCATGTCTTCCTCTACCTGCATAGTTAGCTTGATATGTACCTGCTTCATCATCCACTTTCTTTGCCTTTCCTTTGTTATCTTTGGACTTGCTTTTATCAGTGTATAAAGCTGAAGATTGATTACCTTTAGAGCTTTCTCCATTTTTGATAAGCTTTGCCTCTTGGGTAAGTAGTTGTCCAATGAGTGTATTGAAATCAGGTACATGCATGTCCATGTACAAATCCATAGCTGTGGTGAATGCTTCCCACTTGTCATCTGCCTTCAAGCCATTGATGACCTGCCTTACAATTTGCTCTTCATCTATTACCTCTCCAATGCTTCCCAACTGATCCGCTATGTCCTTGAGCTTTGTGACAAAATCAGTCACATTTTGTTTGGGAGCCTTCTTGAGAGTTGTGAAATCTAGCCATAGTTGATGCTTCCTAGCTTTGGTACTTGAAGAAAAGAAAGCTTCAAGTGCATCGCACACTTCCTGAGATGTCTTACAACTTCTAATGTGAGGCAACAAAAAATCTGAGATAGAGTTGAGGAGATAAGACCTTGCAAGTGCATCCTTGGGGAGCACCATGTGCTCAATCTTTCTTGCTCTTCTTGTGTTGGTTGACTTTTGTTCCTGAAACTTGGCATAACTTCATCTCCAGCCACATAACCATAAAAACTTCTACCTTGGAGATAAGCTTCCATTCTTAATGACCAAGCTGAGTAGTTACCTCTGTCCAATTTGTCAATTGATGAAGGAAATCCATCTGCCATGTTGTCCAACCTTGCTCTGATACCACTGTGAAGAGATGGATAGGTATGTGCTTGAAGATGAAGAGGTGTTGCAAAATCGTTGATCTACACCAGCCAAATGAACTCCAGAAGTATATGGTGGGCCCTTTTAGCTTGCCAATGGATGTATTAGAAACCCTATGTACCTTGGAAGATCACTCTCAAAAAGATAGATCAAAACAGATAAGTTGGAGTTAGCTCAGAGGTGAAAACTTGCTATTCTTGGTTCATACACCTGTCTAGTGTTTTGCATAATTCTCTGAGCACAGCAGCAATTAACTTAATTCCTCTTGGGGAAGTCTAGATAACTTAAAGAGATAACTTTCAAGAGTAATCTCATAAAAAATAATTAATCACACACTGAGAATGAGTTTTAACAAGTGATGACATCATCCTGATTTTCACGGGCTGCTACAGTTTGAGACCAGTGAGCAGAAAAATGATCATAACTTAAAATATAGGAATTGAATAATTATGAAAATTTGTTTGGTTATACTAAACAGTAAGCTGAATCCAACAAGCTTTAAGTCATTGAATTTGGGTAAGTAACCACTGAGAAATGGCTCTGACAAGATGCGTAAAAAATCGGGTTCCTGACAGAGAAGTGAAAATGCACAGACAGTGTTGACTTTAACTGAACATAACTGAAGATTGCAACATCCAAATGACATGAAAATTTGTGAGCATATAGTAGATTTATAGAGCTAAGTTTAACAAGTTAAATCACGGAAAATGATGCACCAAGCTCAGAGAAACAATCTCTACAATCTGACTGAGAAAACTGAGAGTAATGGCAGTGAGTAGTACACTTCACAAGAACATGGAAATATGAACTTAAATGATCATGAAAATAAAGTATATTGCTTGTACAATACAATGAACTTACGGATACATGTGTGTGCCTTGGAATCACACCTTGATATGGCATAAAGCTCAGCTCTTGGAGGTCTTCACATAGGTCTCTCTAACCACGACTAAAACTGCCATCTATTTATAGTTGAGTTTGGGAGGCTAACTTCCCTCAATCACTCTCCAATCAATCAATGATTGATTTGATTCTCTACCTACCACAAATCACGAATTCGTGGCTCCTCTTTCCATTCTTGATCATGTGGACTCAACCACTTAAGATTCTCTTACTTTTACATTAAGTAAACTCTTCAAAAGTTACAAGAGGTAGTTCACAAGTGAACTTTACATAGTCTTCATTTTAAAGCTTTTTTCATGACTTTGTGGGACTTAAGTCAATACTTAGGCTTGTCATAGACTTTCTCCAACAGTTCACACATATCACTACCTAAATATATCAACAAATCCCTCTTGGGAGTGAACAGGGAGCTGACACTCATGTATAAGGAAGTGCCAAGCTATGTGGAATCAATCCACAAAAGGAAGTAAGCCCAAAGCTTTGCAGAAAGCTTCAAATTTCTCCCTAAGAAGAGCCTTTGTGAAAAGGTCTACAATGTTCTCGTGTGTGGGCACATATGCCAAACTGATCTCTCCAGCAGAGAACCTCTCCCTGACATAATGATAGTGCACCTCAATGTGCTTAGTGAAAGCATGGAACATAGGGTTCCTTGCAACTGCCAATGCGCTCTGACTATCACTGAAGATGGTGGTGGCAAAAGGCTGACCAACACCCAAATCAGCCATAAGGCATCTAATCCACACACACTCAATAGTCGTTGTGAAAGGTGCCCTATACTCAGTCTTACAATTGGAAGTGGTCATAGTAGGTTGCTTCTTTCTCAATCAAGATATGCATGAGCTACCAAGCATGAAGCAAAAACTACTGGTGGGCACACGAGTGTCATAGCAACCTGCCTAGTCAGAGACAGAAAAAGCATGTAAATCTGGCAGTAGTGATCCCCCCTTGGGATAAAACAATCCAAGTAGTCACGTACCACTCAAGTAGCAAAAGATGCACTCAATTGCCTACCAATGCTTGACACCTGGATAATGCATTAACCTTCTCATCTATGAGACAACAAACTGAACATCTGGCTGAGTAATGCATAAGTAAATCAAGCATCCAATAGCCTGCTGATACAGAACAACATCAAATGCATTTCCAACATCATGAAGACTCAACCGTAAACATGTCTCCATAGGAGTGGAAATGGGTTTACAGTCTTCAAGGCCAAAATGTTGTAGTAATGTGTCAATATATTTTGTTTGACACAAAGCTATTCTACCATCAACTTGCATAAACTGAATTCCCAAATAATGATGCAAATGCCCCAAATCTGACCACTCAAATGAGGCATGCAGATCAACCTTATAATCAACATTATGCTTCTAATGAAGACCAGTCGCCAGCATGTCATCAACATACACAAGAATGATCAGAGAACATCATTTGCACGCTTAACATATAAGGTGCTCTCAATTGGACTGTTCTCAAAACCATGTGCAATCAGATAGGCATGTAGCTTTTCGTACCAAGCACATGGTGCTTGCTTCAAATCGTATAATGCTTTTTTCAATCGGCACACTTGGTTTTCATGCCCTTTCGGCACAAAGCCACGGGGCAGAAAAACATACACTTCTTCATGCAAGTCACCATTCAGAAATGCAGTTTTAATGTCCAACTAATGTACATTCCAACCATGATGAACTCCAAGTAGATAGATGCTATGAACAATAGTCATTCGGCATGTAGGTGCAAAGGTCTCATCAAAATTAATGCCTCTTTCCTATGCATAAACCTTTGTAACAAGCTTAGCCTTATACTTGTCAACTCTTCCATCAAGTGTATGCTTCAGCTTGTATACCCACTCAATGCAAATGGACTTCTTGCTCATTTGATAGCATAAAGACTAGGAACCATTTTTCATGATAGCATCATATTTTGATTGCATAATAGCCATCCAATTTTTAGAACTTTGTGCTTCACTAAATGAAAAAGTCTAATTCTCATCATAGAGACTAGAGGCAGCCATAGCATAGCAATCTGATGCAAAAGAGGCACTATGAGAGCTTGAACGAGTACGATATGATAGAGGTGCATCTAATTTAATATCACAAAAAGTCTGCATCAACCATTTTGGCATAGTTTCTGCCTCCTCAATATTAGCTCTCTCATCAACAAGTGGATCATGTAAATCTGCATAAAAAATGGAATGATTTGCATCATCACATGAAACATGTAAAGGCTGAGAAGTTGCCTCATTAGGACAAGCACTAGACTATCCACCTATAGAAAGAGGTAGCAAAGTGTCATACATGTCTTTGGAGCTAACTGGTGTCTCCTTAGTACATGAAAGTAATGGCTGAATAGCATCTTCCACAATAACAACATCATGGCTAACCAAAATGTGTTTAGTATGTGGATGATATAGATGATATCCTTTGCTTTCAAAACTATACCCAACAAAAATACATTTCACTCCTTTATCATCTAATTCCTTGTGTTGTTGTTCAGGCACTAATGCATATGCCAGACAACAAAAAACATGCAGGTGAGAAACAGATGGCTTGCGACCATGCCAAGCCTCATATGGACTGATAGACTGCAATGCTTTAGCGGGACACATGTTAAGTACATATGTTGCACACATGACAACCTCAAGCCAGAAATTATGTAGTAAAGCATGACTCTTAACCATATATCTTTCCATCTCCATGAGTAAAATGTTCTTATGATCATCAACTCCATTCTATTGAGGTGTATATGACACTGTACACTGATGTTTTATCCCACGTTTAGCCAAAAATGCATCAAAGTCAGAAACATATATTCCCCCCCTCGATTAGAATGGAGGGTGCCCATTTTACATGCTGACAGATTTTTAGCCAAAACTAGAAACTGTTTGAAGCACATAAACACTTTAGACTTTGCTTTCAATGGATATACCCATCCATGCCTAGAAAAATCATTGATGAAAGTCACAAAGTAAAGATAGTTCCCAAAAGAGGGTGTCTGCATAGGACCACAGACCACTGTGAACAAGCTACAATATCTGAGTAGCTCGACCTAAACCATCTTTTGGGAAGAAGGAACACTGCATTTTGCCCAAAATACAGGCTTCACATACATGTTTACCATGTGCCTCAAGTTTGGGCAAAGAGGACACCATTTCAGATTTTTCTAGTTATAGCAAACTAGCAAAATTCAGCTGATCAAAGCGTGCATGTCAAAGCTTTGCATCTGACAACGCCTGAGAATCATGTACTACACATGCTGAATCATTCTCATAGTCTATGAGGTTATATAGCCCATGACATAAAATTCTAGAAGCAATAATGACATCACCATTTGACAGATCATGAATTGCACATCTATCATCAACAAATTTCACAACCAAGCCAATCTTGGATAAAGTTGAAACTGATAATAGATTCTTCTTTATCCCTGGCATAAATAAAGTAGCTAACAATGTAAAAGAACTACCATGAGTAGTAGTCAGAATGATCTTACCAACTCCCATAATAGGATACGAGGAGTTGTTGGTGCATGTGATAGTATTCCCTATAGGGGCAGGCTCAATGAAGTGAAGAAACTGTGTTGCGAGGTAATATGTTTGGTTGCCCCACTATCAAAGTACCAAACATCTGATTCTACTATAGACATGCATTGTTCATGTGAAGATGGGTCAAAACTGCAAACAGCTAAATGCCCATTCTTCATTCTGCACAAGATTAGCAGACTTTGTTTTGGGTGTAGAGGCCTCTGTAATAACCATTGTAGCCTCTTTCTTCCTTGTCTCTTTAGCGGCCAGTTTTGGACAACTCTTTATGACATGATCATTTGCTTTAGAGTATTTTCAAAACAATTCTTGCTTTTCTATTTTCTTCTCGTCTCTGTCATCCCTCTTTGATTGTTCAGAATTAGCATATTTTTGCTTACTAGTAGAAGAGCTCCAATTAACTTTGCCCTTCTGACTAGGTAGGCAAGCTTGATCTGCAACATGCATAATGGGCCTGTTCTACTTGGATTGATCTTCCTGCAAGAGAACAGAGACTAACTCCTCAAATGTTAAGGCATTTGGATTGCCCTTCATCATCAAACAAAGAGTAGAAGCAAAACTCTGATATGAATCGAGAAGACCATTCAGAACAGTCTGCACAAGTGAACTATTAGGCAAGACTTCATTAAGATAAATCAATTGTTCTTTCCAATCTTTGATATTTGTCAAAAAACTATCCATGGAATCACCTTCATTCATGTGCTCACTCTCCAACTGTTTTCGGAGGTAAGCAACACGAGCCTCATTCCTTGCCTGGTATAAAGTGGTAAGCGTATCCCAAGCATCCTTAGTTGTTATGCAAGAGTGAATGTGAGGAATAATGGCGCATTTGACAAAAAAGGATATCAATGCATATGCTTGAGCATCTTTATCATCACAACGAATTTGCTCTACAGTAGGTGCAGTAGGAACCATAGCACGAACAGGAACATGAAGAATATCATCAACTTCAATGTCATTTGCATCACCTTCAACAACTATGTTTGCAGGTGTAATAGGACGTTTTTGAACACCCTGCACAATATTCCATAATCCTTGTGCAACCAATACATGATGCATCATATAAGACCATAATGGGTGATTGGTATCGTCCAACTTATCCTCAACAACCAACATACAGAATACATCACTACTTTTAGCCATGGCCACTGACTAAAATACCATGATGCAAAAAAATGATTGTATCTCAAAAAGTTGAACAGAACTACCCTGTTGAGTTCTACTAAACACGTACAAGACTTTGAGGTGCTTATACTGGCAAACCCAAACTTGTATATATCTTTGGCACAAAAAGATGAAATTGTCTGCACAAGCACTATGGTAGTGTGTTCGAAGGTCGAAATGAGCTCAGATTGCAATTTCGGCACTAGAAAGTGGTGCAGTTTTGATCTCCTAATCACCCTGAGTATGCTCACCAAATTTTGTGTGATTCTGAGACTATGACCGGAGGGGTGTGAATGATGTCGTAGATGAAGTACTGACCTATTCTGATACCAATTGTTGGAATTCGAGGTCTGTGGAAGCACACAAACAGCACAAGGAAGAAGAAGAATCTTGGAGCACAACAGACAATACTAAATGTATTACCACTAGAATGTACAAAGGTAAGTGATCCATAAGGGTTTCTGGCATATATAAAAGCCGGGGGAAAAAAACCTCCTAAAGAGGGAAAAAAGTGACCCGGTGTTCCTAGCATGTTCATACACATCACTACCTAAATACATCAACAAGATCAACCTAGGCAAGATGCTCATGGAGCACCAAGATACCACATGGCTATGTGTCAAGCTACAAGTATTACCCCTCACCCAATTATTGAGAGGCATCCTTTCATGATGCTAGAATTAGGACAAGAAAAGAATGCAAGAAGCATAATGACCTTGATAGATTCAGGTGCTATTGCTAGTGTAGTTAGACTTTCTTGTTGTCAAGATTTGCAATGGAGTATTAATCCTATAGAAGCTTATCTCATAGGATTGGAAGGTGTGGAAACCCCTTGCCTAGGCGAGGTGGAACTTCCCATCTCTATTCAAGATGTCCATATGATAGTTAAAGTGCTAGTGTGTCAAGATGAGGACCTCATGGAGCCTCTTATCTTGGGCCAAAACTAGATCTATAACCATGCACTATTGTCAAAAGTATCATCATTTGGGGAATGCACAATTCCACCATTCACGATCCACCTACCTCATCCCAACATAAAACGGACATCGAAAGGTGGTCTAGAGGTTCCTCCGATGCCATAGGATTTCAAGTTTCAAGCCACAAGAAGCATGGAAGATCTAAGCACTTTTGACTTTGAGCATCTATTGGACACTCAACTTTCAGATGTGGAGATTTAGTGAAATCCGAACACTCCCACGGGAACCTCACAATGAAGGGGTCAAGGCCGACAAACGAAACGAAGACATGTACATTGGGAAGATGATCGACAAAGAACACTTTCTCAACAATTAGAGCACCCTAAAGGTGAAGAGGAAGAAGTAGCCACCAGAACTCCTGCTTACACCACACAGCTTCATTGATTATGAAAAAATATGGATAGTGTTCAATCTCAAAGATTAGTTTCTGAAAGTAGTAGCAGAATATTGATGAACCAAATCTTAGCAGAAGCAGGCATAGTTCCACAATTCATTGAGTCGATGCAACTACTCACAGAGACATGTAGAATATTAAAGGCCATAGATTACATGTTGCAAAGACCATGTGCAACCTATGACCCATGCAAATTACATACTCGACAAACAAGGGAAAAATATCCAAATTCCATCACTACCATAGAGATGATTTATGGCAGTAACTGAAATGTTCGACATGACTACCACTGGAGTATCAATAGCGCAATGAGAAACCACCTCTCATTTAGTAGACACTGACAGCTTAAACCCCCAACCTCCCCACTCAAAACTAATGGCATGGAAGTGACCATCATCCATGAAGAGGCATCCAAACCTATCTTTCATACACCTCCACCATCACCCCCTAGGGCTGAAGATGTAGCTCTCACACCTACTACTGCTTTGAGTGTACTTGACTTCACCTTTTGTAACCCCACTTCTATTTCATCCCTATTCTCTTCCTTTCACAATCCACTATATTATACTACCACCCATTTAATAGGTCTTTTCGTCGACCTTGCCATTGGACACCCAGCTTCCACCACATTTGTGGTAGGTCATCCAGATGTTCAATCTACTTTCATGGGATTTCCACCTCCTTTGACCACAACTTTCCCTCCAATCTCCCTCCCAACTATGATACACCCATTTTTTGCCTATTTGTCAAACCTCCTCAACCCTGTCCCCAAACCCCTTTGTCCTTTCCACTATCAACACCAACATCACAAATATTCACATCCACTGCACACACATCACCTCCCATCCCTGTGTATATGGTAGAGATCTCATGCACCCACCCTGAGATCCAAAAGCCATTGCTCGGGAATGTCTACAATTTGATCTAGCAAAGGGACTCAGATTATAGGAACATGATCTCACAACGAATGTCCTATAGTAGTACATTGACCATCCCACTAAGAACCTATTTTTTAACTAGACCAGACACTAGGTATGAACCACATACACACATATATATACACATGCATACACACACATACACATGCACACACCTATACATACACACATATACACACACATACACATGCACACATACACATACATACATACATGTATACACACACACACACATACACTCACATGCATACATACACACACATCCATACACAAGCATATGTGTACATACATACACACATGCATACACACACATACAAACACGTCTGCATACACACACATATATACACACACATGCAGACATACAAATACATACACACACACACACACTTAGAATCACATGCATACATACACACACATGCATATGTACATACATACATACACACATGCATACACACATACATACACACACATACACATATACACACCCATACACACATACACACTATACATACACATGCATATACACACATGTATACATACACACATATATACATACACACACATATACATACCCACACATGCATACACATGCATATGTATACATACACACACATGCATACACACACATACACACCTACATACACATATACACACACATACACGTATATATACACATGCATAAACACATATACACAGACACATATACATACAAACACATACACACACAAATACACAGACACAAACATGCACCTAAACACACATAGATACACACATACACATATAGTCAAATACACACATATAAATACACACATATACATACATGCATATACACACACATACATGCATACATGCATACATATACACATGCATACACACACATGCATACATATGCACATGCATTCATACACATGCATTCATACACACATGCATATACACACACATACATGCATACACACGTATACATACACACCCAAACACATGCATACACACATACACATGCATACACACATACAAATGCATACACATACAAATGCATACACACACATATTATATATATATATATATATATATATATATATATATATATATATATATATATATATATATATATATATATATATATATATATATATATATATATATATATATATATATTCTAATCCATTTTGTTTTTAATGTACAGATATTATGGATCGTAGTAGAGAGCGAAAGAGAAAACTTACTCTCATAAATAATCTTATGAGAGGAAAAGTTCTGCATGATTCCTTAGGGGTTGTCATGCATGACTATGCAGAGATGCTTGATGAGGAATTAGAGTACACAATGCAGATGCTTACCCAGTGGCTAGAGGAAGGCTCTTCTACCTCATCATTTGCACGAAGAGAGTTGTCTACACATGGGTATGTTTTCTAATTATAATTTAACATTTTTAATTATATTATAACACAAATGTGTTTATTCATTTTTATTTGTTTATTTTTAGGACACCTACACTAGCTTAAGCTTGTGAAAGCACAATAGAGGTACCTATGAATACATGTATAGGTAGCTTAGGGCTTGAGTGTGACATTGTGCCTGATGGAAATATAATATACATCAGGCATGGTTTGGAGCTTAAAAAGAATGAGAGCTTTATGTGACTCCTACTAGCATTTTGTTCACTCAAAATGGGTGTAATTATAAATTTTACATATAAATTGAAATATATATTCTATGTTTTACTTGTATGATCTTTTTTCAGTGAGTTTGATGAGAGAGATAAAAATTACGTACTGAGTTCACTAGAGAAAAAATTTGGCACTAGGTGGTCTCACAGGTGGTGTCTGAAAAAGATGTGTATACTTATGTCACATCATTGTGACAATGTAGGGTACACATTTCTTTTATTTGTTATATATATATATATATATATATATATATATATATATATATATATATATATATATATATATATATATATATATATATATATATATATATATACATATATATACATACACACACATACATACACACACATACATACACACACATATACATAAACACATACACACGTACACACATATATGTATACACACACATATGTATATATATATATATATATATATATATATATATATATACACACACACACACACAATAAATGAATTAATGTGACACTAGAACACCTCTATGCTCACCATTAACTCAATGCTTCTCCAAACTTTGAGAAAAGATTGCTTAAATTGAAAACTTTGCTTCTATAGAAATTTCTATCACTAAAATGACATACCTTCACTCTTTTGTTTATTTCTCTTAGCACAGATATTATTTCTCCACGATATTTTGGTAGATGAAACTAAAAGAGTAGAGCTTTCCAACAAACTATTATTTACAAGAAACGGGTCTCTAGAGCTCAAGTTATGGCCTTCACAAGATCACCCTGTATGAGTTGTCAAAACTAGAAATTTTGCCTCTTTTAGTAAAAAATGACTGCTTAAAAATGAAAATTCGATGCCTAGCATTGACTTACAACCGAAATCGATGCCAAGCATCAACTTTGTGCTTTTTTAGCCACTTTTTAGTTCCTGAAATAGGCATGTTTAACACAGATATGATGAAGACCACTTTTATGTGGGAACTCGATGCTAGGCATCGACTTTATGTTGAAACTCGATGTCAGGCATCGAATTGCTCCACAAAGCTTTTTTAAGAAGATTCAACAACAAATACAACTCAAAGATGGAAAACAATGACTTATCAGCACAAACTTGATGCCAGGCATCGAGTTGCTTGGAAAACTTGAACTTTTGAATTCATCACACAATAGGTAAGCATGGAGATGATGGAGAGTCTCTCATACACAGAACTTTACTTCAGTTCTTCTCATACCCGCTCAGAGAAGCTCGACTATACTCAGTCATACAAAATAAACTCCTTCTCACATTCTATCACTCTCTACCACATCACGTCAGTTGATACAAACTAACTTATATAGTTTTTCTCAATCTCATGACTTTCAAAAACTTCTAGAACTAAAGTGAACTAAATTTACAAATATAATACACATGAATTTGTCCCTTCACATAGGCATGTGGTTTTCTTCTAAATCTTTGACCTTCAAATATATGTCCAATTAGTGATTGTTTCTCCAACAGCTCCCCCTCAATCACTAATTGACATTCTCTGTTTCTTCATATCATCTTCTTTTCTTTTACTCCTACCAGGCTTTTGAATCTGCTGATCTTCACACCATCGAAGATCTTTGTCATTATATCTGCTATCTGATCCTTTGTAGAAATGTACTCCACTTCAATTTCTTTCTCCATTACCTTTTCTCTCAGGAAATAATAATGTATCTCTATATGTTTTGTGCTTGCATGAAATACCGGATTTGCTGCAAGATAAAGTGAACTCATATTATCTCCATGTATTGTAGGTATACCTTGATCAATGCCCAAGCTTTTGAACAATGTCTGCATCCATATGACCTCCTTAGCTGCTTCCACAAGTTCTTTGTACTCAGCTTCAGTTGATGATAATGCTACTGTATGTTGTTTCTTTGAACACCAACTTACAAGCTTATCACCAATATATATCATGTAACCATGAGTTGATCTTATGTTATCTTGATTACCTACCCAGTCTGAATCACTATAGGCTCTCAACTTCAAGTCTGATGTAAAAGGATAATACAATCCTTCCTTCATAGTTCCTTTGATATATCTGAGAACTCTTTGACCTGCAATCCAATGTGGGTCCTTTGGACAATGCATGAATTGTGACAACACTCCCACTGCATAACTAAGATCAGGTCTTGTTAGTGTAGCATAAATCAAAATACCCACAAGAGATTGATACTTCCTCATATCTTTATATTATGCAACATCATATTTACTGAGCTTGTGGTTGACTTCTAGTGGAGTTGAAGCTTCTCTGCAACTTTCCATTCCAAACTTCTTCAACAAGTTCAGAAGATACCTTTCTTATGACACATATATGCCATGATTTGTATAAGTAACTTCCATTCCAAGAAAGTATGATAACTTTCCTAGATCACTGATCTTAAATTCTTTTTCAAGTAATCTCTTTACCTCCTTGATTCCTTCATCTGAAGTACCTGTGATTATAGTGTCATCCACATAAATACAAATGTAGATTGTACCTTCCTCTGTTCTTTTGATGAGTAGACTTGGATCCGCTTTTGAACTTTGATATCAAAGATCATTGAGATACTTCACTAGTCTATAGTTCCATGCTCTTGGAGCTTGCTTCAATCCATAGATTGCTCTTCTCAATCTGCAAACAAAATTTGGATACTTGGAATCTATAGACCCTTGAGGTTGTTCCATGTATACCTCATCTGATATGTATCCATTCAAGAATGCATTCTTTATATCCAATTGACTTAGAGTCCATCCTTTTGAAGCTGCAATAGCAATGATTGTCCTTATAGTTGACATCTTAGTTACAGGACTGAATGTCTCATCATAATCTATGCCATAAGTTTGGGCATAGCCTTTCACCACCAGTCTAGCTTTGTATCTGGCTATACTTCCATTTGCAAGCTTCTTCACTTTATAAACCCATTTATTTCCAATTACCTTCTTACCATTTGGTTTAGGAACAAGTTCCCAAGTCTTGTTCTCCTCCAGTGCATTGGAATCTTCCTTCATTGATTCTTACCATTGTTTCTTACCTTTTGCTTCATCATAGTTCTGAGTTTCTTCATCATCTTTGACCATCTATGCATAGTTCTTCTGAGTTATGTAAAAAGTATCATAAGAATACCTTTCTGGTTGTCTTCTTGTCCTAGTTGACCTCCTTGGTTCACATTATTCATATGTATCTTGATACACCTCTTCATGCATACCAACTTTTTTGCTCATCAAATGTAACATCTCTTGAAACAAGAAATTGTTTGGTTAGAGGATTCCACAATCTATAACCCATCTGCTTTTCATCATAACCAATGAACACATATTTTTCTGCCTTTGGTTCAAGTTTATGCCTAAGTTATGATGGCACATAAGCATATGCAATTGATCCAAACACTTTACAATGATCTATTGTTGGTTTCTTACCCCACCAAGCTTCATATGGAGTCATTCCATTGAGAGCTGCACATGGTAATCTATTCACAAGATATGTAGCTGTATTTACAGCCTCAACCCAAAGATAATTTGGACAATTCTTCTCCTTCGGCATAGCTCTAGCAAACTCAACCAAAGTCCTATTTCTCCTTTCTACTACACCATTATGTTGTGGTGCATACCTACAATTATTTCTCTCTTAATACCTGCATTCTAAAGATAATCATTGAGCTCTTGGGAGAAATATTCTCCCCCTCCATCAGACCTCAGTCTCTTAAGCTTTTGACCTGTGACTCTCTCTGCATATGCATGAAAATGCTTGAAGGCTCCAAATACTTCTGATCTTTCCTTCAAAACATACAGAGTTATCCATCTTGTAGCATCATCAATGACAAGAACATAGTACCTTGGGCCACTGATAGATCCTTCTTTCGTTGGTCCCCATACATCTGTATGAATGAGCTCTAGTAATCCATCATGTTTGAATCCTTTCTTCTGAAATGGTAACCTATGTGCTTTACCCATTTGACATGCTTCACATTTATAAACCATATAATGACTCTGCACATTTGGTAGTCGTAGTACAGACTGATTAGCAATCATAGATTTAATTCCTCTTTCATTGCAATGACCTAATCTCTTATGCCAGAGATCAAGTTCTGTAATCACTCCTTCACCATGTGTAAGCAAAGCTTGACCAATATTCCCTTGCACTCTTAAAGTAAAGAGTCTACCTTCTTTCTTACCACAGACAATTTGATTATATCCATTCTCTGGATCTTCAACAAATACTCCTTCATTTGTAAACCTAACTTGGAAACCTTTTTCAACTATCTGTCCCACACTAATCAAGTTTTTAAGTATTGTGGGAACATACAAAACATTGGTTAGCAAACCTGCTCCACTCTTGCATTTCACTTTTCCAATTGAATGTACACTATGTCTTGTATTATCACCTGTTTGAACTATATGACTAGAAATGCCTTTTTCCAATCCTGACATCAATTCTATATTTCCTAACAAATGATTGGAATATCCAGAGTCAATGTAAAATACCTTTAGATCTTCTTTATCTGATTTTTTGATTGAATTCATGATTAATGATGTTTGACTTTCATTTTGTGTGTCATTTGCATAGTTGTAGTAGATGGTGTTGTAGGATTGATTCTGTCCCCAACTTCTTCCTCCACCTCTACCATAGCCTCCTCTTGGATTTTGTCTACCTCTCTAAAAATTACTTTGATATCTTCCACCTCGGCCTCTGCTATTGTTGTTTTGATTCTGGTTTGATCCTTGTTGATTATGCCAATAGTCATGAGCCAAATGATTGCTCGATCCACAGATCCAACAAGCCTTCTTATTGTTATTGCGATTACCCCTTCCTCTTCCAAAGCCTCTTGCTCTTCCTCTGCTTGTGCCTCTATCTCTTGCATAATAAACTTGAGAACTTGACTCTTCTTCATCATTTGCTTTACCTTTATCTCCTTTCTTCTTGTTCTTCATGTACATTGTAGAACTTTGTCCTTTATCTCCATCTCCCTTCAAGTCTTGCTCAAATGTGAGCATCAAACCAAGCAATTGATTCAACTCTAGAACAAAATGATTCAAAGAAAGTTCTGTTGACAAGACAAAATTTTTTCACCTTTCATCTCCTCTCAAACCTGCAAGTAATTGAGCAATCAACCTGTGATCCTCAATATCTTCATCTATGGATCCAAGACTATCTGCTAGATCCTTCATCTTAGTGACATAATCACTAATAGTTTGACTCGATGTCTTCTTGAATGTTGTAAACTCTGACCATAGACTTGCTTTCCTTGCTTTGGTAGTACTTTGGAAATGATATTCCAATACATTCCATATATCTTCAGATGATTCCAATCCTCTGATATGTGGTAGCAAATGATCTGAGATTGTATTGTAGATGTAAGCTTTTGCACTTGCATCCTTCTTCTGCCAATGCTTTAAAGCATCTAGTTCTTCCTTCTTTGGTTGGCTTTCATCTTCAAATACTGGCTCCTCTTCTTCACCTGTTACATATACCATGAGATCCTTTCTCATAAGTAAGGCTTCCATTCTCATTACCCATGCGGGGTAATTATCTCTGTTCAGTTTGTCAATGGAGATATGATCTGCCATACTCCTTTCCTTCTATTGCAACCTGTGAGCTCAAAGGATAAAGGATAATACCTTTTGAAGTTCTTTGTGTATGAAGATAATTTTGAAGTAACCTTCCAATGCCTTGAGTCTTTGAATGCTTCAACTTTCAAAGTTTAATGAAAACTTTTCAAAACTTCTCGTACCTTTGCCGCCTTCTGCTCTCTAGGACCTTTCTTCTCTGATACCACTTGTTGATGTGTGAAGCATCACAAGAAATGAATTAATGTGACACTAGAACACCTCTATGGTCACCATTAACTCAATGATTGTCCAAACTTTGAGAAAAGATTGCTTAAACTGAAAACTTTGCTTTTACAGAAATTTCTAGTCACTAAAATGACATACCTTCACACTTTTATTTATTCCTCTTAGCACAAATATTATTTTTCGAAGATATTTTGATAGATAAAACTAGAAGGACTGAGCTTTCCCACAAGCTATTATTTGCAAGAAAGGGATCTCTAGAGCTCAAGTTATGGCCTTCACAAGATCACCCTGTATGAGTTGTAAAAACTAGAAATTTTGCCTCTTTTAGTAAAAATGGCTGTCTAAAAATGAAAATTCAATGTCTAACATCGGCTTGCAACCAAAAGTTGAATCCAAGCATCGACTTTGTGCTTTTTCAACCACTTTTTATTTCCTGAAATAGGCACATTTAACATAGATATGATCAAGACCACTTTTATGTGGGAACTCGATGCTAGACATCGACTTTATGCTCAAACTCAATGCCAGGCATCGAGTTGCTCCACAAAGCTTATGTTTTAAGAAGATTCAACAACAAATACAACTCAGAGAATGAAAACACTGACTTATCAGCACAAACTCGATCCCAGGCATTGAGTTGCTTGAAAACTTGAACTTTTGAATTCATCACACAGTAGGCGAGAAAAACTCAGAAGTTTAAAGGTGATTTTTCACTCAGAGAAGCTCGACTATACTCAGTCATACGAAATAAACTCCTTCTCACATTCTATCACTCTCTACCACATCACGTCAGTTGATACAAACTAAATTATGTAGTTTTTCTCAATCTCGTGACTTTCAAAAACTTCTAGAACTAAAGTGAACTAACTTTACAAATATAATACACTTGTGAATTTGTCCCTCCACATAGGCATGTGGTTTTCTTCTAAACCTTTGACCTTCAAATATATGTCCAATTAGTGATTGTTTCTCCAACAACACACACTAGGTGTGTGCATATATATATATATATATATATATATGTGTGTGTGTGTGTGTGTGTGTGTGTGTGTGTGTGTGTCTGTGTATCTAGGTTAATTTCAATAACATCATCTTCAAGTTCAGATGCATCACTTACATTCAACACAAAGCATTAACTACTCAAATCAACGATGACTATAATACACTTATAGATACATACACATCATGCACACACACACATATTGCATCTAGTCCTCTTCTTATCATTGTATATGTTGATTTCAATAACCTCATCTTCAAGTGCAGATGCATCACCTACATTGAACACAATTAATCATTGACTACTCGAATCAATGAGGACCATATAATAGCAAAATCTGAAAATAAGAGTAAATATAATAGAATTCTAGGTATAGAAACATACAAGAAAAGTGTATACAAATTTACAATGTATATATAAATTTTGTATGCTCTAATATACATTTCACTGTGCATTTATTTGAGAAAAGATTCCACAACATGCTAGAGAGATATCTCTCCTCCCAACCTTATGCCTCTCTATATATAGCTACTCAAGTCAAGGAGCTCCATAATACATATATAGATACATATACATCATGCAGATACATACACACACACACACACACACACACACACACACATATATATATATATATATATATATATATATATATATATATATATATATATATATAATGCATATGTAGATACATACACATCACACACATACACATGCATACATACATATACACATGAATACATATATATAAATACACACACACACATATAGTATATGTGTATATGTATGTGTGTATGTGTATATGTAGGTGTATGTGTATGTGTGTATATGCATGTGTATATGTATGAGCATGCATGTGCATGTGCATGTGGATAAATGTGCATGTGCATGTGCATGCATGTGTATGTGCATGCATGTTCATGTGTATATATATGTGCATGTGTGTGTATGTGCATATGCATGTGTATGTGTATAAGTATGTTTTTATGTGTGTATGCGCATGTTTATGTGTACATGTATGTGCATGCATGTGCATGTAGATATGTTTGTGCATATGCATGGGTGTATGTGTATGTGTGTGTATGTGTGTGTATGTGTGTATGTGCATGTGTATGTGTATGTGCATGCGTGAGCATGCATGTGCATGTATATGTGTATATGTGTATATGTGCATGTGAATGTGCAAGTGTGAGAATCTTAATGAAAACAAAACAATTTAAATGATATACAAATAATGAAAATTGTGCTTACAATAATTAACCATATATTAATCTTGGTGAACTTCTTGAATAACTTGCAATAAAGAAAGAGAGAGAGGGAGAGAGAGAAATCAAGAGAGAGAGAAAGAGAGAGAGAAAGAGAGAGAGAGAAAGAGAGAGAGAAAGAGAGAGAGAAAGAGAGAGAGAAAGAGAGAGAGAAAGAGAGAGAGAAAGAGAGAGAGAAAGAGAGAGAGAGAGAAAGAGAGAGAGAGAAAGAGAGAGAGAAAGAGAGAGAGAGAGAGACAAAGAGTAGAAGAGAGAGATATTGAGAAAGGGAGAGCTTGAGCTCATATGCATAATGCAATAATTGGATCTCTCTTTGATCAAATACATGCAAAATGACGATCAAAGAGCCATGCATTTGGTCAAAATCAATCGTTGCATAAGCAATATGCATGCGTCATATATGTGATCCTTTGAACCATCACATATGCGATATTACTAAGCTTCGCATATGCGACGCTTTTTAACATCATATATGCGACGCTCCAAATGTGTCGTATATGCGACTCTCATATATGCAACACTTGAATTAGCATTGCTAACAGCCTCCAAAATAGCATCAATTTTTAGCATCATTTAAACGATGGTGCACGCTTGCTGCTCAATGCAACAAAATGTGCAATCACTAAGCAATAAAATTGTGTTCCGTCAACCATTGTTACACCCCTGTATTCCTTGCAATGACCGCACTTAGTAGTCCTTCTATGACTGCTTCCATAGGTTGCTTCTATTTTTTAAGTTGTGGAAGTAGCTTTATTTTCTTTTTATTTATCATAGCATGCACAACCCCTCAATCTTGATCAAGCTTATTTTTCCTTTTTCTATCCGTCTTTTACCTTTTTTTTGAAGGTTCACATCACTTATGCACAACCTCATTCTACAAGCTTTTATTTTCTTTTAGCACATGCTTTATTTTTCTTTTAGAGGGTAAAAGATGTTCAAAAAATAAAAAATAGTCTCCAAAAAACTACAATATACTTATTTAAGAGGTTTTCCACATGCCAAATATTGTACTACGACATCAGTGTTTAGCACCTAACATCTATGCATCAATGCCCACACTCATCTTGGATGCCACAAAGACATCTATTGCAGACAATAGAAAGCAAGATGGGGGGAGTGTTGCAGGAAGCTCAAAAGTCGGCCTACAAACCACCAAGTCAAAGTATCCAAAGCTAAATCAAAAGATGAGGAGTATTGTAAAAGGGAAGCACAAGCATGGAAGTAAAGGAGAAAGAGTTTTTTCTCATCTTGAATCCCTCCTAAGATCAGGTTTTCCTACTTTTACACAAAATCCATATAAAAATATATAGTGTTGACATAAAATCTTATTTTTAGCAATAATAAGGACCATATTGTAAAAGCCAAGTAGTATACCATTCATGGGCATTAATAGAAAAGAAAGACTAAATTTTGTATTTTTTGACACTATTTTGGCCTCTAAATAGCTTCTCGACACTATTTTTAAAGTTAGATCAGATACTATAGTGTGGAGAGGGCTCTTAAAAAGTCTATAAAAAATAAAGGCTCTCATTACTTAGGGTTACTCAATTCGAGTTGAAAACTCTATGAGCTTTATATCTCTGGTTTAACGATAGAGAGAGCTTCTTGGAGCATCATTCCTCTTGCCTACTCATTGAGTGTATGTGTGCATGCATGGTGTAGCCTATGTGTGTGCTTACATCACTCTTGTTGTTGGTGCTTGTGCTTCCATTCTCATCATGTGTAGTCTTCATACCAACGTGATTGGTCACAGCTCAGATACCACATTCTTCTTATTGTGTTGGACTTATGAACTATGACAATGTGGAAGCTAACAAGGATACTATGGGTGAGCATGACTTCTTGCTCATGGACCAAGTTCATTGAGATAATGATGAACATGGCAGTCTTATTGCTTAATGGGGAGAGGTCATTACATCCTAATTGTATCTTTGAATAAATCTTATTCTACCGGTTCATACATACATAATCGTGCATTTGTGATGCTTCGGTCATTGATTGATAATCCATACTGACAAGCATACTACGTTTTTCCTAAAATATGGAGAAATTCGTTAACCACACATTAACTTATCTCAAGAAACCATCCATCCCACGCCATATTTCCATTTCTGAAATTACAAATATCATCTAAATATATACACAGCATGTGATATATATATATATATATATATATATATATATATATATATATATATATATATATATATATATATATATATATATATATATATATATATATATATATATATATATATATATATATATATATATATATAGATAGATAGATAGAGAGAGAGAGAGAGAGAGAGAGAGAGACTTCACATCAGCTGAATATCAGCATAATTACTCTTGCTAACAATTGCAAAATAATATGATGTAAAGTTTATTTGATTGAAGCAGCAAACATGCAATGTTCAGAAAAATATTTTGAACTTTTTAATGGTGATTGGGGTGGAAGGAAGAATCTAGAAAGTGACAATAATATCATTGGTTGTCCTAATTATGCCATCATCATCACTGGTATTATGTTTATGTGTTAAAAATCTTAGTCAAGAAACAAGAGAGGACTTATGTTCATGTGTTAAAAATCTTAGTCAAGAAACAAACAAGAGAGCACTCATGGAAGAGAAAGAAAGAGTGTGTTTGCGTGTATGTGTCTTTGCTTGTGCGTATGTGTGCGTGTGTGTGTGTGTGTGTGACAGAGAGAGAGAGAGAGAGAGAGAGAGAGAGAGAGAGAGAGAGAGAGATGCCTCAGGATCGTTATAAGAATCAATGAATCTGCTCAGATGAAACATAACACAGACAACGAACAGAGTCAGCTTTCTGAAGTTTAGATTGACATATGTGATTTTCGGGATTGTTGTTTCCAGCCTGTGCAAAGGGACATCTGAAGGTTACATACAAGATCGGTATAGGTTTGTCCGTTAATGCAATGCAGGAGGATATCAAGAATCGATAGTGTGTGCCAATGCATGTGAGAGAGGGAAAGCCAGGGCCTATATGTGTATATGAAGCGCAATCTGTCTCGAATATGCAGGAGATGGAGTATGGATCTTTTTTATTCCATACAGGAATGTGTGATTGATAGATACATTGTGCTGTATATGTGTGATTGATAGCTACATTGAGCTGTATATGAATGTATGCAGCTTGGATGAGAGAGAGAGAGAAGGTTGATTGCATATAAGAGAGAAGCTCGACGGGCAGCTTGATAGTGGGTCATCTAACCGTGTCCGAGGGATGAGAACTCTCTCTTTACTCCGTCTCTCTCTCTCTCTCTCATATCGCCAAGTGGAATTCATCACCTCTCTCTTCTCAAAATCGCACGAGATGTATGCACATACCAGTGGGCTGTCGCATATTTCTTCCCGCTAGACATGACGATGCAACACCATGCACCTATTGAATGTGCTGGTTCTCAATGCGCACATGCGCCTAATCGAGAGTTCGACAGACATACGTATCCTTTATATACAGGCAAACGGAAGCCCCCGATAGTGTCTAGCTAGTACGCACAATAGCTTCTCTCTCTTGCACGCCACATTCCTCTCTCGCGTGTCTACATAGAATTCACGTGACCTTCTCTCTCTTACGCACACATATTCGTCTCTGGCTCTCTCTCCCCAACTGCCATCGCCCAATTAGACCGCATAAACAGTCGAGATGACTCAAGAATCGACAGCACAGGAGATCATTCAACAGACGCGGAAAAGCCATAGAGCCTCAAAGGCTGGCAGACAGGTATCTGCGCGCGTGCGAAGTTGGCCATTCTCAAAACTTGATGGTTTCTCCATCGTAGAGGAATTGTTATCCTTCAACTTCCTTTCAAGATCACCTTTATCATGTGTAGCTTTTGGGAAAAAGGACAACCAGAACATTTCCATCTCCGTTTAAGCCCACATAGCCTAGTGGTTTGACCACATAGTCTAGTGATTTGACGCCTTGAGTTTATGGGAAGAAGTTTTGAATTCAAGTTTTGACTGGACATATGTATGAGCTTCTCAAAAGATGGGTGGCCTTACCTCGAGATCCCGTGTGTGAGTATGTTTCCAATTCATTGTACTCTAAAAAAAATAAAATGAAGAAAAACATTTCCATCTCCGTTTTTTAGTAGCTCCATGCTGCTGTACTTGGAAGTCCACGTCCAGCAATAGCTAGAAGTACTACCAAAAGCACTCTTCCCTCAAGTAGCGGCAGTTCCCCATTCATTCAGTTTCTGCAATAGAATGCATGCTTCTTCGTCTGTGTTTCTTCTCAGAAACATCTAGTCCATATGAGAAATCCAGAAATATCAGGATGGAAACGTTGATGGCCTTTTCTACTTGGTCCACGAATCAGTGGTCGATTGAGGTCTACAACGTACATATTCCATTGGAAACAAAACGTACAAAGAGATCAGACAAGTATGTAGATTGTGGATTAGAAGGAGAGGTGCAATGCAGTTAAAAAAATCATGGATGGAAACAATCATGGGGTAAATGAAAAAAATATTTCTTGGGGAGGTTATAGGGTGCTCTCTTGCTCTATGGAATGTGACAAGAATATGGAGGGAAGATGCATTGTGAACTACGACAAGGCTCCCATCGAATGACCTCGAGAAGTCACATGATTACCTGGGTAGAATAATCAGAATCCATAAGAGTAAATGCCCCTTTAGATGTAGAAAATTCCTCATTTTTGAAGGCAGATGGATCCTTTAGAAAGGTAACAAAAGGCTGATAAGAATCCTTCGTATCTCTCTCATCAATTTCTTGTGTTTCCTCTTTTAATATTATTCAACCACATTGTGAGAGGAAAAGATCTACCTAGTTGTAATCTTATCTAATCTTTGCCTTGTGGGATACGGAAGAAGGTCCTGCGGATATTATGCCCATTCACTTGTACAATTGTTCTTTCAAAATTAAAGCTCGGGGAAATAAGCGCTTGTCAAACCTCCATTTTTTTCATAAAAAAAAAATCTACCCAAGCGAGTTCATCTGTAATCACATTTCCTTTACACCAAAAACATTATACAAATCTTTTGATAGAAAACTGATGTTATAAGTTGTGTAATAAGAGTTTGCAACATCAAAACATTAGTTGATATTAGGCATTTGAATATTTATGGAACGTATGCATGTATAGATTTCATTATAATTGATCACACAAATGAACTCGTTTATGTTTTTATGCATGTACTCAGTTATCACTACAACGAATCAATGTTTTTTATGTGTACTGTGAAATGTCGTAATTTATGCTCAAATATCTTTTGGTATATAAAACATTGGTATATAAACATTGTGTGTTGGTACTTGGCATCTCGCATCAAAAGAGTGGTCGTTATACAATCCGTCAATATACTAATTACTATATTGGTTCATATACTAATTAAAAGACCACCCTCTAATTAAATTCAGTTATCTTAATCAAAAATATTTTTTTAAAAATATCGCTATACATGTTGCCATAATCGTCGGAGGACAAAATAAATTAAAAAAACAAACAACAAGTTTCTAAGCTTGTGCAGGCTTATCTAGGTCTATGTTCGGATATCATGAATGTGCAGAAACTTGTACATAATCATAAACTTTTACATAGACATGATAATCATAACTCTATGTATAAACCTATACATTAAGATCATAGACCTATACACATAATGATCATACACCTTAATCGAGTTAATGTCATACAATCATAAACACCATTATCATAAATGAGCACATCAACATCACGGACCTATACATAAACATTATAATTGTAAGTCTTATCTACATTTCATAAACATAAACACCATAATCATCAATCTGTACATAAATATCATAATCATAAAGTCTAACTGAACAAAAGTAATTGTAACTTTAATTGAACTTGAGAATATTGAACATACAAAATAAAACCTCATATATAAAATGGTCAGCATAAATACATGGCATCCATATGATTCCAGCAGAAAGATATGTCTCTCGCTATACATAAGAAAGTAAGTTGTATAAATGCAAGTGAATGTTGCAAACGAGAAAGAATATGTATGTCTATTGCAAGGCTGAAAATGATACAAATGAGACATAAAAACATATGTCCTTCATGAGGATCATAATGATCCAAATGCAAGAAAATATTTTGCAATACAAAATAAACTATGTGAGTGAAATTTATGTACAAAAAAAACATATAAATAAAAACAAGAAATATACAACATCAAGTGCTATCATCATTGTCAGCGTCAATAACAAGAACTTATATTATTCCATATGATATGTTCTATCACAATCTCCATATCAACTAGCATATCCAAAAGGCCATCACTGTACCCATCCTGCTCCTCTACACATGTAAGCCTAAGCCCTCTACACATGTAAGCCTATGCCCAATTAATACAAACTTCATCTGATTGATTCAAAGTAATTAACAAAACAAATCATGCTTATATATATAATTAGAATATTTAAAAAATATTATTTATAAACTCATGGAAAAATATCTCCAAGCTACCACTCCATGGATGGGAGATCTCATGCCTTCCAAATATCTAGTTTCCACCTCTCTCTATTGTCCATAAATTTCATGATCATCGGTCTCCTCTAGTAATGTCTTCCACTCCTCCTCAGTAATATATATTAGCTTTGGAAGCCTGTCACAAGTAGCTTTCCTTGTTGAATCACATCAATGCTTCAGAGTATCAACCACCATAAATTGTATCCATTCACAAGAAACTCGTGCACATCCATGTTTTGGTTGATACTCTCTATAAATGCACTCAATTATGTAGATCACTACAACATATCGAGGGTATACCGAGGTTGCTACCGAGGCAAATGAACGGGCGTGAATTCTTCGCGACGTCGGTGTTGCAGTCGGTGTAGGCGTCAAAACCAAAGCGCCGGTATGGGCGCCGGTATAAGCGTCGGTATGAGCGTCGGTATAAGCATCGGTATTTCTGACGCAAATACCGACGTCTATACCGACGTCCACTGGGTGTACCGGCGCATATACCGACGACCATACTGGACCTATCGACGCATATACCGACGACCATACCTGCACAAATTTTTTTGGATAGAGTGTGTTGTCTTTTGCTAAAGCATGATGTTGTTTAGCAAAATACAATACACTCTGCCCAACTGAGTACATGTGTTATGTACTCTAATGGCAACCAAAACATAAACTTATATGAACAAAAATGAACAATGATTCATGTACAGAAAGTCGTATATTCCATAAATGAAAAATGTACAAAAGTGTGGCAAAGCACTTACATATAGGAATCGAATACAAAATTATGGTACATCATTGCCACATAGGAGTGTAATACAAAATTGTGGCAATGTGACAAAACACTTCCATATAGGAATCGAATACAAAATTATGGTTCATCATTGTCGTATGCGATTGTGATACAAAATTGTGGCATTGATCAAAATATTTACACCTACAATCCTGCAACAAAACATATGTATAAAATAAGACACACAAACAACTTCAATAATTAACATCATACTTACAAATTGGTAGCGCATACTGTCGTATCCGTCGCTACCTAAATGCGACGTTCCAACCATATCTAACCATGTGGCCGCCGCATCTCTTTGCTGACGATACCGATCAGGAGTATGTTGATGTTCATCCTGAATCGATTCCCATTCTTCGGCGTCTAGCCATACAGGCTTCGGTAAGCCTGCTTTGAAAGCATCGCGAGCTTCCGATCGTCGATGCGACATCACTTCGCGTGCTGTATGTTGTATCCAATCGGAACTCACAACAGGATTACCAGGTGCTGGCCGGTACTCTTCATATATGCATTGTGTGATATGATTTTTAGAGTCTCTATCCTGTTCGGCCCATTTTAACATTATTGAATGACCGAATTTGATAGAGCAGAGTTGTCGTATACGTTGTCGCATTGACTTCCCCGTCGCATCCATAACTGGAGCTCCATTACGGATATGATATATCTTCGATTCATCATGATCATGTGCACCCCAAGGTGTATGTGGAGATCCCATCTGATGCAATATGAAGATCTCATCTCATCCAATGTATATATATGCATGCTTAAGCTTGTATACATATGCATTCATGTATACATATGCATTCATGTATGCATATGCATTCATGTATGCATATGCTTGGTTGTATGCATATGCATGCTTAATCTTGTATACATATGCATTCATGTATACATATGCATATGCATATGCATACATGTATACATATACATATGCATATGCTTGTTTGTATACATACATGTACATATACATGTATGTATATGCATACATGTATGCATATGCATATGCATACATGTATACATATACATATACATATGCATATGCTTGCTTGTATGCATATGCATGCTTAAGCTTGTATGCATATGCTTGCTTGTATACATACATGTACATATACATGTATGTATATGCTTGCTTGCTTACATATGCATATGCATGCTTAAGCATGTATGCATATGTAAGCATATGCTTGCTTGCTTACATATGCATATGCATATGCATGCTTAAGCATGCATGCATATGCATATGCATGCTTAAGCATGTATGCATATGCATTCATGTATACATATGCATTCATGTATGTATGCATATGCATGCATGTATGCATATGCATGCATTCATGTATGCATATGCATGCATTCATGTATGCATATGCATGCATGCATGTATGCATATGCATGCATTCATGTATCCATATGCATTCATGTATGCATATGCATTCATGTATGTATCCATATGCATTCATGTATGCATATGCATTCATGCATGCATGCATGTATCCATATGCATGCATGCATGTATCCATATGCATGCATGCATGTATCCATATGCATGCATGCATGTATCCATATGCATGCATGCATGCATGTATCCATATGCATTCATGTATGCATATGCATGCATTCATGTATGTATGCATATGCATTCATGTATGTATGCATATGCATTCATGTATGTATGCATGCATGCATGTCCTGGTCATATGTTTTTCCACGTCCTGGTCATATGCATACATACATGAATGCATGCATATGGATACATGAATGCATCAATGCATATACATACATGAATGCATATGCATACATACATGAATGCATGCATATGCATACATGAATGTATATGGATACATGCATGCATGCATGCATATGGATACATGCATATGCATACATGCATGCATATGCATACATACATGAATGCATATGTATACATGTGTACATGCATACATGCATACATGCATACATACATGCATACATGCATACATATGCATATACATACATACATGCATGCATATGCATGCATGCATGTATGCATATGCATGCATGCATGTATGCATATGCATGCATGCATGTATGCATATGCATGCATGTATGTATGTATATGCATATGTATGCATGTATGCATGTATGCATGTATGCATGTATGTATGCATGTATGCATGTATGTATGCATGTATGCATGTATGTATGCATGTATGTATGCATGTATACATGTATACATATGCATTCATGTATGTATGCATATGCATGCATGCATGTATGCATATGCATGTATCCATATGCATGCATGCATGTATCCATATGCATTCATGTATGCATATGCATGCATTCATGTATGTATGCATATGCATTCATGTATGTATGCATATGCATGCATTCATGTATCCATATGCATGCATTCATGTATGTATGCATATGCATTCATGTATGTATGCATATGCATGCATTCATGTATGCATATGCATGCATTCATGTATGTATGCATATGCATTCATGTATGTATACATATGCATGCATGTATGCATATGCATGCATGCATGTATGCATATGCATGCATGCATATGCATGTATGCATATGCATGCATGCATGCATGTATGCATATGCATGTATCCATATGCATGCATGCATGCATGTATGCATATGCATGCATGCATGTATGCATATGCATTCATGTATCCATATGCATGCATGCATGTATGCATGTGCATGCATGCATGTATGCATGTGCATGCATGCATGTATGCATATGCATTCATGTATCCATATGCATGCATGTATGTATGTATATGCATATGTATGCATGTATGCATGTATGTATGCATTTATGCATGTATGCATGTATGCATGTATGCATGTATGCATGTATGCATGTATGTATGCATGTATGTATGCATGTATACATGTATACATATGCATGCATGCATGTATGCATATGCATGCATGCATATGCATGTATCCATGTGCATGCATGCATGTATGCATATGCATATCCCTCTCTCTCTCTCAAACAAAAATAAAGAGAGAAGATATTAGAAAACAAAAATATAAAGAAAGATAAAAGAGTGATATATGTTTTACTTACATTGATGTAATTTTTGAATCAAAGTTGTCAAAATCCACTTGAAATTCTCCTTCGTTGAATTTCCAAAGATTTGATCTCAAAAATCTCTTGCAAAACTAAAGAGAGAAGATATTAGAAAAGCAAAAACATAAAGAAAGAAAACAGAGTGATACAATATGTGCGATCTACTTACCAAAGCGTCAGATCTATAAAAATAGAGGTGTGTTTAGAGAGAGAGAGAGGGAAGGAGAGGGAAAGAGAGAGAGAGAGAGAGAGAGAGAGAGAGAGAGAGAGAGAGAGAGAGAGAGAGAGAGAGAGAGAGAGAGAGAGAGAGAGAGAGAGAGAGAGAGAGAGAGAGAGAGAGAGAGAGAGAGAGAGAGAGAGAGAGAGAGAGAGAGAGAATTGTTTGACACGATCGTCAAAATCCACTTGAAGTTCTTCTTCGTCGAAGTTCCAAAGAATGCATCCCAAAATCTCTTGCAAAACCAAACAAAGAACATATTAGTAAAGAAAAAACATAGAAAAAGAAAAGAGAGAGAGAGAGAGAGGGAGAGAGAAAGAGAGAGGGAGAGAGAAAGAGGGAGAGAGACGGAGAGAGAGTGAGAGAGAGAGAGGGAGAGAGAGAGATAGTGAGAGAGAGGGAGGGAGAGAGAGAGAGGGAGAGAGAGAGAGAGAGAGGGAAGGGAGGGAGAGAGGGAGAGAGAGAGAGAGGATGACAAACAGAGTTCTGCTGTTGGTGCGTGCAAACCCAAAAGCAGAAGTTCTACATTCAAAACGAGCAGAATGACGAATTTTGGGTTCGGGCCCGGTTAAAAAGGGAGCGTGAGTATAAGCGTCGGTATTTCCAGAAAAGTACCGATGCATATACCGACGCCGTGATTCCGAGGCAACGTAGCTGTGATTCCGAGGCAATGCAGCTTTCCCAAATTTGCCGAGGGGTATACCGATGCCGACAGCTGCCCGTCGGTACACTGATCGTCGGTATTCCCTCGATATGTTGTAGTGGATGATTTATTTTTATCCTAGTCCATCCAATGAAAGAGTGTTCAATTATTATACTCTACCTCTTTGAGTGACCGGATATGTTAGCACATATCAATGCCAAGACGATTCATGTGGATCAATCCACCCTGATCACATTTATCTATCTCTGATGTGCCCATGCTCATGTGCACCCGAAGGTGTGCCAAGTGTGTTCGAACTAGGTGGTTGTGACCCAGGACGTGACTATGGTGGTGTAGGTGTTTCATCTCCACCACAACATCCACCTCAACCTAAATGTCAACCTCATGGTCAATGTGATGAGATAGCTATTACTATTGAAGCTCTAGACAACCCACCAAATATGTGATCATGACATACATTGGGCACTCAAGAATCAGACCCCGTGTGGTACTGTGGAGATGCAATACTTATAGTTCTGGTTTGTTGATGAAATGAGTTCTTCTACCTCATTTCCATTTGTATCCGCATGAGTGAATCTCCATATTGTATCAAGGAGACACTCCATTTTCATTTCATTCCATTTTATATTTCATCTCATGTATTTGGGTACCTTGCCATTTGTTTCTACTTGTGTATTCATTCTTCTTGAAGGGTAATTATCCGAGATATGATGTACTTCCTCTCCAACTCTATATAAGGATTGCAATCCACAACTAGCATTGCTTTCATACTTCTCTCATGATCTCGCTCGAGACCTCAATAATGACCAAGCCATGGCTGACAGGAGCGGCATGCTATCTCCATATGGATTGAACTAGCTCATGAGTGAAGGTTTCATCTGATCCAAACATCAACCTCAGACCAGAGGACTCATCATCATAGTGGATGTGCATGCTTATCGATAGCTTGATGGTTCTTTACTTTACTTGGACAATATGAGACTATATATTGCATATGCAATTGGTATACTCAATTAGTTTGCACATGTGCCTTGTAAGACACATTGGGATGTTTCTCAAAGACTACTTTGATACCTTGACCTCAGTCGACATCATGGTCTTTGTTATAGAGGGGGCATCGAAATCGCTAGATATTCAAATTTAGATTGGGCTGGCGATCTTGATTCTTGATTGTCAACTTCTAGATATATATTCTTCCTTCACTTAGCACCTATCTCTTGGGCAATTAAGAAGCATCCTACAGCTATTCTATCAGCCATTGAGGTCGAGTATTGAGAATTTAGCTTTGCAACATGTGAGGTCATCTAGCTTTGATGTTTATTATCTGACATTGGTATTTTGCAGGTTACTCCAGAATGCATTCGCACTGAGTCAACCTTGGCCATCACAAAGAATTCAGTGTTCCATGCTTCGACAAATCACATCAAGATCAAGTACCATTTCATCTGCAAGAAGCTCGTATCCTAGGAGATTACTCTAGAGCAGTGTACCTCTCCGGAGAACCTGGCAGACATGTTCATGGAGGCCCTGATAAAGACCTTTTTAAATCTCCAATGTTAAGCCTACCTTGATTTCAGAACACTTCTATATCAAGTATAGAACAAACTTTGAACAAATACTTCAAAACTTTCCACTTTGAAGATGAATTATATCCCCTTCTCCAATTTTAGACTTCTTGTTTTACTTCATGAAGTCTGCTTGAAGATTTGACTTCATTACCTGCATAATCCATGAAATTTCATACTTCAAAGCATATTTGGAACTATTGATATATTTAGGTAATGATGTGTGTGAACACACTAGGACTGTCGGGGTATTTTTTTTCCCTCTTTATGAGGTTTTTTCTCCCCTGGCTTGTATATATGCCTATTGCCCTAATGGGTTGCTTATCTTTGTACATTCTAGTCGTAATACATTCAGTATTGTGTGTTGTGCTCTCTAATTCCAACAATTGGTATCAGAGCAAGTCGTTGCTTCATCTAGGGCATCATCGATACTCCTCTGTTCACAGTCTCAGTCAATAGCCATGGCTGAAAGCAGTGATGTATTCCATATGTTGGCTATTGAGGATCATAAGTTGGATAGTACCAATTATCCATTGTGGGCTATATGATGCATCATGTATTGGTCGCAAAAGGAATATGGAATATTGTGCAAGGTGTTGAAAGACGTCTTGTTACACCTACGAATACAGATACTGCAAATATAGGTACTGAAGCTGATGTAGATGGTGTCGAAGATGGTGATATTCTACAGATTCCTGTTTGTGCTACTGTTTTTGTTGCAGCTATTGCAGAGCAAATTCTTTGGGATGGTAGAGATGCTCAATCACATGCATTGGTAGCTTTGTCTGTCAAACGTGCCATTATTCCTCATATTCGCTCTCCCAAGATAGCTAAGGATGCTTAGAATACACGTACCACATTGTACCACACTAGGAATGCGGCTCGTGTTGCTTACCTCCAAAAATAGTTCAAGAATGAGCACATGAATGAAGGTGATTCTATAGATAGTTTCCTAACAAAGATCAAGGATTTAAAGGAACAATTGATTTCTACTGATGAAGTCCTTCTTGACAGTTCACTTGTGCAGACTATTCTGAATGGTCTTCCCGACTCATATCAGAGTTTTGCCTCTACTCTTCATTTGATGATGAAAGGAAATCCAAATGCCTTAACATTTGAAGAGTTAGTTTCTGTTTTGTTGCAGGAAGATCAATCTAGGTAGAACAGGTCTATTATGCATGTTGTAGATCAAGCTTTCCTGGCTAGTCAGAAGGGCAAAGGAAAATGGAGCTCTTCTACTAATAAGCAAAAATCTACTGATTTTGCAAATACTATAAAGCAAATGATCATGTCATTAAGAGCAGTAAAAAATTGCCTGCTAAAGAGGAAAAGAAGAAAGAGGTTGGGATGGTTGTTGTAGAGGCCTCTACACCAAAAATAGAGTCTGCTAATCTTGTGCAAGATGAAGAATGGGCATTTACTATGGTTTGCAATTTTGACCCATCTTCTCATGAGCAATGCATGTTTGCAGTAGACTTAGATGTTTGGTACTTTGATAGTGGGGCAACCAAACATATTACCTCATAGTGCAGTTTCTTCTCTTCACTCGAGCCTGTCCCTATAGGGAATATAGTTACATGAGCCAACAACTCCTCTTATCCTGTTATGGGAGTTGGTACGATCATTTTGACCACTACTGATAGTAGTTCTTTTACATTATCAGATGCTTTATTTGTGCCCGGGATCAAGGAGAATCTATTATCAATTTTGGCTTTAGCCAAGTTTGTCTTGGTTATGAAATTTGTTGATGACATATGTACAGTTCATGATCTGTCAAATGGAAACATGATTATTGCTTCTCGCATTTTATCTCGTGGGTTTATAAGATCATAGATTATGAAAAATTTGTGAATGACTCAACATATGAAGTACATGATTCTCAGGCTATGTCAGATATAAAGCTTTGGCATGCACGCTTTGGTCATCTGAAATTTGCTAGTTTGCTACTCTTGCAGAAATCTGAAATGGTGTCCTCTTTGCCCAAACTTGAGGCACCTAGTAAACATGTATGTGAAGGCTGTATTTTGGGCAAAATGCAGCATTCCTCATTCCCAAAAGATGGTTCTATTCGAGCTACACAAAAATTGCAGCTTGTTCATATGATGTCTGTGATCCTATGCAGACACCCTCTTTTGGAAACTATCTTTACTTTGTGACTTTCATTGATGATTTTTCTAGGCATGCATGGGTATATCCATTGAAAGCAAAGTCCGAAGTGTTTATGTGCTTCAAACAATTTTTTATTTTGGCTAAAAATCTATCTTCATGTAAAATGGGCACCCTCCGTTTTGATCGAGGGGGGAATCTATGTCTTCTGACTTTAATGCATTTCTAGCTGGACATGGGATAAAACATCAGCGTATAGTGTCATATAAACCTCAACAGAATGGAGTTGCTAAACAAAAGAATAGGTCACTCATGGAGATGGTAAGGTGTATGGTCAAGAGTCAGGCTTTACCACATAGTTTCTGGCTTGAGGTTATTATGTGTGCGGCATATGTATTTAACAGTGTCCGACTAAAGCACTGCACTCTATCACTCCATATGAGGCTTGGCATGGTCGCAATCCATCTGTTGCTCATCTACGTGTTTTTGGTTGTTTGGCATATGCATTACTGCATGAACAACATCATAGAAAATTGGATGATAAAGCAGTAAAATGTATTTTTGTTGGGTACAGTTTTAAAAGCAAAGGCTATCGTCTATATCATCCACAGACTAAATGCGTTCTTGTTATCCGTGGTGTTGTTTTTGTGGAAGATGCTATTCAGCCCTTACTTTCCTGTACGAAGGAGACATCCGTTAGCTACAAAGACATCTATGATACTTTGTTGCCTCTTTTTACAGGTGGATAGTCTAGTGCTGATCCCAATGAGGCAACTTCTCATCCTTTGCAGGTTTCATGTGATGATGCAGATCATTCTATTTCTGATGCAGATTTACATGATGCACTTGTTGATGCGAGAGCTGATATTGAGCAGGCAAAAACTATGCCAAAATGGTTGGTGCAAACTTTGCGTGACAGCGAATTTGATGCACCTCTATCATATTGTACTCATTTAGGCTCTCATAGTGCCTCTTTTGCATCAGATTGCTTTGCTATGGATGCGTCTAGTCGTTGAGATGAGAATGAGCCTGTTTTGTTTGATGAAGCATAAAATTCAAAAACCTGGATGGTTGCTATGCACTCTGAATATGATGTTATAATGAAGAATTGTACCTGGTCTTTATGTGACTTGCCTCCTGGCAAGAAGGATGTTGGCACTAAGTAGGCATACAAGCTGAAGTGTAAGCCTGATGGAGCAGTTGACATGTATAAGGGTAGGCTTGTTGTAAAGGGTTATGCGTAGGAAAGAGGCATTGATTTTGATGAGACCTTTGCACCTACATGCCGAATGACTATTGTTCATAGCATTTGTGCACTTGAAGCTCATCATGGTTGGAATGTACATCAATTGGACATTGAAATGGAATTTTTGAATGGTGACTTGCATGAAGAAGTGTATGTTTTCAGCCTTGTGACTTTGTGTAGAAAGGGCATGAGAACCAGGTGTGTAGGTTACATAAGTCATTATATGTGTTAAAAGCACTTCTGTTAAGCCACTTTTAATCTCGTTTCTGGGTTCTTGGGAATGGATAGGGGTCTGACAGTGCAGAGGCCCTTTGTTTAATTTTACCAATTCAATCAGGCAATCAAATCGTAATTGTCTTTCAATCCGAAGATTATCAGGACGCAGTACGCTTATCATGCGAATTAACAACTACGAGTTCGCACAGGCTTATTAATATTAACGTAGTATTACTGTGTTAAAAATTAATCACTGAAACTTTAAGAACAAGACACAGTAATACTACAAATCTACAATACAACAACTCCAGCGCAGTCGCCCAGATAGACAGTCTGGCGAACTCTCTCCTCGCTGAATGCCGTGCTTGCCTTTTCATTAATCAATAAAAAGTTACAACTCTTCGTCACGCCTTTTCGGTGCGTGCGAATATATATAAAAAATAAAATTACAATCCAATCTGTCGGCTAACACTGGCACGCATGGTGGACTCGAACCCAAAAAGGAAAATACAATCAAGGCTCATCAATAATGCCTTGTATATGTGAAGAGATGGATAGGTATGTGTTGAAGATGAAGAGGTGTTGCAAAATCTTTGCTCTACACTAGCCAAATGAACTCCAGGAGTAGATGGTGGGCCCTTTTAGCTTGCCAATGGATGTATTAGACACCCTATGTACCTTGGAAGATCACTCTCAAAAAGATAGATCAAAACAGATAAGTTGGAGTTATCTCAGAGGTGAAAACTTGCTATTCTTGGTTAATACACCTGTCCAGTGTTTTACATAATTCTCTGAGCACAGCAGCAATTAGATTAGATCCTCTTGGGAAAGGCTAGGTAGCTTAAAGAGCTAACTTTAGAGAGTAATATCATCAAAAATAACAAACCACACACTGAGAATGACTTTTAACAAGTGATGACATCATCCCGATTTTCACGGGCTGCTACAGAAATAGACCAGTGAGTAGAAACATTAACATAACTCAAGATGTAAGAATCCAATGATCATGAAAATTTGTATGCTTATACTAGACAGTAAGCTGAATTCAACAAGCTTAAAATCACTGAATTTGAATGAGTAAACACTGAGAAATGACTCTGACAAGATGACTGAGAAAGTCGGGTACCTGACAGAGAAGTGAAGATGAACATACCCTGTTGACTTCAAATGAACATAACTGAAGATTCCAACATCCAAATGACATGAAAATTTGTGAGCATATAGTAGCCTTATGGAGCTAACTTTACCAAGTTAAATCACTGAAAATGATGAACCAAGTGCAGAGAAACAATCTCTGCAAGCTGACTGAGAGAAACTGAAGTAATGGCAGTGAGTAGTACACATCACAAGAACATGGAAAGATGAACTCAAATAATCATGAAAATGAAAGTATATTGCTTGTACAATACAATGACTTACTGATACATATGTGTGCCTTGTAATCACACCTTGATATGGCATAAAGCTCAGCTCTTGGAGGTCTTCACATAGGTCTCTCTAACCACGACTAAAACTGCTATCTATTTATAGTTGAGTTTGGGAGGCTAACTTCCCTCAATCACTCTCCAATCAATCAATGATTGATTTGATTCTCTACCTACCACAAATCACGAATTCGTGGCTCCTCTTTCCATTCTTGATCAAGTGGACTCAACCACTTAAGATTCTCTTACTTTTACATTAAGTAAACTCTTCAAAAGTTACAAGAGGTAGTTCACAAGTGAACTTTACATAGTCTTCATTTTAAGGCTTTTTCTATGACTTTGTGGGACTCAAGCCAATACTTAGGCTTGTCATAGACTTGCTCCAACAGCTCCCCCTCAAGCCAAGTATGCTTGAGGTCTTCAATCTTCCAAGATTACCTGCAAACCAATCATAGCCTTGAATTTGCAAAGCTTTGTACCATCCAATGCTTTGGTTAGAATATCTGCACATTGTTGATGAGTGGACACATATGATATTTGAATCTCTTTGCTTAGAACCTTCTCTCGTACATAGTGATAATGAACTTCAATATGTTTAGTCCTTGCATGAAAAATAGGATTAGCAGCCAAATGAATAGAACTCATATTGTCACAAAAAATAGTTGGAGTTCCAAACTCCAATCCAAGATCTTTGAATAATGTCTTCATCCACATAGCTTCTTGTGTAGCTATAGCAAGACCTCTATATTCAGCTTCAGTAGAAGAGAGAGCAACTGTGGGTTGCTTCTTGGATGACCATGAAATAAGCTTTGAACCTGCAAAGGTAAGATAACCTGAAGTGCTCCTTCTATCTTCCTTGGAGCCAGCCCAATCTGCATCAGAAAATAGCTTCAAACCTAAATCAGATACATAAGGATAGTAAAGTCCTTCATTTATGGTTCCTTTGAGATATTTGAGTACCCTTTTGGCAGCATCCATATGTGGTTTCCTTGGTGTGTGCATAAATTGGCTTAGCACACTCACACTGTAACATATATCTACTCTTGTCAATGTGGCATAGTTGAGACTACCCACTAGACTTTGATATGATGTGATGTCCTCTATGAGTTCACCTTCATGTGAGCTCAATTTGTGATTAACCTCCATTGGAGTACCTGCAATCTTACAATCTTGCATCTTGAATTTTGCCAACATGTCCTTAATGTACTTTCTTTGAGTGAGAAACAAACCATGATCTTTGTAGACAACTTCCAAACCTAGGAAGTAGGTAAGTGAACCCAAATCACTTATCTTGAACTCTTCTCTCATCTGATCTTTGATCTTCTTCATACCATCTGCATCATTTCCTGTCAATATAATATCATCTACATATACACATAGGTAGATGACCTCGGAATTACTCTTTTTAATAAAGAGTGAAGGATCTGCTTTGCTTGGTTGAAAGCCTTTGTCCTGCAAGAATGAAACAAGCCTGAAATTCCAAGCTCTTGGAGCTTGCTTGAGACCATACAATGCTTTGTTAAGTTTACACACATAATCAGGATAAACTTGATTCTCAAAACCAGGTGGTTGTGCCATATATACCTCTTCTGTTATCCAACCATTCAAAAATGCATTCTTTACATCTAGTTGAAGTATCTTCCAATTCTTGGAAGAGGCAATACTAAGCAAAAACCTAATAGTAGGCATCTTTGCCACAGGAGAGAAAGTCTCCTCATAATCAATTCCCTGAGTTTGTGCAAAGCCTTTTGCCACAAGCCTTGCCTTATACCTGTTAATTGAACCATCAGAATTTTTCTTGAGTTTATAGACCCATCTTGAGCCTATTACCTTCATGGATGAAGTCTTGGGCACCAAATCCCAAGTGTTGTTTTCCTCAAGTGCTTCAATCTCTTCCTTCATTGCATGCTTCCATTCTGTTTTTGCTTTGGCCTCTTCAAATGATGATGGCTCCTCTTGGTTTATGTCCTGTGCTATGTAGATAGAATGTTTAGTTACTAATGAGGTGTCAAACCCATACCTTTCTGGTTTTTTCTTTTCCCTCATAGATCTTCTTAGGCCATGATGTGATGATTCTGCCTCATGTCCAAGTTCCTGCAATTTTGCTTTACCTTTAGACTTCCATGCTTTGATCTTTTCCATCTGACATTCTTCATCATCCTCTGAGGTGTCTTGTTCTTCAATCTTTGATTGTTCTCTACCAAGCTTTGGAAAATCTTCTTCAAGATCATATGGTAAATTGACCTTCCTGCATGAATCTTCATACCATGAATTGTTCTCATCAAAAACTACATCTCTGCTTACCAAGAATCCTTTGTTGGTAGGGTTGTATAACCTGTAGCCCTTTTGATTGTTGTCATATCCAATAAATACACACCTTTCTGCTTTTGGATCCATCTTGCCTCTAACCTGTGAAGGAACATGAGCAAAAGCAATACATCCAAAAATTTTACAATGATCTAAACTTGGTCTTCTTCCATTCCAAGCCTCATATGGAGTCATCCCATCAAGGGATTTTGAAGGCAACCTGTTAATCAAGTAAGTGGCTGTAGATACAGCCTCAGCCCATAAGTAATTAGGTAAATGCTTTTCATTTAACATAGACCTTGCAGCTTCAACAATTGTCCTATTCCTCCTTTCTGCCACTCCATTTTGCTCAGGAGTGTACCTTGTAGTTACCTCTCTTTTGATTCCTCTTTCTTGAAGAAAAGAATCAAACTCATGGGAGAAGTATTCTCCCCCTCCATCTGACCTTAGCCTTTTTAGTGATTTACCTGTTTGATTCTCCACAAGAGCCAAATATCTTTTGAAACATGAAAAAACTTCATCTTTGTGTTTCATAAAGAATAGGATAGTCCATCTGCTGCAATCATCAATAAAGGAAACATAATACCTTGATCCTGATATTGAAGCTTCCTTGCTTGGTCCCCATACATCTGTATGAACCAACTCCAAGAGATCTCCATGCATATAACCTTTCTTCATGAATGGTAACCTGTGAGACTTTCCAAATTGACATGCACTGCACTTATAAATCATATGTTGTTTTGACAAATTAGGAAGTCCAAGTACACTTTGGTCCTTGCAGATTTGCTTTAATGACCTTTCACCAATATGTGCTAACCTTTTGTGCCATACTTCCAATTCTGTGAGTGTCTGACTACCATAATTAAAGAGAGCAATGTTTCTAGTGTCTTGTAATTCAAATGTGAACAATCTACCTGTCTTTTCACCTTTTGCAATTCTTCTGAATCCTTGACTTGGATCTTCAACAAATGCTCCTGCTTTTGTGAACCTGACTTGCAACCCTTTCTCTACTATCTGCCCAACACTTATCAAATTCTTTGTTATGGTAGGGACATAGAGTACCTTACTGAGTAGGTTGATGTTTCCATCAGGTGCTTTGACATTGCCTATTTTCTCCACAGGATGTTTTGTATCATCTCCTGTTTGTACCTCATGCTTATTCCTTGGATCTTCTAAATCTGATAGGAGTGCCACATTTCCTGCCACATGATTTGAACAACCTGAATCTATGTAGAAAACATGCTCATCAGATTTACCTTGTGGCATAGCCATGTTCATGATCAATAATGAATCCTCTTTGTTTGAGTCTTCTGTGTAGTTATTGTAGTCTCTCCTTCCTTTGTAGCCTCCTTGATAGTTTGAATGATTGTAGTTGTTGTAGTTTCCATGGTAGTTGTTGAACCTTCCTCTTGAGTAGCCATAACTTCCTCTATTGTATCCTCTGCCTCTTTGATTCCTGGAATTCCTAAAGCAATTTTCAGTTGTATGATTAGTTAATCCACAAATAGAACATGAGTTGGAGTCTTGGGATCTCCCCCTGCCTTGTCTACCTCCTCTTCCTCTACCTTTGCCATGTCTTCCTCTACCTGCATAGTTAGCTTGATATGTACCTGCTTCATCATCCACTTTCTTTGCCTTTCCTTTGTTATCTTTAGACTTGCTTTTATCTGTGTATAAAGCTGAAGATTGATTACCTTTAGAGCTTTCTCCATTTTTGATAAGCTTTGCCTCTTGAGTAAGTAATTGTCCAATGAGTGTGTTGAAATCAGGTACATGCATGTCCATGTACAAATCCATAGCTGTGGTGAATGCTTCCCACTTGTCATCTGCCTTCAAGCCATTGATGACCTGCCTTACAATTTGCTCTTCATCTATTACCTCTCCAATGCTTCCCAACTGATCTGCTATGTCCTTGAGCTTTGTGACAAAATCAGTCACATTTTGTTTGGGAGCCTTCTTGAGAGTTGTGAAATCCAGCCATAGTTGATGCTTCCTAGCTTTAGTACTTGAAGCAAAGAAAGCTTCAAGTGCATCCCACACTTCCTGAGATGTCTTACAACTTCTAATGTGAGGCAACAAAAAATCTGAGATAGAGTTGAGGAGATAAGACCTTGCAAGTGCATCCTTGGAGCACCATGTGCTCAATCTTTCTTGCTCTTCTTGTGTTGGTTGACTTTTGTTCCTGAAACTTGGCATAACTTCATCTCCAGCCACATAACCATATAAACTTCTACCTTGGAGATAAGCTTCCATTCTTAATGACCAAGCTGAGTAGTTACCTCTGTCCAATTTGTCAATTGATGAAGGAAATCCATCTGCCATGTTGTCCAACCTTGCTCTGATACCACTGTGAAGAGATGGATAGGTATGTGTTGAAGATGAAGAGGTGTTGCAAAATCTTTGCTCTACACTAGCCAAATGAACTCCAGGAGTAGATGGTGGGCCCTTTTAGCTTGCCAATGGATGTATTAGACACCCTATGTACCTTGGAAGATCACTCTCAAAAAGATAGATCAAAACAGATAAGTTGGAGTTAGCTCAGAGGTGAAAACTTGCTATTCTTGGTTAATACACCTGTCCAGTGTTTTACATAATTCTCTGAGCACAGCAGCAATTAGATTAATTCCTCTTGGGAAAGGCTAGGTAGCTTAAAGAGCTAACTTTAGAGAGTAATATCATCAAAAATAACAAACCACACACTGAGAATGACTTTTAACAAGTGATGACATCATCCCGATTTTCACGGGCTGCTACAGAAATAGACCAGTGAGTAGAAAAATTAACATAACTCAAGATGTAAGAATCCAATGATCATGAAAATTTGTATGCTTATACTAGACAGTAATCGGAATTCAACAAGCTTAAAATCACTGAATATGAATGAGTAAACACTGAGAAATGACTCTGACAAGATGGCTGAAAAAGTCGGGTACCTGACAGAGAAGTGAAGATGAACATACCCTGTTGACTTCAAATGAACATAACTGAAGATTCCAACATCCAAATGACATGAAAATTTGTGAGCATATAGTAGCCTTATAGAGCTAACTTTACCAAGTTAAATCACTGAAAATGATGAACCAAGTGCAGAGAAACAATCTCTCCAAGCTGACTGAGAAAAACTGAAGTAATGGCAGTGAGTAGTACACATCACAAGAACATGGAAAGATGAACTCAAATAATCATGAAAATGAAAGTATATTGCTTGTACAATACAATGACTTACTGATACATATGTGTGCCTTGTAATCACACCTTGATATGGCATAAAGCTCAGCTCTTGGAGGTCTTCACATAGGTCTCTCTAACCACGACTAAAACTGCCATCTATTTATAGTTGAGTTTGGGAGGCTAACTTCCCTCAATCACTCTCCAATCAATCAATGATTGATTTGATTCTCTACCTACCACAAATCACGAATTCGTGGCTCCTCTTTCCATTCTTGATCAAGTGGACTCAACCACTTAAGATTCTCTTACTTTTACATTAAGTAAACTCTTCAAAAGTTACAAGAGGTAGTTCACAAGTGAACTTTACATAGTCTTCATTTTAAGGCTTTTTCTATGACTTTGTGGGACTCAAGCCAATACTTAGGCTTGTCATAGACTTGCTCCAACAGTATATACAGGGTTCTAGCGAGTTTAAAAGTGCAAGTGATCTTTTGCTTTAATAAGTCCAGCATAGTCTTCAAAATATCCGGCTCAACCAATTGTGCATCTGTTCGAACCGAGCTAGCATCAACTACTTGGCTCATCAATAATTCCTTCTGCGTCTGCAAAAATGAGTCCTGCAGATAAAGTCGTTGGCTAGCGCATCTCTTCTTAGCTTTATTTCTGCAATCTCTGCATCAATGCGTGACAATCTCTCTGCCTGAAATCCTAACTGCTTCTCTCTTCTTTCGAGTTCCTGAGCTTGATAGTGGATAGTTTTATAATAGGCATCTCGCTCTTTCATAATACCTTCCATCTCTTTCTTTATCTAAATCATCCGGCCCGTCTGTGCTTCCAAGTCACGACTCTTCTGAAAGAGTTTGACAAACACTGTCTTGAGTTCTTCAGTGTTCTGCATGGCCAAGTCGGCCATTTCTTGTCCTTTCTGTGTCACGAGCTCAAGATCCGCACGTGTTTCTTCCAGCAAATTGCCGAGCGCCACATGAGCATCTTTTTTGTCTTGCACCATCTGTTCTAATTGACCGATTTCTTCATCGCGAGCTGCTAGGAGAACGGTCTTCTCCTTCAACTCAGCTAGTGCATTGTCACGTTGGGCAATCAGATTATCTTGCTCTGCTAACCGTTCTTGGAGGTGCTGAAGCTGAATGTGCAGGGCATGATTCTCTGCTTTGACCGCATTGGCTTCTTCCTGGAGTGGGGCAATATCCGCTTCGAGCAAATCCACTTTACCTTGTAATTCTTGCTGAATGTGCTGAGTGGCTAACTTCATTTGGAGGGGCAATTGCTGAGAAAATTGTATAAGCAGACGGCCCATAGACTCCAATTCGGTGAACATGACTACTGGGGGCGGAAGAGAAGGAGGAGGTTGTGAGGATGAGCCAGAGAACAGATGAGGGGAGGGTGGTAGAGAGTAGTCGGGAGAAGATAATTGATGGGTGGATTCCTCGTGGATTGCAGTGGAAATTGCACCAGGAATAACTGCAACAGGCTCAGAACAGGTAGTTTGCGGAGGAAGAGAGAGAAGGACGTCTGACACCAATACGATTCCGGTCTCATTTGGATTTATCTCCTCAGAATTGTCGATCAGAGCCTCAACAGTGCCAATTACTTCCTTGATGGCTTCTGCTTGGACCTCAGTAGTTGGGGATGAAGGAATTGGCATTCCCTTCCTTCAGTAGCTTCGGTAATGACTGCATTTGCTTTGGCTACAACAATTGGTGATGAGGGGGATCGATAATCCGTGCCTCCAATAACGGCTTCGATCTTCTTTACAACATCCTCATCTGGTTGATGAGATTCTTCTCCTGAAGAGGTTTCCTCGACATCTTCCATGCGTGCACCTTGTTCCGACTGCTGGAGAGGAGAAGATGGGATGGAGGATTCTACCTGGAGAGAGGTGGCGGTGTCGTGGAAGACTTCAGCTTCATGACCTGTAGTGGAGCCCTGTACCTAGCTTTCGGAGGGGCTAACGTGTCTGCATTTGCGGTGAAAAAATTGAAGCAAATCAACATCGTCATTATCTTTGTCTTCGACCATTTGCGTAGATTCTTCATGTAACAAAAAAGGAGCGGTTGGAGGAGGTTGCGCGACTTGTATCACCGGAAAGAGGAAGGTTAGGATATGAGGTAAGCATGTGCGAGGGATATCATCCTTGGCGATTTGTTTTGTAACCGCTACGCATTCACGGTGAACACGCCTAAAGAAAAATGCCATGAAATTCACAGGTTCGTGGGAAGCCGTATCTAGCATGGAATAAAAGGGTCGAGATATACCGTAGGTGCGTTTTTGCAAATTGAGTGCGGCGACCAGGATTTGCAGAGCAGTACGCTCTGGTTCGGGTCGGCAAAGTATGGCGAACTCATTAGATGAGTTCCGGGGAAACAATTCCTTCATGGTGGCAAGAGGAAGGAGTGGACCATTCTCCAATCCTTCCTGAGGTAGTCGGAATCCTTCAGCAAACGTGGCTAGAGTGATTACTACACGAGGATTTAGACATGTAATCGGCCAACACTGCTCTGTAGCAGGTGTGGCGGCGATGGCAGAAATAATCTGTGCGTGAAAGGGGTGACAATCCACTGAATGCCAAGGCAATTCAGCAAACGTCAGCAATCCCCGAGTGTGCAAGTACTCACTCACCTCTGGAGTGAGACCTGCACGGAAGGTTGCTATATTAGCCAGAACTTCCATGGCGCACACAGCGATACACAAAAACACAGAGTACACAGAGCTGGCAAACACACAAACACAATAGCGATTATCAGTGGAAAGAACAAGATTAAGTAAGAGCATGGGAAACATTAGGCGGCAAGAACCCTAATCATAACGCAGTATTGGAAAGATATCCTTCATAAGTGTGGCATGCATGCATGAACAGAAGCAATGACACAGAGGCGGCTATTAATCATGATTAGATCAGCAAAACGGAAGGATTACGATCAGATAGTCAAGTGAAACACAGGACGTAGAAAAATAAAGCCATTAACAAGCGAAAAAAGAAAAGAAAAAAAATGATCGAGTACACCTCCAGAGTTACTAGACGTCGGATGATAAGGGTGGAGCTTAGAGCCATTAATCACTTTTGGAAGGAAAACACCTGTTAAGGTCGCCAACTGAAAAGTGGCGGGTCCCACTTGCTTAGCAATCCGGTATGGACCAAACCACCGTAACTTAAATTTTCCAGCAGATCTATTGGCTTTAGCATTATAGAATAAAACGAGTTGGCCAATCGTGAAGGCAAGGGTTTGTAGAAATTGATCATGAGTACGGGCTTAGCGTAACTGAACTTCTTGAAGAATCATGAAGCTTTCCCAATGTTGTTCATCCAACGATCTGAGCACATCCAACTAAAATGGAAAAGAGTCTTCCAGCAACAATTTTTGAGATAAAGCAACTCGCAGGCTTGGTACCACTACTTCCATTGGCACAATAGCTTCTAGGCCATAAGCGAGTTTAAATAGAGTCATTCCGGTAGGCACTTTATACGTGGTCCAATATGCCCACAAAACGGCAGATAAAAGCTGGTCCCAGCATTTCGGACATTCCAAGATCAATTTCCAGAGCATATTTAACAGAGTCTTATTGGTACTCTCAGCCAGACCATTGGCACGTGGATAGTAAGGTGAGCTGAATTTGTGTATAATCTGGAAAGTCTGAGTCAGCACTTGCATTAAGTTGTTTGCAAAATGGGTACCCTGGTCCGTCACTATTTCCAGAGGTAATCCATATCAAGGGAAGACATCCTTCATCAAACATTTGGCTACCGAAACAGCTGTGGAAGAACGTAAAGCCCAAGCTTCCGCCCACCGAGTGGCATAATCCGGATAGGTCAAAATATATCAGTTGTTGGTGAGGGTAGCTGGGGGTATAATTGGGCCAATGAAATCTAAGCCCCACTTCTGAAAGGGCTCCATAGGTAAGACAGGTTGAAGGGGAAAGAAGTGTCACTGCAAGGGCTATCCAGACCGTTGACAGACATCACACTGCTGCACAAATTGAACAACATCTTTGTACATGGTAGGCCACCATAGCCCGCTTTGCAGAATTTTGCGATGAGTGAGATCAGCTGCGATGTGTCCTCCGGAGGGTGATGAGTGAGCCATGGCAATAACTGATGCTGCTTCATGTGGAGGGATACATCTGAGTAGGACACCATTTGGATCGATGTAATACAGTTGATCCACAATCAATCAAAATCGTCGACTGTAGACTACAATTTTTCGGCGTAGAGTAGTGGGAGTATTAAGTGGGAGACAACCATCAGTGAGAAAAGTCATTAACGTGTCATACTATGCAGGGGAAACTAGAAGTTCTGCAGAGTCATCAGCAGCTGTGTCGATTACATAAATAGCCGGCGTAGTGTTTTCGACACCTTCCGGAGTCTCACCGGAATCCAAGCAGGATAAAAAGTCTGCCAAGACATGTGCCGTACCTGGTTGGTGAATAACTTCATAATCAAACTCCTGTAGTAATAAAACCCATCTACCAAGTTTGCCACCTAAGTGTTGTTGGCGAACCAAATACACTAGTGCGGCATGATCCACATGGAAAGTGAATCTGCATCCCAGCAAGTAATGCCGAAATTTCTTAACAGAGTATACCAAACCAAGACATTCTCGTTCTGTCACAGAGTAATTTTGCTCTGCAGGAGCTAATTGGCGACTCGCATAATACACAGGCTGAAACCATTTGTCGGTTTGTTGCATTAGCACACTGCCAATTGCTATGTCCCATGCATCCACAAAGACATGGAAGGGACATTGCCAATCACGCGGTTGCAGGATCGGAGCCTGCGTCAAGAGAACCTTGAAACGATCAAATGCCATTTGACACTCATTCGTCCATTCATACTTTCACGAAGTGCTGGTCATAAGTTGGTTAAGTGGTGTTGCTAGATGAGCCAACCATCGTAAATGTCTGCCATGCCACCGGATTTGGCCAAGGAACTGCATAACTTCTTTCGATGTCTTTGGGATCGGTGCCTCCAACACGGCTGCTACTTTATTAGGATCTACCTGTATTCCTTGTTTAGAGATGATATGACCAAGTAGCTTTCCATAGGAGACCGCAAAAACCGATTTGGTAGGATTCAAACATAATCGATACTCCCGACACTTTTCAAAGCAACATCATAAATGATACAGGTGTGCTGAAGTGTCACCAAACAATGAAAAATCATCCAAATAAACTTGCATAAACATTGTCAAGTAAGGTGAGAACACTTCCTGCATACATCTTTGGAATGTACTCGAGGCATTCCGTAAACCGAACCACATTACGGTGCAGGCATAGACACCCTAGTTGGTGATGAATGCTGTCTTTGGTATATCCTGTTCCGCCATCCTCACTTGATTGTATCCACTGTAACCATCCAGAAAAGAATACATTTCGTGAACTGCTACCCTATCGAGCATTATATCGAGAAAAGGAAGAGGGAACGGATCCGGTATGGTGGTTGCATTAAGCTTCTGGTAGTCGACACAAATGCGTAACTATTTATTTTTCTTCGGCACTATCACTATTGGTGAGATCCACTCAGCATGCTCAATTGGCAGAATAAAGCCCACTTTCAACAATCAATCAAGTTCGGCCTTGACCTGGCCTGCATAATTAGGATTCATCCTATAACTAGGTTGTTTGATGGGTCTCGCATCCGGTTTCAGTACTACTCTGTGTTGATAAATCCGTGGGTCAAGACCCTTCATGTCTCTGTAGTCCCAAGCAAAAACATATGAGAATTCATGCAGGAGTTGTACCAAATCATCTTGGAATTTGTCTTCTAATCCTGCCTTAATTTTAACTGATCTCGGGTTGACCGTGTCACCCAAGTTGTACGTTACCAATTGATCCTCCGGTACATAAAATTGTCGAGGCTTGGCCAAGTCATCAGTTGGCTGTAACAGTTGTTGGTGTCGATTCATCCATGGTTATGTCATCATTTGCTTCTGCTTCTTCGATCATTGGTACGACCGTACAAGCTGCTAGACTCCACTTATCTGCTACCACCTGTAAGTCTACAGTACCTGATGGAATAAGGTCCTCCTCATCATCAGATAGCCCATCCAACATATGGACTGGCTCTGCTACATATGGTCGTACGTGTAGATCACAGGGTTGCATAGCATCCAATGTAACTACATATTTTCGGTGATTGTCTTTGAAAATTAACTCTTGAGCTGACCAATCCTGTACAACTTTGGCTTGCCTTAGCCATGGTCGACCGAAAAGTAAGTTGTAGTCAAGGCTAGATTCGAGTAGCTCTAGGACTACAAAGGTCATTTTAAATGTAGTTCCTTGCAGGGTTATAGCAATGTTACGTACTAGTCCCACCGGATGGACTCTAGATTGGTCCGCCATTCGTACAAAGAACTACACTGGTTCAATTTGGGTCCAACCCAGTTTCTTACAGAGTGCGGCTGTTGTAATATTCACACCCAAACCACCATCAACTAAAACTTGTGTGATCTTCTGGTTTTTATACCAGACGGTGATCAACGGTATTGAATGATCCACCGTAGGACCCATCTCTGGTTATATGGTCGTAGTCACCAGAGTACATGAAGATTCGGGGCTGACCTGCTGTTGGAATTGCTGTCTTACACCCAGAACTAGGGAGAGCAACTGTCCCAGAGGGAGTGTGATTGAAGCCTTAGATATAACGTCCCATACCTGGTCTGTTTGTGCTATGGTTATCACCGCCTCTAGTGGTGATTCTAATGTCACCGGGATGGAATTCTATGTATTCACTCTTGCATTTGGCAGAGAAGGCTGAGTTACCAGAATTGGGTCATGGAACACAGTCGGCTCCTTAGTTGTCCATTGACTAGCTTTTGCAAACATCCGCTGTTGCTCATGAATTCCGGGCTCGAAAACCTCAGCTGCTGGTTGCAACTGTTTACCCGATCTTGTTTGAATTACGGCCGCTTGTGACTCAACTGGGGAAATATAAACCATATTTGTCATCGGATTTTGTCTTTCCTTCTTTCTTTTGTCGTACTCTGCGGCTTCTTTACAAAATCTATGAATATGCCCAACCGCGCCACAGAAATGACATCGAGGGGATGGGAGAGAGGTACCTTCAGCCGATGTACCTGCCTGCCATCGATTTTGATTGAAATTGTTATTACGCTGACCCCGATAGTTCCTATATCCCTACTGCTAGTTAGTCCATAACTGTGGCGGTACGTAATGGGTGGTTGGTTGGCCCTCCTCCTGTATTATGGCGTTTACTGCTGCTCTACCCTACACCTTTGCATTATATGCACAGGTTTCTGTTGAGTGCCCTGTCGTATCACAAATGGCACAATACATTTGGTTGAGTGCACATGTGGAACTGGTGTGACTGGGATTCTTACACTTAGTACAATACATTTGTTTGGACGGGTCCTCGGCCACATTCTTATTTGCTTTCAACCATTCCATATCTTCTGTAAACCCTCCCACTTTGTGCTCCAATTGTAAGGCCATTGCAACGATATCATCCGATGTCATTCCGCCCACACAACGAATGATCATGATTTGTTTTAACTGTGGATTCAATCCGTTGATAAACCATTGTGTTATGAAATCATCTGGCAGGTTGGCATGTGTTGGAGGCAGCTGCCGCAAGTGAGTTCTAAACAGTGTCGCATACTCCTGGACACTCTGGTGTGGTTTTTGTCGATTGTTCTGCAAATAGTCAAAAATTTTTGCAGGGTTCTTCTTCAAACAAAACCTCTGCAGGAATGCGTCCCTCACATCGTCATAATTACCAAAATGATTAATATCATATTTTGTCAGCCACCTTGGTGCTTCATTAACCAGTGTGGCCTGAAACACGATGGCCTTATATGCCGGATCTGGTGGGTGATTCAACACTGCATAACTGATCTCGAATGTGTGAACATGTGCGTCGGGGTCATCCCCCGGAAATCCACCGAATTTTGTATATGTCACTCCGGTTGGAACCGGTCGAGGTGGAACGATTGACTGTGGTTGCTGTTGTTGTTGCTGCTGAAATTGTGGTTGCGGCTGTGGTGGTGTTTGTTGCTGTTGCTGTGAGCCACTCATGGTGCTACTGTTGGTAGTGTTGTTGTTACCTGAATTTTGAGGGGGTGTCTCTTGACCTTCCGAATCTGCATGGTCAGCTTGCTCACTTTCCGGTCCAAAAATGTCGTCGAACTGTTTGCTTAACTCTAAATCTTGCAACCTTTCCTCAACTTTAGTGTTGAAATTAGATATACTTGTACCGAAAAGGGGTGAATGCAATAAGTGTCCACCAGGGAGCACCGCAATGTCACCAAAAAACTTCAAATTGCCACCGAGTGATGCCGAACTTCCAGACACGTTATCCTCACCGAAGTCTCACCGGACCAAGTTACCCTATCATCGGACACGTTCTCACCCGGTACCGTGAACTTGTCACCAAAATTGGCTGAATTCGGACCAGATAGTGCATATCTGACTCTGCACTGTGTCTCTGTACACCCAGACGTCATTGTACCTTCTCCAAAAAGTACCGGATGCACACCGAAATTCACCAGAATCTCGTCATGTGTTACCGAACTAGCACCGGAATCACTACTGACTGGCTCCGATCCTTCTGCAACTGGGCTTAACTGGCCTGTACTCCTACCACCCGGGGGCGTCCCTAATAAGTTTGGAACTACCCATGGATGCTGATCTTGCCTATACTTTGGGTAGGACTCACCGGAACGAGTAATCGGCATATATCACTTCTTCAACTAGCAGTTATTATTCTCCATTGCTTGCCTTGAGTACTGCTCTTCCCTTACTGATTATTCCAAATCTGTTTCCACCTTCCCACAGATGGCGCCAGTGTAAAAGCGCTTCTGTTAAGCCACTTTTAATCTCGTTTCTGGGTTCTTGGGAATGGATAGGGGTCTGACAGTGCAGAGGCCCTTTGTTTAATTTTCCCAATTCAATCATGCAATCAAATCGTAACTGTCTTTGAATCCGAAGATTATCACGACGCAGTACGCTTATCACACGAATTAACAACTACGAGTTCGCACATGCTTATTAATATTAACGTAGTATTACTGTGTTAAAAATTAATCACTGAAACTTTAATGAACAAGACACAGTACTCAGAATTTGTGCAAATCTGCAATACAACAACTCTAGCGCAGTCGCCCAGACAGACAGTCTGGTGAACTCTCTCCTCACTGAATGCCGTGCTTGCCTTTTCATTAATCAATAAAAAGTTACAACTCTTCATCACGCCTTTACGGTGCGTGCGAATATATATAAAAATTAAAATTACAATCCAATCCATCGGCTAACATATGGCTTAAAGCAAGCACCACATTCTTGGTATGAAAAGATACATGCCTATCTGTTTGCACATGGTTTTGAGAACGGTCCAACTAAAAGCACCTTATATGTTAAACGTGCTAATGATGTGCTTCTAATTCTTCTTGTCTATGTTGATGACATGCTCCTCATTGGTCCTATTGAGGAGCATATTGCTGATTTTAAGGTTGATTTGCATGCTTCATTTGAGTTGTTTGATTGGGGTATTTGCATCATTATTTGGGCATTTACTTTATGCAAGTTGATGGTGGGATGGCTTTGTGTCACATGAAATATATTGACACATTATCGTAGTGTTTTACCCTTGAAGACTATAAGCCTATTGCCACTCCTATGGAGAAAGGTTTACGATTGAGTCTTCATGATGCTGGAGATGCATTTGATGTTGTTCTTTATCAGTAGGCTGTTGGGTGCTTGATTTACTTATGCATTACTCGGCCAGATATTCAATTTTTTGTCTCATAGATGAGCAGGTTTATGCATTGCCCAGGTGACAAGCATTGGTAGGTGGTTAAGCGCATATTTCATTACTCAAGTGTACTTGGCCACTTGGATTGTTTTATCCCAAGGGGGGATCACTACTGCCAGATTTGCATGCTTTTTTTTATAGTGATTGGGTTGGTTGCTATGACACTCGTGTGTCCACTAGTGGCTTTTGCTTCATGCATTGTAGCTCATGTATATCTTGGTTGAGCAAGAAGCAGCCTACTGTGGCCACTTCCAGTTGTGAGGCTTAGTATAGGGAAGCTTTCACAGTGACGGTTGAGTGTGTGTGGCTCAGACGCCTTATGGCTGATTTGGGTGTTGGTCAGTCTTTTGCCACCACCATCTTCACTAATACTCAGAGCACATTGGAAGTTGTGAGGAACCCTGTGTTCCATGCTCGCACTAATCACATTGAGGTGCATTATCATTATGTCAGGGAGAGGTTCTCTCCTAGAGAGATCAGCTTGGCATATGTGCCCACGCAGGAGAACATTGCAGACCTTTTCACAAAGGCTCTGTCTAGGGAGAAGTTTGAAGCTTTCCGCAAAGCTTTGGGCTTACTTCCTTTTGTGGAGTGATTTCCACATAGCTTGGCACTTCCTTATACATGGGTGCTAGCTCCTTGTTCACCGCATCACTCACAAGGGGGATTTGTTGATATATTTAGGTAGTGATGTGTGTGAACACACTAGGACTGTCGGGGAAAATTTTTCACTCTTTAGGAGGTTTTTCCCCACGGCTTGTATATACGCCTATTTCCCTGATGGGTTACTTATTTTTGTACATTCTAGTGGTAATACATTCAATATTGTGTGTTGTGCTCCAAGCTTCTTCTTCTTCTTCCTTGTGTTGTTCACGTGCTTCTGCAGACATCTAACTCCAACAAGAACTTCATATGATCCGTGCACAACCTTTTGGCTCAATGGATTCTTAATTATCATTAGCATATCTCTATGTGATCATTAAGATCAAAATCTTGTCTAAAGTAGGTATCTCAAAATGGCAACATTCACATATGCAACTTCTAATGCATAGTTCTTCTAGGATCTAAATCGTTTTGCTAGATGCTTTTAGCCATAGCTTCCCTAGATCTCAACTTCAATTTTTGATGTTCAATCATAAAACACTTTACATGTGTCACTGAGATTTAAGCAAAACATTGATTGATCAGTTGAGCCATTTTTGCAACCACTTTTGAGAATCAACATATGAATGTTCTTGTGAATCATACACAAACTATGTGAAGAATTAAAACCCAAAAATTTAGCCATAACTTGTTTTACTATTGAATTAGATCTTTGTACAATTATTTTTTATCCACATGATCATCCTGAGAGAATGGAGAAATAGAACGGACTCTAAATCTAGTAACTTCCATCAACGGACTCTAAATCTCGAAATAGAACGGATCCTTTTAAGTGAATTCCTAACTTAATTTCTAAATATGGTACAATAATTAGGATCCTTTTAAGTGAACATATGTACAACCATATCAGAAGCTCTTCATTTATGGCCATCTTCTTGTTGGAGCTAGATGTCTACAGAAGCACGCAAATAACACAAGGAAAAAGAAGAAGAAGAAGCTTGGAGCACAAGAACCAATACTGAATGTATTAATACTAGAATGTACAAAGATAAGTAATCTGTTAGGTCTATAGGTCTATATACAAGCCGGGGAAGAAAACCTCCTAAAGAGGGAAAAAAGTGCCTCGACGGTCCTAGAGTGTTCACACACATCACTACCTAAATATATCAACAAATCCCCCCTGTGAGTGATGCGGTGAACAAGGAGTTGGCACCCATGTATAAGGAAGTTCCAAGCTATGTGGAAATCACTCCACAAAAGGAAGTAAGCCCAAAGCTTTGCGGAAAGCTTCAAAATTCTCCCTAGTCAGAGCCTTTGTGAAAAGGTCTACAATGTTCTCCTGCATGGGCACATATGCCAAGCTGATCTCTCTAGGAGAGAACCTCTCCTTGACATAATGTTAATGCACCTCAATGTGCTTAGTGCCAGCATGGAACACAGGGTTCCTCACAACTGCCAATGCGCTCTGACTGTCAATGAAGATGGTGGTGGCAAAAGACTGACCAAAACCCAAATCAGCCATAAGGCATCTGAGCCACACACACTCAATAGTCACTGTGAAAGTTTCCCTATACTCAGCCTCACAACTGAAAGTGGCCTCAGTAGGCTGCTTCTTGCTTAGCCAAGATATGCATGAGCTACCAAGCATGAAGCAAAGACCACTAGTGGACACATGAGTGTCATAGTAACCAACTGAGTCAAAGTAAAGAAAAAGCATGCAAATCTTGTGGTAGTGATCCCTCCTTGGGATAACACAGCCCAAGTAGCCTGGTACCACTCAAGTAGCAAACGATGCGCTTAATCGCCTTCCAATGTTGACACCTAGGCAATGCATTAACCTACCCATCTATGAGATAGCAAACTGAATATCTAGCCAAGTAATGCATAAGTAAATCAAGCATCCAATAGCCTTCTGATAGAGAACAACATCAAATGCATCTCTAGCATCATGAAGACTCAATCGTAAACCTATCTCCATAGGAGTGGCAATAGGTTTACAGTTGACTAGGCCAAAACATTGCAATAATGTGTCAATATATTTCATTTGACACAAAGCTATTCCACCATCAACTTGCATAAACTGAATGCCCAAATAATGATGAAAATGCCCCAAATTAGACATCTCAAATGAGGCATGCAAATTAGCCTTGAAATCAGCAATATGCTTCTCATGAGGACTAGTGAGCAGCATGTCATCAACATACACAATAATGATCAGAAGCACATCATTAACATGCTTAACATATAAGGTGCTTTCAGTTGGACTATTCTCAAAACCATGTGCAATCACATAGGCATGTATCTTTTCATACCAAGCATGTGGTGCTTGCTTTAAACCATATAATGCCTTCTTTAACCTGCACACCTGGTTTTCATGCCCTTTATGCACAAAGCCATGCGGCTAAAAAACATACACTTCTTCATGCAAGTCACCATCCAAAAATGCTATTTTAATGTCCAACTGATGTATATTCCAACCATGATGAGTTGCAAGTGCAGAGATGCTATGAACAGTAGTCATTCAGGCATGTAGGTGCAAAGGTTTCATCAAAATCAATACCTCTTTCCTATGCATAACCCTTTGCAACAAGCCTAGCCTTATACTTGTTGATTGTTCCATCAAGTTTATGCTTCAACTTGTATACCCACTTAGTGCCAATTGCCTTCTTGCTAGGAGGCAAGTCACATAAAGACCAGGTACCATTTTTCATGATAGCATCATATTCAGATTGCATTGCAACCATCCAATGTTCAGAATTTTGTGCTTCATCAAACGAAACTGGTTCAATCTCATCATAGAGACTAGATGCAGCTGTAACATAACACTCTGATGCAAAAGACGCACTATGAGAGCATGAATGAGTATGGTATGATAGAGGTGCATCTAATTTTTTTTCACACAAAGTCTAGACTAGCCATTTTGGCATAGTTTTTGCCTCCTCAATATCAGCTCTCTCATCAACAAGTGCATCATACAAATCTACATTAGAAATGGAATGCTCTGCATCATCACATGAAACCTACAAAAGTTGAGAAGTTGCCTCAATAGAACCATCAACTAGATTGACCACCTGTAAAAAGAGGCAGCAAAGTATCATACATGTCTTTGGAGCTAATAGATGTCTCTTTCATACATGAAAGTAAAGGTTGAATAGCATCTTCCACAAAAACAACATCACGGCTAACCAAAATGTGTTTAGTCTGTGGATGATACAGATGACAGCCTTTGCTTTCAGAACAATACCCAACAAAAATACATTTTACTCCTTTATCATCCAATTTCTTGTGATGTTGTTGAGGCACTAATCATATGCCAGACAACCAAAAACACACAAATGAGCAACAGATGGCTTGCGACCATGCCAAGCCTCATATGGAGTGATAGACTATAGTGCTTTAGTGGGACACCTATTAAGTACATATGCTGCACACATGTCAGCCTAAAGCCAGAAACTATGTGGTAAAGCCTAACTTTTGACCATACACCCCACCATCTCCATGAGTGACATTTTCTTTAGTTCAACAATTCCATTTTGTTGAGGTGTATATGGCATTGTACATTGATGTTTTATCCCACGTTCAGCTAGAAATGCATTAAAGTCAGAAGAGATATATTCCCCCCCTTGATCAGAATGGAAGGTGTCCATTTTACATGCTGACAGATTTTCAGCCAAAACCAAAAACTATTTGAAATACGTGGACACTTCAGAGTTTTCTTTGAGTGGATATACCCATGCATTTCTAGAAAAATCATCAATGAAAGTCACAAAGTAAAGATAGTTTCCAAAAGAAGGTGTCTGCATAGGACCATAGACATCACTATGTACAAGCTACAATTTCTGAGTAGCCCAAACTGAACCATCTTTTGGAAAGGATGAATGCTGCATTTTGGCCAAAATACAACCTTCACATACATGTTTTCTAGGTGCCTCAAGTTTGGGCAAAGAGGACACCATTTTTGATTTTTGCATGTGTAGCAAACTAGCAAAATTCAGATGACCAAAGTGTGCATGCCAAAGCTTTGCATCTGACATAGCCTGAGAATCATGTACTGCACATGCTGAATCATTCATAGATTTTTCATAGTCTATGATCTTATACAACCCAAGACATAAAATGCCAAAAGCAATAATCATGTCGCCATTTGATAGATCATGAAATGTACATCTGTCATCAACAAATTTCACAACCAAGCCAATCTTGGCTAATGCAAAAATTGATAATAGATTTTTCTTAATCCCTAGCACAAATAAAGTATCTGACAAAGTGAAAGAACTACCATCAGTAGTAGTAAAAAACATCTTACCAACTCCCATAACAAGATAGGAGGAGTTGTTGGCATTGAGAGGGGCATTAAGGAAATGGCCTCTAACACTTCCTTGACGCTCATCTCATAAATAGAGAATGGAATTGAAGATAAGGGACACCAAGCTCCTACAAAATCATTCACATGAAAAACACACATAGCACTACCAAGGCAGGGGTGCTCCGCACTGCCTTGTCACACAAATATAATGGCACTCTTAGGGTGGGGGTGATCCACACCACCCTCTTAGTACACTTAGCACAATCAACACAAAGGTACTCTTAAGGAAGGGGTGATCCGCGCCGCCCTCTTAGTACCAACACACAACATTACACAAGTACTCTTAAGGTAGGGGTTGTTCACACCACCCTTTTAGTACCAACACACAAAACACTAAACACTCACAAGAGAGAGATTCTCAATGACAAGAGGAGCCAGGTGGTACCACAATCTTCAATGGATTTGGGAATTATGGAGAAGATGGAAGGAACATGGAAGGAGTAGGAAATGAGAGAAGAAGAGAGGGTGTATTGGATAGAATAAGCAAAGGTTAAGGGTAATGGAAATGGGAGGAATTGGAGAAATGAACTTGATTGAAATAGAAACTATTACAAAGACATGGGGGACTTACAAATTAGGAGCTTGTATAGCTCTCTCAATACAGTCACATAGGGTGGACTCCTTCTCCTAGGTTTGGAGTGCCCACTACACCCACAACATGTACTTGCATACAACTCTTCTTCTTTTTGGATGGCACCCAAGGGGTCCTTTTATAGGCCTTTTGGGGAGATATTTAGGGATGATATTTTGAGATGAATCTTCTAGAATTGTTTGCAAAGATCCAATAGATTCTAGACTCATGACGGTGTGATATTTGACTTGTTCTACATATCTCTTGGACATTTTTGAGGTTGTATTACAAAAATATGATATTTTCTCCTCCAAATGCGTGAAATGGGTCCAATCCATCAAATTTACTCACTTAAAATAAACCAAAAGCAATTTAAAAAGCAATGAGATTAAAATAAAGCGCTTTTTAGTGAGTTTTTAGCATGAGACACTCAAGGTTGTATAAAGAAGTGTTTGGGTCACTTCTAGGACATCCTACACCAATTGGCAATGCCAGTTTTTGGTCCCTCAATAGAGGTGGTGCTCTAGCACACATAGGGCAGCCATGGTGCACTCTAAGAGCATGTTGAGGAGCGGCTATGTGGTTCTTCTTGGAGGAGAAGAGTGTGCTCACACTCTTGCTTATGGAGAGGACTTGTCCATCAGCAGCTTGGTGGTGTGGATCAACCATCTACAGAATGTATTTGAAGATTGTCTTCTACATGAAGATTTCGGTGTACTTCAAAGACATTGGATGGAGGTTAACATAAGATTTGCATCTTATGTTAAGAATTTAGGTACATATTCTCTTTATGCACACAGGTACTACTTGGAGTTTATGGAGGCAGTGCCATCCATATCAGAAGGAGTCCTATTCGGCATATCTAAAGGAGAATCAATACATGCATGCTACATGCATTTGGATGAGGTGTTAGAGAAGCTGGTTCACATGAGTATGAGGATTTTTGATAGCAAACTTGTTAGCATTCTTTGCTACTTTTGTAAGTATGTGATCTTTCACACACGTATTTGACTTATGTGAGGGTTTGCTGATTATCAGTTTTAGATTGATCCTTCCTCTTTCTGTCACTCATATTCACTCTTCTACAACCTATTAGGTCACACATCTCATATATATTTAGATTTCTGTCCATACATTTGAATATGTTTATTACATTTGTACATTCACTCATCCATGTAAGAGGCCTACGTAACACTTTACACATGTCTAATGTTTCTCGATCTTTGTATCATCATTTGTATGATGAAGTGTGGTATGTTCATGTTTTGTCAATATTGGAAGATTGCTGGAATCTGTGTTGTTGATCCTGGACCTATGGAACCTTGGACCTGTGGTATTAATAATGGGCCTACCTAATTTCGAACATTTGGTATCAGAGCAATCAGGCTCTTAGATTCCCAGGTTCCCAGAATTTCAGGTTTACAACATATGATTTAAGGGCATCTTCTAATATTTGACATTTGACATACACCCTTAATCTAGATGAGTAGAGATTTGAGAATTAGACAATTGAGTCACATGTTTATTCATCAGTGTGGAGTATGAAGTTGATGATCTATTAACAACCAAATACTTTTGTAAAAGTATGAAAATACTTTACAGAAAGTATTGTTTGAAGACCCAGACTTGATGAAGAGAAGGCTACTTCAAATTCAAGGAAAAACAATGGTTTGGAGAAGATGAAGGAATCAGATCAACATCAAATCACAGATATTAGTTTCTACTATCAGATTAACATTTGTAGGTCATATCTTAGAAGAGCTGTTATGAAGAGATTTGAAGGATTTAAGGAGTGCTTTTATACACTTTCATTATTTGAAACTTAAAGGCTACATCAAAACAGGTATCTAGAGGTTTTTTTAGAGAGTTTTTAAGAGATATCTTTCATGGCAAGAAAGCTCATCTAAGAAGAAAAATGTGGAGAGCATCAATTTTGTTTTTAGCCAATCTTGTGTTGTAAGTTGGTTGGAAGTTTTTGCTCACATTTTGTATCTAGAGAGGTAACTCTAGAAAGGTAATTCATCATTCAGACAAAAGATTGGTGAATTTAGTCATATCAGTTACATTTGAAGCAAAATTTTGATTCAAGGATATGAGGAGATGATAAAACATGATTCTATGTTCACTTCCATACCATATTTGTTTTGTCTCTTACTCTTAACACTAAAGGAAGAGAAAAGTTCATTTGAAGAAGTTAAGAGTGCTTGCTACTTCAAAATGAAGAGAACAAAAGGTATGGAAGAGAAGTTTGAAGATGTTGACATCATCAGGTGGAAGAAAGATGCAGAAGAAGAAAGTCCAACATTTCCAAAAGGGAAAGTAAGACTTCCTTTTCTCTTATATTTTCCATATAATTTTCCTACTTTTACCCTCTACATCCAAAGACAAGTCTATGAGAACATCTTGTGTGAAAGAAGAAACAGTTTTTTGTTTTGCATTATACTTGGTCATGTTTTAGTAGGTTTTGACAAAGAATTTCATTGAGAGAAAGAAAAACAGCAGATATCTAAGAAATCTTATATGTTTTGACTCATATGTGTATGAGTTGTGCATAAATTTAAGATTTTAAGCAGACAGCTTATATGTTCCCTCAAAGAATTCTTGGAGTGTCAATAAAGAGCTACTTGGTATATGACAAGTTGCAGAGAAGTATACTCTTGAGGTAAAAGAGTATTTGTAGAAGATGTTGGAGACTTGGAGTGAGGTTTTATGTTTGGAAAAGTTACCTCATATTCAGTATTTTCAGAAAACTTCAGAAAATTCAGTATTTTTTTCAGTTGAAGAATCTACTTTCTATGATTGTCTTGATTTTTGGATACATGCTTGTATTCAAAAAAAGGTGTTCCATCAGATCATATCACTTGATTGAGAAGTGGAGTTAGCCAAAAGAAAGTCAAGCAGATACTATCACATTTCACCTGGGTAGAATATGAAGATATGAAGTATCAACTTGCAGCTTTTGGAGTTCTCAAGGTGAGAAGTTTGTCCACTTATGTTTCAAGTAGAAGTTGAAGATTCTTGAGAAGGATTTGGTTTAAGAAACTTTTTACAACTTTATGTGAGAAGCATGGACACTTAGAGACATTCAGGTAATAAATCAAACATTCAGTCATGAAGGTTTGATAAGAGCAGATTCTACATAGGTATTTTGTCAGAGAGATCTATGATATTGTAAGATCTTGGATAGATCTTGGATAGATCTTGTATGATCTTGGATGATCTTGAATGATCATGAAGATCTTGAGTATTTATGAGTGAGATATCTATCCTTTGTTTGTGAAAGTTCTTTAACATTGGAAAAAGTAAGTCAAAGATTCAGGTTCTATCAGATTAGTGTTGCAGAGAAATAGAAGAAGACACTTGTTATGTTGCAAAAGGTTATGAATCCTAAAAAGCTTTCAGCAAGGTTTTTATGATAGATCAGCTAACCTTATTCTAGATTTTGGAAAGCTGAGGAATGATAGGAAAAGCTATTGGCATGTGCACAATGCTAATAAAAGGGTTCAAATTATTTGTTTGAGACACAGGTATTAATGTTATGAAAGATCAGATTTATGAAGGAAGACGTTCTAGATTTAATAAGGTCTGATATATTTGAAGAATTTTGGATACTAGTGTTAAATCATCCAGGGGGGTCTCATCACATGAAGACTTATTTTCATCCATATGTGAAAGAATGCAAATTCATACCTACAAGTATTCATATATCAGGTATTCCTATATTTCCTTTGTCAGTTTCTCTTTATGTTCCAGCTTTGAAAGAAGAAGGAAGATGGAGAATGTCTGGAGAAAGTTCCTGTTAGGATGTTCTTGTTCAGGAGAAGGTTCCATAATTCTATTGAAGAGAAGCTTGATATTTCAGAGAGGTATGTTTTAGAGGTGCAGACATTTATGTTTATACCAGATTCTGAAGGAAAGAGGTATGAAGGACTAACAGGTATGAACAAGGATGAAGACGTGATGACTTCATAAATATGAGATTTTGGTAAGACTCATGGAGTGAGTTGACTTGAGTATAGTCAGAGATGAACCAGCTAGTGTTCATAATACACTAAGTTTTAAGTTGTCAGTCACAAGACCCAGGATTTAGTTCTTGATTATGTTTAGTGTATTTACATGACACAACAGAAGTACGTTGAGAAACCTTTCGTAAGGTAAATGCAAATATGTGGATCCTAGTGTATGTTTTCAGGTTTGAGAAGACAGGAGATAGTAGGTTCAGAGTCAGTACATGCTACATTTGTTATCAAGCAAGTGATTGCTTGATATGTACACTATTGGATATGTAGTTTTCATATTTTCTCAAGTATTATGGTTCATATGTAGCAAGTTCAATGTTTGAAGTTTGAAGAAATTCAAATTCAGATTTGAAGAAGACTTTTGAAGAAAAGGTTTGAAGGTCAATTCGGGAGTACAAGTTTGAAGTTTATGACAGTTTGTAGATGAATGAAGTTTCATATCTAGTTCAGTTTGTACCAATATGACATTGCAGGGGGGATTGCGGGAAAACAATGTCACATCAGTCCGAAATCCATTTAGGGCAAAAACCCTAATTTTGGTACTTAGTCATCTTTGGCACAAAAATGGGTAAAGTTTTTATGAGCCTATCTTGTAGAGCTTGAAGAGAGCTTTCCAATGGTGTATGACATTTAGTCATCAAAGATCAGATTTGGGAGAAAACCCTAATCCTAATTTTTTACTAATTTAGGGTTTTAACCTCATATGATAGCTCTTGGCATAAGGATCATAAAAATGTTGTCAGATCATTCATCAGGTAGTCGTGAAAAAGTAGGTCAAGAAGTTATTTTTAAAGTTAGCTAAAAGCAACTTTAAAAATAAAGCAAACTCACTTAAAAATAAAGCAAAAGCAATTTAAAAAGCGATGAGATTAAAATAAAGTGTTTTTTAGTGAGTTTTTTGCATGAGATACTCAAGGCTATATAAATGTTGGTGTAATTCACAAGCCTACACATTTGGCTTGATGGATACATTAAAATCCATGCACATATGAAATAACATAGGAACTAGTGCTAGTGGTTTATTACCACTTTATCTCTTTGTAAAAGTCAAATTGACTTGGAATCATTGTAAACACCTACCAAAAGGAATTCCTTGAAAAAGGTAGATTTGATTGAAGGAATATCTCCTAGGATATAGGAGCTTAATCATAGGGAACCAAAAGTTTCAATTTGAATTCAATTTTTTTACTCACTCCCTATAAAAAATGTTCATAGAAAAGTCGTGGGTAAGAACTCATCATTCCCGAGCTTCTCATTACTGATTCTGAGTGTGTGTGATGCCTATACTCTAGCCCACACCTATCTACACCATTAGGCAATGACATTCATGCCAATGGTATTGTATACAAGTGTTCATTAATACATACATTCTCATTGTTCATTTCTGAGTTCTCTGTCATACTACTTGAAAGTCTGTCAAATTGTGGAGTGCATATCTCAGTCATTTCTCCACCAAATTTAGAGATCTAAAGCTTATTGGAACCAGCTAAAATTTTTCGACATGCTATCAAAATTTGAACAGATTCTATTCAGCCATTTCAGAGAAAAGCTCGTCGAGGTGATCACTGGTCATTCACTGCTACAGTCCTAAAAAATCGGGGGTAAAGTTTAATTTGCTAAATTGATTACTTTGAGCATAATTAGTCTTTTTATATCATTCCACTTGGAATAGTTAGCTTTCTAAGCTAATTAGATATCCCTAAAAGGAATTTTTCCAATTCCTACTGTGCTGGTCATACTCAGCAAAAGATCTAGGAGGTGTCAAGACATAAATAGAAAGTTTTCTTGAGATCTTGAGGTTCAAAGTTGTTGATATATTTAGGTAGTGATGTGTGTGAACACTCTAGGACCGCCGGGGCACTTTTTTCCCTCTTTAGGAGGTTTTTTTCCCCCGGCTTGTATATACGCCTATTGCCCTAATGGGCTACTTATCTTTGTACATTCTCTAGTAATACATTCAGTCTTGTGTGTTGTGCTCCAAGCTTCTTCTTCTTCCTTGTGCTGTTCGCGTGCTTTCGTAGACGTCTAACTCCAACAATTGGTATCAGAGCAGGTCGTTGCTTCTTCTAGGGCGCCGTCGACACTCCTCCGTTTGCAGTCTCAGATTCGCACAAAATTTGGTGAGCATACTCAGAACGCACTATCGAAGTGCTTGTGCAGGCTATTTCGTCCTTTTGTGCCAAAGGTATATACCAGTTTCTGTTCGCTAGTTTAAGCGTCTCGAAGTCTGCTACAGGTCTAGCAGAACTCGTCTGGGCAGTTCTGTTCAACTTTTTGAGATACAGTCAATTTTCTGCATCAAGGTATTTTAGTCACCGGCCATGGCTGAAAGCAGTGATGTATTCCGTATGTTGGCTGTTGAGGATAAGTTGGATGGTACCAACTACCCATTATGGGCTTATATGATGCGACATGTACTGGTTGCAAAAGGATTGTGGAACATTGTGCAGGGTGTTGAAAGACGTCCTGTTACACTTGTAACGACAGGTACTACAAATACAGGTGTTGGAGCTGATGAAGATGGTGTCGAAGATGATATTCCGTAGATTCCTGTTCGTGCTGCTGTTTCTGTTGCACCTACTGTAGAGCAGATTCGTTGGGATGGCAGAGATGCCCAGGCACATGCATTGATAGCTTTGTCTGTCAAACGTGCCATTATTCCTCACATTCGCTCTTGCAGAACAGCAAAGGATGCTTGGGATACACTTACCACTTTGTACCAGGCTAGGAATGAGGCTCGTGTTGCTTACCTCCGAAAACAGTTGGAGAGTGAGCACATGAATGAAGGTGATTCGATGGACAGTTTTCTTACAAAGATCAAAGACCTGAAGGAACAATTGATTTCTGCTGATGAGGTTATACCAGATAGCTCACTTGTGCAGACAGTTCTGAATGGCCTTCCTGATTCATATCAGAGTTTTGCCTCTACTCTTCGATTGATGATGAAAGGCAATCCGAATGCCTTGTCATTTGAGGAATTAGTCTCTGTTCTGTTGCAGGAAGATCAGTCCAGGCAGAACAGGTCCATTATGCGTGTTGCAGATCAAGCTTTCCTGGCTAGTCAGAAGGGCAAAGGAAAATGGAGCTCTTCTACTAGTAAGCAGAAATCTGCAAATGCTGCACAATCGAAGAACCAGGATAAAGATGAGAAGAAATCAGAAAAGCAGAAATTGTTCTGCAAGTACTGTAAAGGAAATGATCATATTATAAAGAACTGTCCAAAACTGGCTGCTAAAGAGGCAAAGAAGAAAGAGGCTGGAATGGTTGTTGCAGAGGCCTCTACACCAAAAACAGAGTCTGCAAATCTTGTGCAGGAAGAAGAATGGGCGTTTACTACTGTCTGCAGTTTTGACCCATCCTCTCATGATCAGTGCATGTCTGCAGTAGACTCAGATGTTTGCCAGTACTTTGACAGTGGGGCGACCAAACATATTACCTCGCAGCGTAGTTTCTTCTCTTCACTCGAGCCTGCCCCTACAGGGAATACTGTCACATGCGCCAATAACTCCTCTTATCCTGTTATGGGAGTTGGTAAGATCATTCTGACTACTGCTGATGGTAGTTCTTTCACTTTGTCAGATGCTTTATTTGTGCCAGGGATAAAAAAGAACCTGTTATCAGTTTCTGCATTAGCCAAGATTGGCTTGGTTGTGAAATTCGTTGATGACAGGTGTACAGTCCATGATCTCTCAAATGGCGATGTGATTATTGCTTCTGGCATTTTATGTCGTGGGCTGTATAAGCTCATAGACTATGAAAGATCTATGAATGATTCGGCATGTGCAGTTCATGATTCTCACGCTATGTCAGATGCAAAGCTTTGGCATGCACACTTTGGTCATCTGAATTTTGCTAGTTTGTTACGCCTGCAGAAATCTGAAATGGTGTCCTCTTTGCCCAAACTTGAGGCACCTGGAAAACATGTTTGTGAAGGCTGTATTTTGGGCAAAATGCAGCGTTCTTCCTTTCCAAAAGATGGTTCAGTTCGGGCTATGCAGAAATTGCAGCTTGTACATAGTGATGTCTGTGGTCCTATGCAGACACCCTCTTTTGGAAATTACCTTTACTTCGTGACTTTCATTGATGATTTTTCCAGGCATGCATGGGTATATCCACTCAAAGCAAAGTACGAAGTGTTCATGTGCTTCAAACAGTTTTTGGTTTTGGCTGAAAATCTGTCAGCATGTAAAATGGGCACCCTCCGTTCTGATCGAGGGGGGGAATATATGTCTTCAGATTTTAATGCATTTCTGGTTGAACGTGGGATAAAACACCAGTGTACAGTGCCGTATACACCTCAACAGAATGGAGTTGCTGAACGAAAGAACAGGTCACTCATGGAGATGGCGAGGTGCATGGTCAAAAGTCAGGCTTTACCACATAGTTTCTGGCTTGAGGCTGTCATGTGTGCAGCATATGTACTGAACAGGTGTCCCACCAAAGCGTTGCAGTCTATCACTCCATATGAGGCTTGGCATGACCGCAAGCCATCTGTTGCTCATCTGCGTGTTTTTGGTTGTTTGGCATATGCATTAGTGCCTGAACAACATCGCAGAAAATTGGATGATAAGGCAGTAAAATGTATTTTTGTTGGGTACAGTTCTGAAAGTAAAGGCTATCGTCTGTATCATCCACAGACTAAACGCATTCTGGTTAGCCGTGATGTTGTCTTTGTGGAAGATGCTATTCAGCCATTGCTTTCATGTACTAAGGAGACATCTGTTAGCTCCAAAGACATGTATGATACTTTGATGCCTCTTTTTATAGGTGGACAGGCTAACGCTGGTCCTAATGAGGCAACTTCTCAGCCTTTGCAGGTTTCATATGATGATGCAGATCATTCCATTTCTGATGCAGATTTACATGATGCACTTGTTGATGAGAGAGCTGATATTGAACAGGCAAAAACTATGCCAAAATGGCTGGTGCAGACTTTGCGTGACAGCAAATTAGATGCACCTTTGTCATATCGTACTCGTTCAGGCTCTCATAGTACCTCCTTTGCATCAGATTGCTATGCTATGGCTGCATCTAGTCTCTGTGATGAGAATGAGCCTGTTTCTTTTGATGAAGCACAAAATTCAGAAAATTGGATGGCTGCTATGCAATCTGAATATGATGCTATAATGAAGAATGGTACATGGTCTTTATGTGACTTGCCTCCTGGCAAGAAGGCCATTGGCACTAAGTGGGTATACAAGCTGAAGCGTAAACCTGATGGTACAGTTGACAGGTATAAGGCTAGGCTTGTTGCAAAGGGTTATGCACAGGAAAGAGGCATTGATTTTGATGAGACCTTTGCACCTACATGTCGTATGACTACTGTTCGGAGCATTTGTGCACTTGCAGCCCATCATGGTTGGAATGTACATCAGTTGGACATTAAAACAGCATTTCTGAATGGTGACTTGCATGAAGAAGTGTATGTTTTTCAGCCCCGTGGCTTTGTGCAGAAAGGGCATGAAAACCAGGTGTGCAGGTTAAAGAAGGCGTTATATGGTTTAAAGCAAGCACCACGTGCTTGGTATGAGAAAATACATGCCTATCTAATTGCACATGGTTTTGAGAACAGTCCAACTGAAAGCACCTTATATGTTAAGCGTGCTAATGATGTGCTTCTGATCATTGTTGTCTATGTAGACGACATGCTGCTCACTGGTCCTCTTGAGAAGCATATTGCTGATTTCAAGGCTGATTTGCATGCCTCATTTGAGATGTCTGATTTGGGGCATTTGCATCACTATTTGGGCATTCAATTTATGCAAGTTGATTGTGGAATGGCTTTGTGTCAAACGAAATATATTGACACATTATTGCAGCGTTTTGGCCTTGAAGACTGTAAGCCTATTGTCACTCCTATGGAGACAGGTTTACGATTGAGTCTTCATGATGCTGGAGATGCATTTGATGCTGTTCTCTATCAGCAGGCTGTTGGATGCTTGATTTACTTATGCATTACTCAGCCAGATATTCAGTTTGCTGTCTCACAGATGAGCAGGTTTATGCATTGCCCAAGAGTCACGCATTGGAAAGCGGTTAAGCGCATCTTTCGCTACTTGAGTGGTACTCGGCTACTTGGGTTGTTTTATCCCAAGGGGGGATCACTACCGCCAGATTTGCATGCTTTTTCTGACTCAGATTGGGCTGGTTGCTATGACACTCGTGTGTCCACCAGTGGTTTTTGCTTCATGCTTGGTAGCTCATGTATATCTTGGTTGAGCAAGAAGCAGCCTACTGTGGCCACTTCCAGTTGTGAGGCTGAGTATAGGGCAGCTTTCACAGCGACTGTTGAGTGTGTGTGGCTCAGACGCCTTATGGCTGATTTGGGTGTTGGCCAGTCTTCTGCCACCACCATCTTCACTGACAGTCAGAGCGCATTGGCAGTTGCGAGGAACCCTGTGTTCCATGCTCGCACTAAGCACATTGAGGTGCATTATCACTATGTCAGGGAGAGGTTCTCTGCTGGGGAGATCAGCTTGGCATATGTGCCCACGCAGGAGAACATTGCAGACCTTTTCACGAAGGCTCTGCCTAGGGAGAAGTTTGAAGCTTTCCGCAAAGCTTTGGGCTTACTTCCTTTTGTGGAGTGATTTCCACATAGCTCGGCACTTCCTTATACATGAGTGCCAGCTCCTTGTTCACCGCATCACTCCCAGGGGGGATTTGTTGATATATTTAGGTAGTGATGTGTGTGAACACTCTAGGACCGCCGGGGCACTTTTTTCCCTCTTTAGGAGGTTTTTTTCCCCCGGCTTGTATATACGCCTATTGCCCTAATGGGCTACTTATCTTTGTACATTCTCTAGTAATACATTCAGTCTTGTGTGTTGTGCTCCAAGCTTCTTCTTCTTCCTTGTGCTGTTCGCGTGCTTCCGCAGACGTCTAACTCCAACAAAAGTTATCTGTTTTGATTCAATCTTTACACACATCATTTCCAAAGTACATAGAACATTTTATGGTGTCATTGGAGAGCTAAAGAGGTCCACTTATCAAGTGTGAAGCAAAAGAGGGCTGGTACAAATCAGGTTTTGGCAGTATCTGCTCAATCTTCTGAAGTGTCCATCCATCTTTCCCAACAGTGGTATCCGAGCAAACTAAGGTAAAATGGGAGATGGTTTTCCTTCATTCATTGATAAATTGGACAGGAACAACTATCAGGCATGGTCTCTAAGGATGAAGACCTACCTACAAGGGAGGAATCTTTATGGATACATCTGAGAAGATGAGGAATTGCCATGATTCAAAACAAGAGGATTGCCAACAAAGGAAGAACATGAAAAGCTCAACACATGGTGTGCAAAGGATGCATTAGCAAGGTCTTATTTACTCAACTCCATCTCTGATTTTCTTTTGCCACATATTAGGAACTATAAGAACTCCCAACAGACTTGGGAAACCTTGTCATCTTACTTCTCTTCCAACACAAGGTCTAGAAAAAATCAGTTGTGGATTGAATTCACCACATTAAGGAAGCAACCTAAGCAAGCTGTTTCAGAGTTTGTGACCAAGATTAAAGATGTAGCAGATCAGTTAGCAAGCATAGGAGAAGAGATTGAAGAAGAGCAGATGTAAGGCAAGTGATCAATGGGATCAAGGCTGATGACAAATGGGAAAGCTTCACCACTGCCATGGACCTTTACATGGACATGCAAATTCCAGATCTTACAACTCTCATGGGACAGTTGTTCACTCATGAAGCAAAGCCCAACCAAAATGGAGACATATCCAAAGGTAATAACTCTTCTGCCCTATACACTGATAAGAAGTCTAAAGATAAAGGCAAGAACAAGAAAGTGGAAGATGAAGGCTCTACCTCCCAAGCCAACTATGCACGAAGAGGTAGATCACCAAGAGGAAGAGGCAAAGAAGGTAAGCAAGGTAGGGGGAGATCTTATAACTCCTCACCATGCAACATTTGTGGTTTATCAAATCATACTATAGATGAGTGTTTCAGGAATTAAAAAAAACAGAGAGGAAGAGGATATCAAAGAGGTGGATACTCATAGTCAAGAGGTAGATCCAACCATCACCAAGGCTACAACAACAACTACAACAACAATTACAACAACAATTACAACAACAAATACAATGGCAATTATCAAGGAGGATTCAAATCCAGAAAGGACTACAACAACTATACAGAGGAGCAAGATGACTCTCTTTTGATCATGAACATGACTTCAAAACCAGGTACTAATGATGACCACCTATTCTACATTGACTCAAGATGCTCAAATCATGTGGCTGGCAATGTAGCACTAATCTTTGATCATGAGGAACCAAAATGTAAGCATCAAGTCCAAACAAGTGATGACACCAAGCACTCAGTAGTTAAAGTTGGAAATGTAAAGACTTGTGATGGAAATCAGAACTTGTTGAGTAGGGTACTCTATGTACCAACCATTACCAAAAATTTGATGAGTGTTGGACAGATTGTGTAGAAAGGTTTCTAAGTTAGATTCAACCAATTTGGAGCATTTGTAGAGGATCCAAGGCATGGGTTCAAAAGGATTGCTAAAGGAGAAAAATTAGGTAGACTTTTTACTTTTGAGCTAGAAGATACAAAGAATATTGAACTATACAATTATAAAGATCAAACACTTTCAGAGCTTGAGATTTGGCACAAAAGATTAGGGCATGTAGGAGAAAGAACCTTGAAACAGATATGTAGGGATCAATGTATAATTGGAATACCCAATGTTTCCAAACAACACATGATATATAAATGCAGTGCCTGTCAATTTGGGAAGTCTCACATGTTACCCTTCTCAAGGAAAGGATACACGCATGAAAACTACCTAGAGCTTGTCGATACAGATGTATGGGGACCAAGCAAAGACCCCTCAATCTCAAGATCAAGGTACTATGTATCTTTTATTGATGATTATAGCAGGTGGACTGTATTGTACTTCATGAAGCACAAGGATGATGTGTTTAATTTCTTTAAAAAATATCTTGCACTAGTTGAAAATCACACGAGAAAGAACTTGAAGAGACTAAGGTCAGATTGAGGAGGTGAGTACTTCTCCAATGAATTTGAAAACTTCTTGCAAGACAGAGGCATCAAAAGAGAAATCACCACAAGGTGCACTCCTGAACAGAATGGGGTAGCTGAGAGAAGAAATAAGTTGATTGTTGAAACAACTAGGTCTATGTTGAATGAAAAAAGGTTACCTAATTACCTATGGGCAGAGAGTGTTTCTACTTCCACTTACCCTCATAAACAGTTTACCATCTAAGTTCCTTGATGGGATGACAACCTATGAAGCATGGCATGGTAAAAGACCCTCACTAGACCATTGCAGGATATTTGGATGTGTAGCATATGTACACATTCCTTCTCAGATAAGAGGTAAGCTAGACCCAAAGGCTGAAAAGTGCATCTTTATTGGATATGATTTGAATAAAAAATGATACATGTTTTATAACCCTTCCAATAAGGGATTCATGGTGAGTAGAGATGTTGTCTTTGATGAAAATGATTCTTGGTATGAGAATGAATGCAGGAAGGTTAAACTACCCTATGATTTGGAAGAGGAATTTCCAAGCCTTGCAAAGGAGGAACCTACTCAGAATGAAGACTCAACTTCAGATGATGAAGACACTATCAACCTTGAAGAGATCAAGGAATGGAAGTCCAAGGGCAAAATGAAGATGAAGAAGCTTGAAGAGATACCGGAATCCTCAACTCAATCAATCAGAAGATCACAAAGAGAAAGCAAGAAACCTATCAGATATGGGTATGATACATCTCTTGTTACTAAACACTCTCTTTATCTTGCCAAAGATTTGTCAATTGAAGAACTTGGATCATATGAAGAAGCCATGACCAAGACAGAATGGAAAGAAGCTATGGATGAGGAGATTGAAGCACTCAAGGAGAGTGATACATGGGAGTTAGTACCAAAGAAGGACTCCATGAAGTTAATAGGATCCAGATGGATAAACTCAAAAGAAATTCTGATGGGTCAATCAATAGGTATTAAGCTAGATTGGTAGTCAAAGGTTTTGCACAAACCCAAGGCATTGACTATGAAGAGATATTCTCTCCTGTGGCCAAGATGCCAACAATAAGAGTGTTGGTAAGTGTGGCTGCATCAAAAAATTGGAACATGTACCAATTGGATGTCAAGAATGCTTTCTTGAATGGATGGATTTTAGAGGAGGTATATATGTCACAACCTCCTCGCTATGAGGACCCTAAGAAGGTAACATATGTTTGCAAATTGAAAAAGGCTTTATATGGATTGAAGCAGGCACCTAGGGCATGGAATTATAGGTTAACTACATATCTCCAAGACCAAGGTTTTGTCATGAGCAAGGCAGATACTTCTCTATTCATCAAGAGAAGTAATTTAGAGGTAATATACCTTTGTGTTTATGTTGATGAAATCATACTTACAGGTAATGATGTTAATGAAATCAAAAAACTTAAAAGGAAGATGATGAAGGAGTTCAAGATCAATGATCTTGGTCTACTAAAGTATTTTCTTGGACTTGAGTTAGTCTATACTAACTCAGGAATATACATTACTCAGAAAAATTACATATAGGATATGTTGAAGAAGTTTCATTTGCAGGATGCCAAAGTAGTAAGTACTCCAATGGAGGTAAACCTAAAACTAAATGCTCATGAAGGTGATGAAGTTAATGACATTATAGGTTATCAAAGTATGGTGGGTAGCTTGAACTATGCTACCTTAACAAGGATAGATATTGCATATGGAGTTAGTGTGCTAAGTCAGTTTATGCACAAGCCAAGAGTACCTCACTTAGAGGCTTCCAAGAGAATCTTGAAGTATCTCAAGGGTACACAATATCATGGTTTGTATTTCCCTTACACTTCAGATATTGATATCAAGATCTATTTAGATGTAGATTGGGCAGGATGCAAGGATGACAGGAGGAGCACTTCAGGATACATTTCATTTGCAGGTGATAAGCCAATTTCATGGTCTTCAAAGAAGCAACCTACTGTTGCTTTGTCTTCCACAAAAGCAGAGTATAGAGGAGTGGCTAATGCCACACAAGAAGCCATATGGATCAAGCTTTTGTATACAAAATTGGGTTTATATACTAGGTCACCAATAATCTTTGGAGATAGTACAAGCTCACTTCACCTTGCAGCTAATCCTATCTATCATGCTAGGACCAAACCTATAGAGGTCCATTACCATTATGTGAGAGAGAAGTTGCTAAACAAAGACATTCAACTAACTTATGTATCAATCAATATGCAGTGTGCAGATTTGTTGACTAAAGCTTTGGATGGAACCAAACTTTGCAGGTTCAAAGCAATGATTGGATTGCAGGATATACATGAAGATTGAAGATGAAGACCAAGCCAAAATGTTTGGCTTGAGGGGGAGCTGTTGGTGTAATTCACAAGCCTACACATTTGGCTTGATGGATAGATTAAACTCCATGCACATATGAAATAGCATAGGAACTAGTTCTAGTGGTTTATTACCACTTTATCTCTTTGTAAAAGTCAAATTGACTTGGAATCTTTGTAAAAACCTACCAAAAGGAATTCTTGGAAAAAGGTAGATTTGATTGAAGGAATATCTCCTAGGATATAGGAGCTTAATCATAGGGAACCAAAAGTTTGAATTTGAATTCAATTTTTTACTCACTCCTTATAAAAAATGTTCATAGAAAAGTCGCGGGTAAGAACTCATCATTCCCGAGCTTCTCATTACTGATTCTGAGTGTGTGTGAGGCCTATACTCTAGCCCACACCTATCTACACCATTAGGCAATGACATTCATGCCAATGGTATTGTATACAAGTGTTCATTAATACATACATTCTCATTGTTCATTTTTGAGTTCTCTGTCATACTACTTGAAAGTCTGTCAAATTGTGGAGTGCATATCTCAGTCATTTCTCCACCAGATTCAGAGACCTAAGGCTTGTTGGAACCAAATCAAAGTTGTCTACATGCTGTAGAAATTCGAAGAGATTCTATTCAGCCATTTCAGAGAAAAGCTCGTCGAGGTGATCACTGGTCATTGACTGCTACAGTCCTAAAAAATCGAGGGTAAAGTTTAATTTGCTAAATTGATTTCTCTGGGCATAGTTAGTCTTTTTATATCATTCCACATGGAATACTTAGCTTGCTAAGCTAATTAGATATCCCTAAAAGGAAGTTTTACACTTCGTAGTCTGCTCGTCATACTGAGCAAAAGATCTAGCAGGTGTCAAGACATAAATAGAAAGTTTTCTTCAGATCATGAGGTTCAAAGTTATCTGTTTTGATTCAATATCTACGCACATCATTTCCAAAGTACATAGACCATTTTATGGTGTCATTGGAGAGCTAACAAGGTCCACTTATCAATTCTGAAGCAAAAGAGGGCTGGTACAAAGCAGGTTTTGGCAGTATCTACTCAACTTCTAAAGTGTCCATCCATCTTTCCCGACTATGGTATCAGAGCAAACTAAGGTAAAATGGGAGATGGTTTTCCTTCATTCATTGATAAATTGGACAGGAACAACTATCAGGCATGTTCTCTAAGGATGAAGACCTACCTACAAGGAAGGAGTTTTTATGGATACATCTTAGGAGATGAGGAATTTCCCTCATTCAAAACAAGAGGATTACCAACAAAGGAAGAACATGAAAAGCTCAACACATGGTGTGCAAAGGATGCATTAGCAAGTTCTTATTTACTCAACTCCATCTCTGATTTTCTTTTGCCACATATTAGAAACTGTAAGACATCCCAAGAGACTTTGGAAACCTTGTCATCTTATTTCTCTTCCAACACAAGGGCTAGAAAAAATCAGTTGTGGATTGAATTCACCACATTAAGGAAGCAACCTAAGCAAGCTGTTTTAGAGTTTGTGACCAAGATTAAAGATGTAGCAGATCAGTTAGCAAGCATAGGAGAAGAGATTGAAGAAGAGCAGATTGTAAGGCTAGTGATCAATGGGATCAAGGCTGATGACAAATGGGAAAGCTTCACCACTGCCATGGACCTTTACATGGACATGCAAATTCCAGATCTTACAACTCTCATGGGACAATTGTTCACTCATGAAGCAAAGCTCAACAAAAATGGAGACATATCCAAAGGTAATAACTCTTCTGCCCTATACACTGATAAGAAGTTTAAAGATAAAGGCAAGAACAAGAAAGTGGAAGATGAAGGCTCTACCTCCCAAGCCAACTATGCAGGAAGAGGTAGATCATCAAGAGGAAGAGGTAGAGGAGGTAAGCAAGGTAGGGGGAGATCTTATAACTCCTCACCATGCAACATTTGTGGTTTATCAAATCATACTATGGATGAGTGTTTCAGGAATTACAAAAATCAGAGAGGAAGAGAATATCAAAGAGGTGGATACTCATAGTCAAGAGGCAGATCCAACCATCACCAAGGATACTAAAACAACTACAACAACAATTACAAGTTAACAACTTCAATGGCAATTATCAAGGAGGATTCAAATCCAGAAAGGACTACAACAACTATATAGAGGAGCAAGATGGCTCTCTTCTGATCATGAACATGACTTCAAAACTAGGTACTAATGATGACCACCTATTCTACATTGACTCAGGATGCTCAAATCATGTGGCTGGCAATGTAGCACTACTCTTTGATCTTGAGGAACCAAAAGGTAAGCATCAAGTCCAAACAGGTGATGACACCAAGCACTGAGTAGTTAAAGTTGGAAATGTAAAGACTTGTGATGGAAATCAGAGCTTGTTGAGTAGGGTACTCTATGTACCAACCATTACTAAAAATTTGATGAGTGTTGGACAGATTGTGGAGAAAGCTTTGTAGGTTAGATTCAACCAATTTGGAGCATTTGTGGAGGATCCAAGGCATGGGTTCAAGAGGATTGCTAAAGGAGAAAAATCAGGTAGACTTTTTACTTTTGAGCTAGAAGATACAAAGAATAGTGCAGTATATAGTTATAAAGATCAAACACTTTCAGAGCTTGAGATTTGGCACAAAAGATTAGGGCATGTAGGAGAAAGAACCTTGAAATGGATATGCAGGGATCAATGTGTAATTGGAATACCCAATGTTTCCAAACAACACCATGATATATAAATGCAGTGCTTGTCAATTTGGGAAGTCTCACAGGTTACCCTTCTCAAGGAAAGGATACACACATGAAAGCTACCTAGAGCTTGTCCATACAGATGTATGGGGACCAAGCTAAGACCCCTCAATCTCAGGATCAAGGTATTCTGTATCTTTTAGTGATGATTATAGCACGTGAACTATATTGTACTTAATGAAGCACAAGGATGATGTGTTTAATTGCTTAAAAAAATATATGGCACTAGTTGAAAATGAGACAGGAAAGAACTTGAAGAGACTAAGGTCAGATGGAGGAGGTGAGTACTTCTCATATGAGTTTGAAAACTTCTTGCAAGACAGAGGCATCAAAAGAGAAATCACCACAAGGTACACTCCTGAATAGAATGGGGTAGCTGAGAGAAGAAATAAATTGATTGTTGAAACAGCTAGGTCTATGTTGAATGAAAAAAGGTTACCGAATTAACTATGGGCAGAGAGTGTTTCTACTACCACCTACCTCATAAACAAGTTACCATCTAAGTCCCTTGATGGGATGACACCCTATGAAGCATGGCATGGTAAAAGATCCTCACTATACCATTGCAGGATATTTGGATGTGTAGCATATGTACACATTCCTTCTTAGATAAGCGGTAAGCTAGACCCAAAGGCTGAAAAGTGCATCTTTATTGGATATGATTTGAATAAAAAAGGATAATGGTTTTATAACCCTTCCAATAAGGGATTCATGGTGAGTAGAGATGTCTTTGATGAAAATGATTCTTGGTATGAAAATGAATGCAGGAAGGTTAAACTACCCTATGATTTGGAAGAGGAATTTCCAAGCCTTGCAAAGGAGGAACCTACTCAGAATGAAGACTCAACTTCAGATGATGAAGACACTTACAACCTTGAAGAGTTCAAGGCATGGAAGTCGAAGGGCAAAATGAAGATGAAGAAGCTTGAAGACATACCTGAATCCTTAACTCAATCAATCAGAAGATTACAAAGAGAAAGCAAAAAACCTGTCATATATGGGTATGATACATCTCTTGTTACTAAACACTCTGTTTATCTTGCCAAAGATTTGTCAATTGAAGAACCAGGATCATATGAAGAAGCCATGACCAAGACAGAATGGAAAGAAGCTATGGATGAGGAGATTGAAGCACTCAAGGAGAGTGATACATGGGAGTTAGTACCAAAGAAGGACTCCATGAAGGTAATAGGATCCAGATGGATCTATAAACTCAAAAGAAATTCTAATGGGTCAATCAACAGGTATAAAGCCAGATTGGTAGCCAAAGGTTTTGCACAAACCCAAGGCATTGACTATGAAGAGACATTCTCTCCTATGGCCAAGATGCCAACAATCAGAGTGTTCGTAAGTGTGGCTGCATCAAAAAATTGGAACATGTACCAATTGGATGTCAAGAATGCTTTCTTGAATGGATGGATTTCAGAGGAGGTATATATGTCACAACCTCCTGGCTATGAGGACCCTAAGAAGGTAACATATATTTGCAAATTGAAAAAGGCTTTATATGGATTGAAGGAGGCACCTAGGGCATGGAATTATAGGTTAACTACATATCTCCAAGACCAAGGTTTTGTCATGAGCAAGGCAGATACTTCTCTATTCATCAAGAGAAGTAATTCAGAGGTAATATACCTTTGTGTTTATGTTGATGACATCATACTTACAGGTAATGATGTTAATGGAATCAAAGAAATTAAAAGCCAGATGATGAAGGAGTTCAAGATCAATGATCTTGGTCTACTAAGGTATTTTCTTGGACTTGAGTTAGTCTATACTAACTCAGGAATATACATTACTCAGAAAAAGTACATATAGGATATGTTGAAGAAGTTTCATTTGGAGGATGCCAAAGTAGCAAGTACTCCAATGAAGGTAAACCTAAAACTAAATGCTCATGAAGATGATGAAGTTAATGACGTTACAGGTTATCAAAGTATGGTGGGTAGCTTGAACTATGCTACCTTAACAATGATAGATATTGCATATGGAGTTAGTGTGCAAAGTCAGTTTATGCACAAGCCAAGAGTACCTTACTTAGAGGCTACCTAGAGAATCTTGAAGTATCTCAAGGGTACACAACATCATGGTTTGTATTTCCCTTACACTTCAGATATTGATATCAAGATCTATTCAGATGCAGATTGGGCAGGATGCAAGGGTGACAGGAGGAGCACTTCAGGATACATTTCATTTGCAGGTGATAAGCCAATTTCATGGTCTTCAAAGAAGCAACCTACTGTTGCTTTGTCTTCCAGAGAAGCAGAGTATAGAGGAGTGGCTAATGCCACACAAGAAGCCATATGGATCAAGCTTTTGTACACAGAATTAGGTTTATATACTAGGTCACCAATAATCTTTGGAGATAATACAAGCTCACTTCACCTTGCAGCTAATCCTATCTATCATGCTAGGACCAAACATATAGAGGTACATTACCATTATTTGAGAGAGAAGTTTCTAAACAAATACATTCAACTAAGTTATGTATCAACCAATATGCAGTGTGCAGATTTGTTGACTAAAGCTTTGGGCGGAACCAAACTTTGTAGGTTCAAACCAATGATTGGATTCCAGGATATACATGAAGATTGAAGACGAAGACCAAGCCAAAATGTTTGGCTTAAGGGGGAGCTGTTTGTGTAATTCACAAACCTACACATTTGGCTTGATGGATACATTAAACTCCATGCACATATGAAATAGCATAGGAACTAGTGCTAGTGGTTTATTACCACTTTATCTCTTTGTAAAAGTCAAATTGACTTGAAATCTTTGTAAACACCTACCAAAAGGAATTCCTGGAAAAAGGTAGATTCTATTGAAGGAATATCTCCTAGGATATAGGAGCTTAATCATAGGGAACCAAAAGTTTGAATTTGAATTCAAATTTTTTACTCACTCCCTATAAAAAATGTTCATAGAAAAGTCGCGGCTAAGAACTCATCATTCCCGAGTTTCTCATTACTGATTCTGAGTGTGTGTGAGGCCTATACTCTAGCCCACACCTATCTACACCATTAGGCAATGACATTCATGCCAATGGTATTGTATACAAGTGTTCATTAATACATACATTCTCACTATTCATTTCTGAGTTCTTTGTCATACTACTTGAAAGTCTGTCAACTTGTGGAGTGCATATCTCACTCATTTCTCAACCAAATTTAGAGATCTAAAGCTTATTAGAACCATCTCAAAGTTTTCTACATGGTATATCAAAATTTGAAGAGATTCTATTCAGCCATATCAGAGAAAAGCTCGTGGAGGTGATCACTGGTCATTGACTGCTACAGTCCTAAAAAATCGGGGGTAAAGTTTAATTTGCTAAATTGATTTCTCTGAGCATAGTGAGTCTTTTTATATCATTCCACTTGCAATAGTTAGCTTTCTAAGCTAGTTAGATATCCCTAAAAGGAATTTTTCCAATTCCTACTGTGTTGGTCATACTGAGCAAAAGATCTAGCAGGTGTCAAGACATAAACAGAAAGTTTTCTTGAGATCTTGAGGTTCAAAGTTCTCTGTTTTTATTCAATCTTCACACACATCATTTCCAAAGTACATAGACCATTTTATGGTGTCATTGGAGAGCTAAAGAGGTCCACTTATCAAGTCTGAAGCAAAAAAGGGCTGGTACAAAGCAGGTTTTGGCAGTATCTGCTCAATCTTCTGAAGTGTCCATCCATCTTTCCCAACACTAGTATCAGAGCAAACTAAGGTAAAATGGGATATGGTTTTCCTTCATTCATTGATAAATTGGATAGGAACAACTATCAGGCATGGTCTCTAAGGATGAAGACCTAACTACAAGGGAGGACTCATTATGGATACATCTCAGGAGATGAGGAATTGCCCTCATTCAAAACAAGAGGATTACCAACAAAGGAAGAACATGAAAAGCTCAACACATGGTGTGCAAAGGATGCATTAGCAAGGTCTTATTTACTCAACTCCATCTCTGATTTTCTTTTGCCACATATTAGGAACCGTAAGACATCCCAAGAGACTTGGGAAACCTTGTCATCTTATTTCTCTTCCAACACAAGGGCTAGAAAAAATCAGTTGTGGATTGAATTCACCACATTAAGGAAGCAACCTAAGCAAGCTGTTTCAGAGTTTGTGACCAAGATTAAAGATGTAGCAGATCAGTTTAGCAAGCATAGGAGAAGAGATTGAAGAAGAGCAGATTGTAAGGCAAGTGATCAATGGGATCAAGGCTGATGACAAATGGGAAAGCTTCACCATTGCCATGGACCTTTACATGGACATGCAAATTCCAGATCTTACAACTCTCATGGGACGGTTGTTCACTCATGAAGCAAAGCTCAACAAAAATGGAGACATATCCAAAGGTGATAACTCTTCTGCCCTATACACTAATAAGAAGTCTAAAGATAAAGGCAAGAACAAGAAAGTGGAAGATGAAGGCTCTACCTCCCAAGCCAACTATGCAGGAAGAGGTAGATCATCAAGAGGAAGAGGCAGAGGTAGCAAGGTAGGGGGAGATCTTATAACTCCTCACCATGCACCATTTGTGGTTTATCAAATCATAGTACAGATGAGTGTTTCAGGAATTACAAAAATCAGAGAGGAAGAGGATATAAAAGAGGTGGATACTCATAGTCAAGAGGTAGATCCAACCACCACCAAGGCTACAACAACAACTACAAAAACAATTACAACAACAACTACAATGGCAATTATCAAGGAGGATTCAAATCCAGAAAGGACTACAACAACTATACAGAGGAGCAAGATGACTCTCTTCTATCATGAACGTGACTTCAAAACTAGGTACTAATGATGACTACCTATTCTACATTGACTCAGGATGCTCAAATCATGTGGCTGGCAATGTAGCACTACTCTCTGATCTTGAGGAACCAAAAGGTAAGCATCAAGTCCAAACAGGTGATGACACCAAGCACCCAAAAGTTAAAATTGGAAATGTAAAGACTTGTGATGGAAATTGGAACTTGTTGAGTAGGGTACTCTATGTACCAGCCATTACCAAAAATTTGATGAGTATTGGACAGATTTTGGAGAAATTTTTGCAAGTTAGATCCAACCAATTTGGAGCATTTGTGGAGGATCCAAGGCATGGGTTCAAGAGGATTGCTAAAGGAGAAAAATCAGGTAGACTTTTTACTTTTGAGCTAGAAGATACAAAGAATATTGCACTATACAGTTATAAAGATCAAACACTTTCAGAGCTTGAGATTTGGCACAAAAGATTAGGGCATGTAGGAATACCCAATGTTTCCAAACAACACATGATATATAAATGCAGTGCTTGTCAATTTGGGAAGTCTCACAAGTTACCCTTCTCAAGGAAAGGATACATGCATGAAAACTACCTAGAGCTTGTCCATACAAATGTATGGGGACCAAGCAAAGACCCCTCAATCTCAGATTCAAGGTACTATGTATCTTTTATTGATGATTATAGAAGGTGGACTGTATTGTACTTCATGTAGCACAAGGATGATGCATTTAATTGCTTTACAAAATATCTTGCACTAGTTGAAAATCAGACAGGAAAGAACTTGAAGAGACTAAGGTCAGATGGAGGAGGTGAGTACTTCTCCAATGAGTTTGAAAACGTCTTGCAGGAAAGAGGCATCAAAAGAGAAATCACCACAAGGTACACTCCTGAACAGAATGGGGTAGCTGAGAGAAGAAATAAGTTGATTGTTGAAACAACTAGGTCTATGTTGAATGAAAAAAGGTTACCAAATTACCTATGGGCAAAGAGTGTTTCTACTGCCACTTACCTCATAAACAAGTTACCATTTAAGTCCCTTGATGGGATGATACCCTATGAAGCATGGCATGGTAAAAGACCCTCACTAGACCATTGCAGGATATTTGGATGTGTAGCATATGTACACATTCCTTCTCAGATAAGAGGTAAGCTAGACCCAAAGGCTGAAAAGTGCATTTTTATTGGATATGATTTGAATAAAAAAGGATACAGGTTTTATAACCCTTCCAATAAGGGATTCATGGTGAGTAGAGATGTCGTCTTTGATGAAAATGATTCTTGGTATGAGAATGGATGCAGGAAGGTTAAACTACCCTATGATTTGGAAGAGGAATTTCCAAGCCTTGCAAAGGAGGAACCTACTCAGAATGAAGACTCAACTTCAGATGATGAAGACACTATCAACCTTGAAGAGTTCAAGGTATGGAAGTCGAAGGGCAAAATGAAGATGAAGAAGCTTGAAGAGATACCGGAATTCTCAACTCAATCAATCAAAAGATCACAAAGAGAAAGCAAGAAAGCTATCAGATATGGGTATGATACATCTCTTGTTACTAAACACTCAGTTTATCTTGCCAAAGATTTGTCAATTGAAGAACCAGGATCATATGAAGAAGCCATGAAATAATGGAAAGAGCTATGGATGAGGAGATTGAAGCACTCAAGGAGAGTGATACATGGGAGTTAGTACCAAAGAAGGACTCCATGAAGGTAATATGATCCAGATGGATCTATAAACTCAAAAGACATTCTGATGGGTGAATCAATAGGTATAAAGCTAGATTGGTAGCCAAAGGTTTTGCACAAACCCAAGGCATTGACTATGAAGAGACATTCTCTCCTATGGCCAAGATGCCAACAATCAGAGTGTTGGTAAGTGTGGCTGCATCAAAAAATTGGAACATGTACCAATTGGATGTCAAGAATGCTTTCTTGAATGGATGGATTTCAGAGGAGGTATATATGTCACAACCTCCTGGCTATGAGGACCCTAAGAAGGTAACATATGTTTGCAAATTGAAAAAGGCTTTATATGGATTGAAGCAGGCACCCAGGGCATGGAATTACAGGTTAACTACATATCTCCAAGACCAAGGTTTTGTCATGAGCAAGGTAGATACTTCTCTATTCATCAAGAGAAGTAATTCAGAGGTAATATACCTTTGTGTTTATGTTGATGACATCATACTTACAGGTAATGATGTTAATGGAATCAAAAAAATTAAAAGACAGATGATGAAGGAGTTCAAGATCAATGATCTTGGTCTACTAAAGTATTTTCTTGGACTTGAGTTAGTCTATACTAACTCAGGAATATACATTACTCAGAAAAAGAACATATAGGATATGTTGAAGAAGTTTCATTTGCATGATGCCAAAGTAGCAAGTACTCCAATGGAGGTAAACCTAAAACTAAGTGCTCATGAAGGTGATGAAGTTAATGACATTACATGTTATCAAAGTATGGTGGGTAGCTTGAACTATGCTACCTTAACAAGGATAGATATTGAATATGGAGTTAGTGTGCTAAGTCACTTTATGCACAAGCCAAGAGTACCTCACTTCGAGGCTATCAAGAGAATCTTGAAGTATCTCAAGGGTACACAACATCATGGTTTGTATTTCCCTTACACTTCAGATATTGATATCAAGAACTATTCAGATGCAGATTGGGCAGGATGCAAGGATGACAAGAGAAGCACTTCAGGATACATGTCATTTGCAGGTGATAAACTAATTTCATGGTCTTCAAAGAAGCAACCTACTGTTGCTTTGTCTTCCAGAGAAGCAGAGTTTAGAGGACTGGCTAATGCCACACAAGAAGCCATATGGATCAAGCTTTTGTATACAGAATTGGGTTTATATACTAGGTCACCAATAATCTTTGGAGATAATACAAGCTCACTTCACCTTGCAGGTAATCCTATCTATCATGCTAGGACCAAACATATAGAGGTCCATTACCATTATGTGAGATAGAAGTTGCTAAACAAAGACATTCAACTAACTTATGTATCAACCAATATGCAGTGTGCAGATTTGTTGACTAAAGCTTTGGATGCAACCAAACTTTGTAGGTTCAAAGCAATGATTGGATTGCAGAATATACATGAAGATTGAAGACGAAGACCAAGCCAAAATGTTTGGCTTGAGGGGGAGCTGTTGGTGTAATTCACAAGCCTACACATTTGGCTTGATGGATACATTAAACTCCATGCACATATGAAATAGCATAGGAAATAGTGATAGTGGTTTATTACCACTTTATCTCTTTGTAAAAGTCAAATTGACTTGGGATCTTTGTAAACACCTACCAAAATGAATTCGTGGAAAAAGGTAGATTTGATTGAAGGAATATCTCCTTGGATATAGGAGCTTAATCATAGGGAGCCAGAAGTTTGAATTTGAATTCAAATTTTTTACTCACTCCCTATAAAAAAATGTTCATAGAAAAGTCGCGGGTAAGAACTCATCATTCCCGAGCTTCTCATTACTGATTTTGAGTGTGTGTGAGGCCTATACACTAGGCCACACCTATCTACACCATTAGGCAATGACATTAATGCCAATGGTATTGTATACAAGTGTTCATTAATACATACATTCTCATTGTTCATTTTTGAGTTCTCTGTCATACTACTTGAAAGTCTATCAACTTGTGGACTGCATATCTCAATCACTTCTCCACCAAATTCAGGGATCTAAAGCTTGTTGGAACCAGCTCAAAGTTGTCTACATGCTATTAGAATTTGAAGAGATTCTATTTAGCCATTTCAGAGAAAAGATCGTCGAGGTGATCACTGGTCATTGACTGCTACAATCCTAAAAAATCGGGGGTAAAGTTTAATTTGCTAAATTGATTTCTCTGAGCATAGTTAGTCTTTTTATATCATTCCACTTGGAATATGTAGCTTGCTAAGCTAATTTGATATCCCTAAAAGGGAGTTTTCCAATTTCTACTGTGCTGGTCATATTGAGCAAAAGATCTAGGAGGTGTCAAGACATAAATAGAAAGTTTTCTTGAGATCTTGAGGTCCAAAATTATCTGTTTTGATTCAATCTTTACACACATCATTTCCAAAGTACATAGACCATTTTATGGTGTCATTGGAGAGCTAAGGAGGTCAAATTATCAAGTTTGAAGCAAAAGAGGGCTGGTACAAAGCAGGTTTTGGCAGTGTCTTCTCAATCTTCTGAAGTGTCCATCCATCTTTCCCAACAATAAAGAAGTGTTTGGGTCACTTCTAGGACATCCTACACCAATTGGCAATGCCAATTTTTGGTCCCTCCGTAGAGGTGGTGCTCTAGCACACATGGGGCAGCCATGGTGCACTCTAGGAGCATGTTGAGGAGCAGCTATGGAGTTTTTCTTGGAGGAGAAGAGTGCGCTCACACTCTTGCTTATGTAGAGGACTTGTCCATCAATAGCTTGGTGGTGTGGATCAGCCATCTACATAATGTATTTGAAGATTGTATTCTACATGAAGACTTCGGTGTACTTCAAAGATTGTATGGAGGTTAACATAAGATTTGCATCTTATGTTAAGAATTCAGGTACATATTCTCTTTATGCACACAAGTACTACTTGGAGTTTATGGAGGCAGTGGCATCCATATCAGAGGGATTCCTATTTGGCATATCTAAAGGAGAATCAATACATGCATGCTACTTGCATTTGGATGAGGTGTTAGAGAAGGTGGTTCACATGAGTATGAGGATTTCTGACAGCAAACTTGTTAGCATTCTTTGCTACTTTTGTAAGTATGTGATCTTTCACACACGTATCTGACTTAGGGTCTTCCATAGCCTAAGTTCAGATGAGGGTTTCCTGATTACCAGTTTTAGAATGATCCTTCCTTTTTCTATCACTCATATTCACTCTTCTACAACCTATTATGTCACACATCTCATATATATTCAGATTTCTATCCATACATCTGAATATATTTTATTACATTTGTACATTCACTCATCCATCTATTTCCATTCACATAGAGTGGTTGAGAGTTTTGCTCCCACATTGTAAGTTGAACATTTGTATATATGATAGTGTGAGTAAGCAGAGGCTTACGTAACACTTTACACATGTCTAATCTTTCTCTATCTTTGTCTCATCATTTGTATGATGAAGTGTGGTATGTTCATGTTTTGTTAGTATTGGAAGATTGCTGGAATCTGTGTTGTTGATCCTTGACCTATGGAACCTTGGACCTGTGGTATTAGTAATGGGCCTACCTAATTTCCAACAATGTGGAGAATCATACTGGTAGATTACTCAAGAAGCTCAGATCTGATGGAGGGAGAGAAAATCGTAGAGAGAAGAAATACGACATTGCTTGGATCAGCCAAAACGATGCTTGAAGAGAAGAAGTTGCCACATTATCTATGGGCAGAAGCTATTTCAACTGTTGTGTACCTTGTCAATAGACTACCATCCAAATCGCTTTAAGATATGACTCCTTATGAAGCATGGCATGGAAGAAAACCTAGTCTTGGACATTGCAAGGTGTTTGGTTGTTTAGCTTATGTTCGTGTACCATCACAAACAAGAGGTAAGCTAGATGAAAGGGCAACAAAGGCAGTGTTTATTGGCTATGACTCAACTCAGATGGGTTACAGGTTCTATAATCCTTCAACCACGCAATTCACTACAAGTAGAGATGTTGTGTTTGAAGAACATAGGTCTTGGTATGATGAAGACAAAGAAAAGATAACTCTACCATATGATCTTGATTCTGATTCTCATCAATTAGGAAGCAAGCATGATAAACAGGTCCAGGATCCAAGAAGTGATATAGATGATGACCAAGATGAAAGAGAAAAGGATTATAAACTATGAAGAGGCAAAGCAAAGATGCAAGAGGTTGGAGAACACTCCAAACAAGCACCTAGAAGATTAGCAAGAGAGAAGAAAGAACCAGAAAGGTATGGATATGATTCCATATTTGTTATAAAGCATCCAATCTACTTGGCAATACCTTCAAGATCAAGGATTCAAACGTAGCAATTCAGATCCTTCTCTATTCATCAAAAGGGATCACAATGAGGTTATCTATCTATGTGTGATGATATTATTGTGACAGTTATAATTTGAATGACATTCAAAGGATCAAGAGACACATGCAAGAGGAGTTCAAAAGCAGTGACTTAGGTGAGCTCACATATTTCCTAGGTATGCAGGTGATATACACAGATGAAGGAATGTATTTGACTCAGAGAAGATACATTCAAGATCTACTTCTCAAGTTCAAAATGGAGAATGCTAAACCTACAGGTACACCTTTAGAGATGAATCATAAACTTAGTGTTTATGAAGGTGAAAAAATTGAAGACATTAAAGAGTATCAAAGCTTGGTAGGTAGCTTGATATATGCTACTCATACAAGGGTAGACATCTCATATAGTGTCGGAGTGCTTAGACAATTCATCCACTCACCTAGAAGACCACACATGGATGCAACTAAGAGAGTACTTAAATACCTCAAAGGTACAATCAATGAAGGTATATTCTATCCTTACTCTTCAGATTTGGATATCAAAATCTATTCATATGTAGATTGGGAAGGAGCTAAGAAAGAAAGAAGAAAAAATACTCGAATATAATAGAAAACATTTAGATGAGTGCACAAATGTATTTCTTGATGATCTACTGTGCATGCCCTCCTCCTAGGAAAATTGACCATGCTATAGGCCTCTATTTAGGAAGTGAGCATTATTCTAGAGCACCTTATAGGTTCAACATTGATGAATTGAAAGAGTTGAAGCTCCAACTAGATGATCTATTGAAGAAGGGGTTGAGAAGACCTAGTGTTTCACCTTGGGGAGCACTTGTTTTGTTTCAGAAAAAGAAAGATGGCTCATACAGACTTTGTATTGACTATAGGGGATTGAACAAGAAAATCGTTAAGAACAAGTATCCATTTCCACATATAGATGAATTGCTTAGTCAATTGAGTGGTGCCACAATATTCATTAAAATTGACTTAAGATCATGGTATCATCAAATTAGAGTAAAGTCTGAGGACATACCCAAAATCGCTTTTAGAACACAATATGGTCATTGTGAGTTCACAGTTTTGCCTTTTGGATTGACAAATGCTCCTGCTCCATTTATGTGTTTGATGAATAATGTGTTTCATGAATATCTCGATGAATTTATTTTAGTCTTTCTTGATGATATATTTGTGTATTCTAAGGATGATGATAAACATGCATTGTATCTCAGGAAGACTTTACAAAAACTCAAAGAGCATTAAGTATATGGTAAGATGAGAAAATGTTTTTTTGCAAAGGGGGAAGTGAAGTATTTGGGGAGAGTTATTTCTAAGGAAGGGATCCTAAGAAAGTTAAAAGCATAGTTGACTTGCCCTCACCCAAATGTGTGAGAGATGTGAGAAGCTTACTTGGTTTGGCACAATATGAGAGGTCATGCATTAGGGAGTTTTTTTGAATTGCAAATCCTCTCATAGAATTGACAAAGAAAAACAGAGACTTCACATGGAATGCTGAGTGTGAAAATGGATTTGAAGAATTAAAACAAAAAATTATTTACAATTGAGTGATAAAAATACATGTCGAGTTAGGGAAGCCATTTATTGTTGCATGTGATGCTAGTGGAAGTCAAATCAGATGTGTACTTTCACAAGAAGGAAGGGTAGTGGCTTATGAGTCAAGGAAACATGAATTAATTATATGACACATGACTTGGAGATGCTTGTGGTTGTTCATGCAATTAAACATTGGAGACACTTATTGCTTGGAGTAAAGTTTGAATTAGGAATGGATCATCAAAGCCTTAAATATATCTTTACCCAAACTTTACTTAACAATAGATAAGAACAATGGATTGAATTGCTAAGTGAATATGATTTTCATATTAAATACTTAGTAGGAAAAGAAAACAAAGTGGCTGATGCTTTGAGTCATAAACCTTTATGCAATTCAATTTCTATTTTATCTTTTGATTTTGATATTAAAAAAGAACTAAAAAAAGATTTGTATTATGCAGCAATCTTGAAATTTTTGTATGAAAATCTAGTTTCTATGTTTCATGAAAAATTTCATTTGGAAAATAATGATTTGTATTGTAATTCTCATTATGTATTTCTTGAAAAGAAAATATTTTGCATGACTATCATGATGTACCTTCTTTGCACACCATAGTTTTTCTAGGACTTATGCTAAAGTGAAAGCTTCATATTATTGACCACATATGAAATATGACATTAGGAGTTATGTGAAAGAATGTTTGAAATGTCAACATTTTGAGATTGAATTTAAAAGGAGTCTTGGTACATTACAATTATTAGATGTGCCTAATAAAAAATGGGGAACCATCTCTATGGATTTCATAAAAAATTTGCCTATGACCAGAAGTGGGAATGATAGCATCTTTGTTGTTGTGGACCTCTTACAAAGATGGCACATCTTTTTCCCATGAGAAAAATTGATACAACTATGCATGTTGGTAAACTTTTCATAAAAGAAATATATGCACAACTGGATGTTATTTTTGTTGCTTAGCTATAACACTCTTTGCAATCAGCGACTCATCAATGTTGGTGCAGGACAATCAACAATTGATGATTTGGACAAGGATTGAAGTCAAATAATAAAGCAAAGATCAAATTCTGAAGCTTGAAGATTAGTGCATGATCAAAAGATGAAGACTTGTATATACATGTACATTAAGCTTAAACTTAGTTCACTTATACCTTTGTAATAGTGACAAGTTTGTACATATATGCCTATATATACAAGTATAGAGTTAGAGCATAAGAGGAGAGAGATATATAGAACAATTATACATGAGTAGAAGAAGAATGCATGTGATGAATGAATGAGATTCATCAAGTCAATTGTTTTCATGAGAATAGAAGAAAACTTCTGAAATCTGAGTCGCGATCTTTTCTCCATTTCTCTTATTGTGCTTGATCATTTCATAAATCCTTTTATATAGATGTCTAAGTCCATAGTCAATGCATCTATGGTCAAGATTTGAGAGTCTACTTGTAATCAGGATGAGAGAATTGAAGACAGGAACATTTACATGTGTAAATGTGAAGAAGTGAAGGAATGAATAAGTGCAATCCCGGTGGTCAATGTTTTGATCAAATATCCCTCCACAATGTAGATGTTTGAGCAGTTAAGCATTCATTCTTTAAGTTGAAAGTTAAACTACTTGTAGCTAAAATCATTTGAATAAATGATGTCTAGTTTGGGAGAACGATGCATTAGAAGTTGCAGGCGTCAATGTCGACTACACAGAAGATTAGTTTTAGACATAGGTAGATTGTTTGGAGGAAATCTCAAGATCTACTTAACATTTTGGAAATATTTAACTTGGAGAAGGTGTGAAAACTTTAGCAGACACGTTGTACAAAGTTTCATTGAAAACATTATTCATTTGATCAGCCAATGAGTGATTTAAATGTAGCAGACTTTTCTGAGTAATCAATTTCTTCACAATTAGTTCAAAGTTCGATAATTTGAAATTGGTCTTCCAAAATTGGTTGAGCTTTTGAGTTTTTCTTTATACGAGTTTTTCTTGATATAGAGGGTGCTCTAACATCAAGGATAACTTGTTCTTTTGGAGATTAACACTCTTCATCAATGTTATCAGAGCAGGAGTCATCAAAATTGAAGAAAGAAGGATCCCGACTGTGGGAGATATACAGAAATCAATCTTTGAAGATTCAAAAGGTGAAAGTTTGAAGTGAAAGCTAGAGAATGAGGCCTGAAGCTATCAAGAAGATCAAAAGGAACTACATTCAAAGTAAAGGTACATTCATTATTCACAAAGCTTGAAGAATTTATTGCACAGGTGAAGAAAGGATGGGAGATTCTCTTCAGATAGAGAAATTGGATAGAGAAAACTATCATGCTTGGTCAATCAGGATGGAAACTCATCTCATGAGCAAAGATTTGATAGGATACATCACAGGTGAAGAAGAGAAACCAGAATTTAGAGATCCTAGTGTTCCAACTAGGGAAGAGCTCTTAGATTTGAAGACACGGATGAAGAAGGATGCTCAAGCAAGGAGCATTATCTACATGGGAGTCAATGATTACTTGCTACCTCACATTCGAAGACTTGAAAGTGCAAGTGACATATGGAATGCTTTGGAGGAGCATTTCCAAAACACTACAAAGTCAAGGAAGGCATCTTTATGGGCAGAGTTCACTACATTAAAAAAGAAAGCTTCTCAATCCATTTCTCATTATGTATCAAGGATGAAGGACATTGCAGATGCATGAGGAGCGGTCGATGAAGATATTAAAGAGGAAAAATTGGTAAGACAAATTCTCACATGTTTGAGAGGAGATGAGAAGTGGAAGCCTTTCATTCTATCCACTGAGTTGTCACTAGATCATTTCACTCTTGATTTGAATCAATTGCTAGGACACATGCTAACCTTTGAGTAGGATGTCAAAGGTGATGTTGATAAGAGTACATGTCAAGCAATGTATTCAAAGGACAAGAAGAAGATTAACAAAGGCAAGCAACATTTGAATGAAGATGAAGGCACTACTAGTCAAGCTAACTTCCTAAGAGGAAGAGGAGGTGGCAAAGGAAGAGGAAGAGGCAAAAGCAATAAAGATGGTGTCAAAGCTTGCTAGATTTGTGGTAAGACTAATCATTTAGCTCATGAATGTTGGCATAATAATCAAAATGGTGGAGGATATAATCAAATTTTTAATTCAAGAGGAAGAGGTAATAGAAATCAAAGAGGTAATTTCAGAGGTACAGGTTACTTTGGAAGAAATGCAAGTAGAGGCTTTCAAAGTCAATCCTACAATAATAAGTACTACAACTATGCTTCAGATTAGAAAGAGGATTCAAGCTTAATTATGAATGCAACTTTTGAAAGAAAAAGTGAAGATCAAAGAGTCTTCTAAATTGACTCAGGGTGTAGCAATCACCTGAGTGGCAATATAGCTTTGATGACTCATTTGGAGAATAAGGTGAGTAATCATTGTTGTGTGTGTGTGTAAGTGCAAGAGACACACAAGAAGCACACACAAGGAGCACAAACGCAGCAAGACACATGGAGAAGACGATGGCTGGAATAGCTCTCTCTATTGATCAATGAACTGAATTGAAGTAAGAGCTGAATAATATCCCTAAGTACAAAGTACCACCACATATGAGAGTATCAAGTATGTGGTAACATGGGGAAAAAACCTTTAGCCAGCACTAGAGTAAAAAGTGCCCATGTATAGGGAAAAGGTTCACATCAAAGCTACTCGAGGAACACATAAGTGTAACAAACCCTCCTGGAGCGAATGATGTGAACACATACAGGGAGTGACAAATCAGCCCCCACAAGGTAACAAGCCTAAAGCTTTGCGAAAAGCTTCAAACTTTTCCCGTGGAAGAGCTTTGGTGAATATGTCTGCCACATTATCTTGTGTAGGCACATATACCAAATCAATATCTCCTGCATGAAGGCGCTCTCTCACATAGTGATAATGCACCTCAATATGTTTGGTCCGCGCATGAAACACTGGGTTTCGTGCAACAGCCAAAGCACTCTGACTATCTGTGAGAATATGCATAGCAGCATCAATCTCCATGCAAAGGTCCATCAATAGGTGTCTCAGCCATATACACTCCACTGTCGCTGTGAAAACTGCCCTGTACTCGGCTTCACAACTCGATGTCGCCACTGTAGGTTGCTTCTTACTCAACCAAGATATGCATGAGTCTCCAAGGAAAAAGCAATTACCACTAGTGGACACGCGAGTATCATAACAACCAGCCCAATCACTATCTGTAAAAGCATGCAAGCATGGCTGAACATCTCTGCCATAAAAGAGACCTAAGCTCAAAGTGCCTCGAAGATATCTAAACACACGTTTCACCACTTGCCAATGCTTAGTGCCAGGGCTATGCATGAATCGACTCAACTGGGAAACTGCATACTGTATATCCGGCCTTATGTTGCATGCATATATAAGACATTCCATAGCTTGCTGATAAAGAGAAGTGTCAAATGCATCACTGTAATCCTCAACTGAGAACCTGAATCCTGTCTCAACTGGTGTGGAAACTGGCCTACAATCCTCAAAGTCAAAACGCTGAAGTAATTTCTCAACACACTTGGCTTGATGCATAAAAATTCCCCCCTCAACGGATACAAACTGGATGCCAAGATAGTAGCTCAAAAGACCAAGATAAGTGACATCAAAAGTATGCTGCAAATCAGCCATAAGAATGTCAAGTTTTGCATCACATGACCCAGTCAAGAAAAGAACAAGCACTATAAGATCAGCCCCATTTTTGCATACATAGTGTGCTTTCAATCGGACTACATGTGAAGCCAAGAGCAATCAAGTGCTTATGTATTTTGTCATACCATGCACGTGGAGCTTGCTTGAGACCATACAAGGCTTTATGCAAGCGACAAACCATATGCTCTTTCCCTTTCATAGCAAATCCAGGAGGTTGCTTCACATAGACCTCTTCTTGCAAATCTCCATTCAAGAAGGCTGTTTTTATGTCAATTGATGCACTTTCCAACCTCGATGGGCAGCCAATGCAACCACGGTACAAATGGTAGTCATGCGTGAAGTAGGTGCAAAAGTTTCCTCATATTCAATGCCATATTGTTGTGCATATCCTTTGGCAACCAATCTAGCTTTGTAGCGATCAATGGTACCATCAGATTTTCTCTTAATCTTGTAAACCCACTTTGTACCAATGACATTCTTTCCTTTTGGCAATTCACATAACTCCCAAGTATCATTCCTATGTATGGAATCCATTTCTGATTGCATAGCACTCATCCATTGTGGATCGTCACATGCATCTTTGAAAGAAAGTGGCTCTTCATTACATGCTGTAGCAATAAGAGAATAATCCACAAAATTACTTGATGCATGGTAAGAGCTTGATCTTGTTCTACCAAGTAAAGGTGCACTCAATTTGCTGTCCTGCAAAGTTTGTTTTAGCCACTTTGGCATAGATTGTGCACTCTTGATAGACATGCGTTCATTATGTAAAACATCTTCAATATGTACATCATGCGTGGGCTGAATTTCATGCTCAGTTTCAGCCATATTTTGATGCAAATGTTCAGCCATATGTGGCTGGAAATTTTCAACACTTTTGATAATTTTTGGCTGAATTTTTTCAGCCATGTTTGGCTGGAAATTCTCTGCATTTTCAGCCCTAGTTGGATGGAATTTTTCAGCCCTTTGAGCCTCAGTTGGCTGGTCTACATGGCCATAGTCAAGTGCACCATTTTGGAACAAAGGCATGAGTGTATCGAACACATCTTGTGAGCTAACTGTTGGCAGTTTTTTGCATTCAAGTAGAGGGAAAACTGAATTTTCAGCAAATACCACATCTCGACTCACAATAATTGTGTTCATCAATGGATGGTACAATCGATATCCCTTACTTTCAGCACTATAACCAACAAATATACATTTCTTTGCCTTGTCATCAAGTTTGTGACGTTGTTGTGATGGCACAAGAGCATATGCCAAACAACCAAACACACGCATATGACTAACCATAGGCTTATGACCATTCCAAGCCTAATAAGGAGTGATGACTCTCAATGCTTTTGTAGGGCAGCGATTCAACACATAGTTTGCACACATGACCGCTTCCATCCAAAACTTATGAGGAAGATGCTTTCCTTTAACCATACATCGTGCCATTTCAAGTAAAGTTCTATTTTTACGCTCGGCAACACCATTTTGTTGAGGTGTATATGGCACCGTACATTGGTGTGAAATACCTCTTTCATGAAGAAAAGCATTAAACTCATGTGACATGTATTCACCACCACAATCCGTGCGTAGAGTCAAAAGCTTTTGTGAAGAAAAAATTTCAGCCATAGCTAAAAATGCTTTGAAGCAAGAAAATACCTCATTCTTTGCTTTCATAGGATACACCCATGTATGGCGAGTAGCATCATCAATGAAGGTAACAAAATATACATGCTTCCCAAAAGATGGAGTCTTGACCGGACCACATACATCACTATGAACAAGTTGCAATTTTCTTGTAGTGTGTGTGTGACTATCTTTTGGAAAAGAAGCACGATGCATTTTTCCAAGAATGCAACCTTCACATGCATGCTTTTCAATGGACTCAAGTGTAGGCAAGCCAATAACCATGTCCTTCTTTTGCAAGTAGAGCAAACTATTGAAGTTTAAATGACCAAAACGAGCATGCCAAAGATCCATTTCAGCCATGGAAGAAGTATGAGCAACTAAGGCATTTGAGGCAGCCCTCTTGTATGTATCCATGCGATATAAACCATTACATAATGTACCGGACATCACAATAACATCACCATTGCTGAAATCATGAACCATACACTTATCATCAACAAAGTGTACATGAAGTCCAGCTTTGGCAATCAACGGAACTGAAATTAAGTTCTTCTTGATACCGGGCACATACAATGCATTTTTCAAGAGAATCACACCTCCATTTGCAGCCATAAGCTCAATTTCTCCTACTCCAATGATAGGATAAGAGGCATTTTTTGCACACACCACATGTCCTCCTTTAGGTGCATCTTTCAAAGAGGCAAAAAATCTTTTGCATGATGTTATGTGCTTTGAAGCACCACTATCAAAGAACCAATCCGAATCAGCCTCACTCACAACCATACATTTAGAATGTAAAGAAGCATCATAATGACATGTAACAACACATGCCCAAAAATCTTGAGCCATGTTAGCTTCATCATTCTTTGCATTTGCTGAATTTTCAGCAATAGACATGCCCGATTCCTTCTTCTTTTCATTGTGTTTAGCAAGCTTTCTACACTCATCAATAGTATGACCAACCTTCTGGCAATATTTGCATCTCTTCTTCTTTTGCAAATCACCATCATTAGAGGAATGAGTGGAAGAGGAAGCTTGAGGCTTTGGTTTTGATGAACCCAAAGCTGAACCATACTTGCTTTTCCCCTTTTGTGAGATAGCAAGTGCTTGCGTTCCCTCAATCAAACCACTCCTATTCACTCTAGATTGCTCTTCTTGCAAAAGAAGAGACACAACCTCATCAAATGCATACATATTAGGATTTCCTTTTGCAACCAAACGGAGTGTAGTAGCAAAGCTTTGAAAAGATTCTGGTAATCCTTTCAACAATGTAGAAATGAGTGATGCATCCGAAATGATCTCATCTATGTTTGCCAATTGCTCTTTCAAGTCCTTGATGCGTGTCACATACACATCCACTGACTCATTTTCAGCCATACATACATCCTCAAGTTGCTTTCTCAAGTATGCAACACATGCTTCATTACGTACGGCATACAAAGAAGCGAGAGTGTCCCATGCATGTTTCGATGTAGAACAGGACCGAATGTGTGGAACTATATGACGCTTCAGTGAAAGCGCAATCAACGCATGAGCTTGAGCATGTTTTCCATCCCATCTAAGCTGCTCCTGTGTAGGTGGAGAAGGAGAAACCACTGTACTCGAAGAAGAAGCTCCATCTGTGACAGTAGACTGTGCAGTAGAAGCACCTGCCGGTCTTCGATCTACATCTTCCACTATGTTCTAAAGTTGTTTTGCAACAAGAACATGCTTCATCATGTAAGACCACATCGGATAGTTGGTCCCATCAAGCTTATCTTTAGCTTGAAGCATGCCAAACAAGTCATTGCTGCCCGCCATTTCACTAAGGAACAAGAATGTGACAAAATCTTCACTTCGACGAAAGCTGAAATGAGTGCTGAAATTTTAGCTCACAAACCGTCACTCTGATGGCGATTCTGACTGCATGAATGGCTTTGAAATGGGGGTAAAACCCTAGCATGCTTGGTGGAAATGTTTCTGGGCTGCTGAAATTCACACTTCTGTGCTTCGAAGTCGATTTGCACTGTTAAAGTGCGTGCGCGCCGCGACGCGAAAAACCAAAACTTGAGAAGAAGCTGAACGTGCTGTGATACCACTGTTGGGTGTGTGTGTAAGTGCGAGAGACACACAAGAAGCACACACAAGGAGCACAAACGCAGCAAGACACACGGAGAAGACAATGGCTGGAATAGCTCTCTCCATTGATCAATGAACTGAACTGAAGTAAGAGCTGAATAATATCCCTAAGTACAAAGTACCACCACATATGAGAGTATCAAGTATGTGGTAACATGGGGAAAAAACCTTTAGCTAGCACTAGAGTAAAAAGTGCCTATGTATAGGGAGAAGGTTCACATCAAAGCTACTCGAGGAACACATAAGTGTAACAATCATGTAGTTCAAACAGGTGATAACACAAAGCATAATGTGAAGTCCATCGGATCAGTAAAGGCCAAGGATGGAAGCACTCTTCTGAGTAAGGTTTTGTATGTTCCTACAATCCCAAAGAATCTGATAAGTGCAAGGCAAATTGTAGAGAAAGGATATGAAGTAAAGTTCACTAATGATGGAGTTTTTGTGGAAGACCCTAGCAATGGGTATAAACAAATTGTTTCATGATAGAAAGAAGGCTCTTCACATTGAAGATTCAAGGCAATGTTGGTCATGCCTTGTTCACTTATGGAGGAAATAAGATCTCTGAGTTAGATCTTTGGCATAAAAGGCTTGGATATTTCAATGAAAGAGGTATTAAGGATATGATTAACAATGGTTCAGTGCTTGGATTACCTAATGTTGCAGGTCAACACATGACATATAGATGTGAAGCATGTCAATTAGGTAAGGCTCATAAGCAATCATATAATAAGCATGGTTTAATGTATTGAGAGAAGCTTGAATTGGTGCATACAGATGTGTGGGGACCATCAAAGGAATTAAGCATTAATGATTCAAGATATTATGTGATTTATGTTGATGATGCTACTAGGTGGATCACCATATATGTGATCAAAGATAAATCAGAGGTGTTCAATACATTTAAACATTATCATGTGTATGCAGAAAGAGTTTTAAGACAAAAATTGAAGAGAATAAGGTCAGATGGAGGGGTAGAGTATTTCTCTAATGAGTTCAGTGATTACTTGTGGAATGCAGGTATAAAGAGAGAAGTTACTTACAGTTACTCTCCTCAACAAAATGGTGTAGCAAAAAGGAGAAATAGAACTCTTGTTGAATTTGCAAGGCGGATGATGAAGGAGAAAAATTGTCCTAATTACTTGTGGGCTGAAGCTGTAAATACAACCACATACTTGGTTAATAGGATACCATGTAAAGCTTTGCAGGGTATGACACCATATGAAGCATGGTGGGGTAAGAGACCTACCTTAGATCATTTCAAAGTGTTCGGATGTTTGGCTTATGCATATGTGCCATCTTGGTTGAGGCATAACCTGGAACCTAAAGCTGAAAAGTATGTGTTCATTGGTTATGATGATAAGCAGATGGGTTATAGGTTGTGGATTCCATCCACAAAGCAATTCCTTGTGTCAAAGGATGCTACATTTGATGAGCAAGGTACTTGGTATGCAGGTACACTTAATATTAATGCAGGTGATGAAGAAACATTGAATCAGAAGAAAGGTAGATCAAAGGTTCAAATATTTGATGAAGAAGAGAATAATAAAGCACTAATTGAAGCTAAAGAAATGCCAAGGTTTGATCCAGAATGTGATGTACCAGAAACTTTAAGAAGTGGAGAACTCAGAAGATCATCAAGGCACAAATGGCAACCTACAAGGTATAGCTATGATACTTCATTTTTGGCCACTAAAGATTATGCTTATATGGTGAAAGCAGAGGAAGACCCTTCTACATATGAAGAGGCAAAAGATAAGGAAAAATGGGAGAAAGCTATGCAGGAGGAGTATGATGCATTGATGGAAAATGAGACTTGGGATTTGGTTCCTAAACCAAATAGTTAGAAGATCATTGGATGCAAATGGGTCTACAAGACAAAGAGGTATGCAGATGGAAGTGTGTCTAGATATAAAGCTAGACTTGTTGTGAAAGGGTATGCTCAGACATATGGTATAAATTATGATGAGACTTATAGTCCTATGGCAAAGATGACAACTATAAGGACTCTCATAGCTATTGCTGCATGTAAAGGTTGGAAGATATGTCAATTAGATGTGAAGAATGCTTTTCTAAATGGTTACATTTCAGATGATGTTTTCATGAATCAACCATAAGGTTTCAAGGATAAAAGGTATCCAGAGTATGTATGTAAGCTCAAGAGAGCTTTGTATGGTTTGAAGCAGGCCCCAAGGGCATGGAATTATAGACTTGTGAAGTTCCTGAAGGAGCTTGGTTTCCAACTGTCTAAGGCAGATAATAGCTTTCTTGTTAAAGCAAGTGATGATGGGTTCATTTACATGTGCATATATGTTGATGACATAATTCTTACAGGTACAGATGAGAAGGGCATACAAAGTCTTAAGAAGCAAATGGAGAAAGAGTTCAAGATTAGTGACTTGGGAGACTTGTCATATGTCTTGGGCATGGAGATTTCATATACTTAACATGGAGTATATGTGACTCAAGAAACGTATTTGAAGAACTTGCTAATCAAGTTTAAAAGGGAAGATTGCAGGGTAACACCTACTCCAATGGAGGTGAATCACAAAGTGAGCAAATATGGAGGAAAAAAATTCACGGACATGAAGTTATATCAAAGTCTGGTTGGTACTCTAATCTATGCTACATTAACTAGTCCTGATTTGTCATATGCAGTTGGAGTATTATCTCAGTTCATGCATTGTCCTAGGAAAGAACATTGGATTGTAGGACAAAGTGTGGTAAGATATATTAAGGGTACACTCAAAGAAGGTTTGTATCATGGATTCACATGAGATACAAACATCAAGATATATAGTGATATAGATTGGGCAGGTAATCCTGATGATAGGTGGTCAACCTATGGGTATCTATGTGATGTGGGAGATAAGTTAATCTCTTGGTGTTCTAAGAAGCAACATATAGTTGCTTTGTCATCCAAAAAAGTAGAGTATAAAGGTATGGTTGAAGCTGCAAAGGAGGTTATATGGTTAAAGACTCTCATGAAGAGTTTTGACATCATTCAGAGTACACCCACTATTCATGGAGATAATGTGATTTCATTGTATCTAACTGCTAACCCTGTGTTTCATGCCAGGACTAAACATATTGAGATCCAATATCATTTCTTGAGAGAGAAGGTGATTGATAAAGAAACTGAAGTCATACATACTTCAACAAAAGATCAGATTGCAGATATGTTAACCAAAAGCTTGGATGGACCTAAGTTACAAAGGTAAGAACAATTTTAGACATAGGTAGATTGTTTGGAGGAAATCTCAAGATCTACTTAATCTTTTGGAAATATTTGACTTGGAGAAGGTGTGCAAACTTTAGGAGACACTTTTTACAAAGTTTCATCGAAAAATTTACTCATTTGATTAGCCTGTGAGTGATTTAAATGTAGCTGCATCACCGTTGATAACTACCACTAGAGTTATATAGCAATTGTGGTTGATTAACAGATGATTCCATGAAGGTACTGTCAATATTTCGAAGGTGCTAAATATACAACTATAGTCAAAGCTCACATATACTAGGACTTACAATCAAATATGACAAAGGATGATTTCAGAGCTTTCATCAAGTCTTATTCATTGTTGTCAATTTCCTTGTTGTCACATGTTTTCATTTGTTGAGTGCTACCATAAGTTCTTTAGCATATGAAAATTTATAGTTGTTATCGATCCCTATGAAAGGTTGTTGTTACACATGACGTATATGCAGTAGATGTCACAATTACTAGCATTGCCCATTAAATCACCTTTGTGGCTTCTAAAGTTGACTACTGGAGTTGGAAATGAAGTGTCTTGTACATATAACAAACCCAATCGCTGATGTTTCTCTGGACTATATGTAGTTTTCACATACTTTTACACATGTTTATATTTGACTGTTGATGGCACATTATCATTTTAATGTTTTGTGTTGCAAATTCACATATGCTCTCGACTACATTGTTTCTTGTAGAACATTTGAAGACAACTACTTCATAAAGTTCAATATAAGAAAGTTTTTACAAGAATCTCTCTACAAAATGCATTCACATGCAAACCACTGTTACATGAAGGTTCACATGCTATTATGTTCATGATTACATCTTATAAGAATGCTCTTCTGTGTTTAACATTAAAGTATATTTTTTTAATCAAATTTGGATGGAATAATGGGTGTAACTCTTGGAGTTATTCTTTACTCCATACTCCTCCATACATTTTTGCATATACATTTCTATGTATTCACATTACCCACATAATATCCTTGCCCCAATCATGTAAAACACTAACATGCCTTAGCCAGGGTCTCTCAATCAACATAGGAAAACCTCCATGTACATGTGGTAGTCCTAATACAAGGAAGTCCAAAGTAAAGATGTTACCTTGTAACTCAAATGGAATTTGGGGGACCACTCCCATTGTTCTTACTATGTTCTGATCGACCAATATCATGGTGAAGTTTGCTAGTCTTGACGGTTGAAGTCTAAGCTTTTCCATAGTATGTTTAGGCATCAAGTTAATGTCTGAGCTGCCAACCACTATAATGGTGGAGAACCAATCACAAATTGGACATTAATTTGAAGGTCAAAGTTTAAGAAGAAAAGCACATGCCTATGTGAAGGGAGAATTTCACACATGTAATATATTTGTACATTTAGACTTAAATTTAGTTCTAGAATTTTCAAAATTCATGAGATTGAGAAAATCTATATAAGTTAGCTTGTATTGACAGACGCTGTGAGTTAAGAGAGAAAGAGAGATTTTGTATGAATGAGAAATAGTCGGGCTTCTCTAAGTAAGAAATGGGTTTTTTCATAGCAATGAGAATAACTAATTAAAGTTCTGTGTATGAGACTCTCCCCTCCATCTTCATACTTTGCCTACTGTGTAATGATCTCAAAAGTTCAAGTTTCCCAAGCAAGTCGATGTGTGGCATTGAGACTGAGATGATAAGTCATTGGTTTATCTATCTACTTCAACTGCTACTCTAAAGTTGTTCAAAATAGAAGGTTGTTGAACCAGTTCGATGCTTGGCATCTAGTGTTAGTTGATAACTTCTTATTTTCTATGCCTATGATTCATTTGATGATTTTGTGCTTAAAAAAGTGAGGTTTTATGTAGGAAGTCGATGCCTGACATCGAATTCATGTTGAAAGTGCACTTTTATGCAGAAACTTGATGCTAGGCATCGAATTTGGAGTATAGGGACATGTGCTTTACTTAAATAGGAAAGGTTTCCTATTTTGGTAGCTCATAGAGGATCAACTTATGAAGTTCATAACTTGGTGTCTAGTGCAAGCTTTTTAGCAAATAATAGCTTCTTGGAAAGTTCTTCTCTTCTACGTTCATCCACAAAACGATCTTGGCAAAATAATATTTGTGCTAAGAGAAATAAGCAAAAGAGTGAAGGTATGTCATTTTGGTGACTAGAAATTTCTAAAGAAGTAAAGTTCTCAGTTTTGGCCATCATTTTTCAAAGTTTGGAGAAGCATTGAGTATCAGAGCAAAAAAGTTCTAGAGAGCAGAAGGCATCAAAGGTACGAGAAGTTTTGGAAAGTTTTCATTAAAGCTTCAAAGCTGAAGCATTCAAAGACACAAGGCATCAAAATATTACTTCAAAAGTATATTTATACACAAAGAACTCAAAAAGGTATTATTCTTTATCCATTAAACTCACAAGTTGAAGCATAAGCAAAGAATTATGGCATGTCATATCTCCATTGACAAAGTAGACTGAGATAATTATCATGCATGGGTAATGAGAATGGAAGCCTTACTTATGAATAAGGATCTCATGATTTACATAATAGGTGAAGAAAAGAAGCCAGTATTTGGAGATGAAAGCCAACCAAAGAAAGAGGAACTAGATGCTTTAAAGCATTGGCAGAAGAAGGATGCAAGTGCAAAGGCCTACATCTATAATACAAATCATTTGCTACCACACATAAGAGGATTGAAATTAGCTGAAGATATATAGAATGCATTGGAATATCATTTCCAAAGTACTACCAAAGCAAGGAAAGCAAGTCTATGGTCAAATTTTACTACATTCAAGAAGAAGCTAAGTCAAAGCATTAGTGATTATGTCACTAAAATGAAGGATCTAGCAGATAGTCTTGGATCCATAGATGAAGATATTGAAGATCATAGATTGATTGCTCAATTGCTTGTAGGTTTGAGAGGAGATGAAAGATGGAAACCTTTTGTCTTGTCAACAAAACTTTCTTTGAATCATTATGTTCTAGATTTGAATCAATTGCTTGGTTTAATGCTCACATTTGAGCAAGACTTGAAGGGAGATGGAGATAAAGGACAAAGTTCTGCAATGTACATGAAGAACAAGAAGAAAGGAGATAAAGGTAAAGCAAAGGATGAAAAGGAATCAAGTTCCCAAGTTTATTATGCAAGAGGTAGAAGCATTGGCAGAGGAAGAGCAAGAGGTTTTGGAAGAGGAAGAGGTAATCGGAATAAAAATAAGAAGGCTTGCCAGAGCTCTGGATTGAGTAATCATTTGGATCATGATTATCGGCATAATCAGCAAGGATAAAATCAAAATCAAAATAAAAATAGCAGAGGGAGAGGTGGAAGATATCAAAGTTATTCTCAAAGAGGTAGACAAAATCAAAGAGGAGGCTATGCTAGAGGTGGAGGAAGAAGTTGGGGACATAATCAATCCTACAAGACCACCTACTACAATTATGTGAATGAAACACATAATAAAAGTCATACATAATTGATGATGAATTCAATCAGCACATCAGATGAAGAAGATCTAAAGGTATTTTACATTGACTCTGGATGTTCTAATCATTTGTTAGGAAACATAGAATTGATGTCAGAATTGGAAAAAAGAATTATTCATACAATTCAAACAGGTGATAATACAAAACATAGTGTACATTCAATTGTAAAAGTGAAATGCAAGAGTGGAGCAGATTTACTAACCAATGTTTTGCATGTTCCCACAATACCTAAAAACTTGATTAGCGTGGGACAGATAGTTGAAAAAGTTTTTCAAGTCAGGTTTACAAATGAAGGAGTATTTGTTGAAGGTCCAGAGAATGGATATAATCAGATTGTTTGTGGTAAGATAGAAGGTATAATCTTTACCTTAAGAGTGCAAGTGAACATTGGTCAAGCTTTGCTCACACATGGTGGAGTGATTACAAAACTTGATCTCTAGCATAGGAGATTAGGTCATTTCAATGAAAGAGGAATTAAAACTATGGTTGCAAATCAATCTGTACTAGGATTACCAAATGTGAAGAGTCAACATATGATTTATAAATGTGAAGCATGTCAGATGGGAAAATGACACAGGTTATCATTTCAGAAGAAGGATTCAAACATGATGGAGTACTAGAGCTCATTCATAGAGATGTATGGGGACAAACAAAAGAAGGATCTATTAGTGGCTCAAGGTATTATGTTCTTTTCATTTATGATGCTACAATATGGATAACTCTGTATGTTTTGAAGGAAATATCAGAAGTGTTGGGAGCTTTCAAGCATTTTCATGCATATGTAGAGAGAGTCACAAGTCAAAGCCTTAAGAGACTCAGGTTTGATGGAGGGGGAGAAAACTTCTCCCAAGAGTTCAATGATTATCTTTGGAATGTAGGTCTTAAGAGAGAAATAATTTGTAGGTATACACCACAACAAAATGGTGTAGTAGAAAGAAGAAACAAGACTTTGGTTGAGAGAGCTATGCTAAAGGAGAAGAATTGTCCAAATTATCTTTGGGCTGAGGCTATAAATACAGCTACATATCTTGTGAATAGATTACCATGTACAAATCTAAATGGAATGACTCCATATGAAGCTTGGTGGGGTAAGAAACCAACACTAGATCATTGTAAAGTGTTTGGATCAATTGCATATGCTTATGTGCCATCACAACTTAGACATAAACTTGAACCAAAGGTAAAAAAATATGTGTTCCCTGGTTATGATGAAAAGTAGATGGGTTACAAGTTGTGGAATCCTCTAACCAAACAATTTTGTGTTTCTAGAGATGTTACATTTGATGAACAGAAAATTTGGTATGCAGATCAAAGTCATACAGTTGAAGAATTTTAAGAGGATGTGAGAAAGGAAAATCAATTGTGCAGGTGAATGGAGATCAAGATTATATGCAAGCAAGTACATCCAAAAGTGGATTAATAAGAAGAAATGAAGAAGATCCTATATTTGATGAAGAGTTGTTTCAGACACATATGAAGAATGTGAACCAAGGAGGTCAAGTAGGACAAGAAGGCAACCAGAAAGGTATTCTAATGATACTTCTTACATAACTCAGAATGACTATGCATATATGGTCAAAGATGATGAAGAACCTTAGAACTATGATGAAAAAAAAGGTAAGAAGCAATGGGAAGAAGCAATGAAAGAAGAATTCAATGCACTAAAGGAGAACAAGACTTGGGAACTTGTTTCTAAACCAAATGGTAAGAAGGTAATTGGAAATAAATGGGTTTATAAAGTGAAGAATCTTGAAGATGGAAGTATAGCAAGATACAAAGCTAGACTTGTGGTGAAAGGCTATGCCTAAACTTATGGCATAGATTATGATGAGACATTTAGTCTTGTGGCTAAGATGTCAACTATAAGGACAATCGTTGCTATTGCGGCTTCAAAAGGATGGACTCTAAGTCAATTGGACATTAAAAGATGCATTTTTGAATTGATACATACTAGATGAGGTATACATGGAGCAACCTCAAGGGTTTATAGATTCCAGGTATCCAAATTTTGTTTGCAGATTGAGAAGAGCACTCTATGGATTGGAGCAAGCTCCAAGAGCATGGAACTATAGACTGGTGAAGTATCTTAATGATCTTGGATATCAAAGTTCAAAAGCAGATCTAAGTCTACTCTCAAAAGAACAAACAAAGGTACAATCTACATTTGTATTTATGTAGATGACATTATAATCATAGGTACTTCAGATGAAGGAATCAAGGAGGTAAAGATTTTACTTGAGGAAGAGTTCAAGGTCAGGGATCTAGGAAAGTTATCATATTTTCTTGGTATGGAAGTCACTTATAGAGATCATGGCAAATATGTATGACAAGAAAGCTATCTTTTGAACCTGTTGAAGAAGTTTGGTATGGAAAATTGTAGAGAAGCTTCAACTCCACTTGAAGTTAATCAGAAGCTCAGTAAATATGATGGTGCAAAATACAAAGATATGAGGAAGTATCAATCTCTTGTGGGTAGTTTGATTTATGCTACACTAACAAGACCTGATCTTAGTTATGTAGCGGAAGTTCTATCACAATTTATGCATTGTCCAAGGGATCCCCATTGGATTGCAAGTCAAAGAGTTTCCAGATATATCAAAGGAACCATAAAGGAGGGATTATATTATCCTTTTACTTCAGATTTGAATTTGGGAGCCTATAGTTACTCAGATTGGGTAGGTAATGGCATGATGACAAAAGATCAACTCAATGCTATATGATATACATTGGTGATAAGCTTGTAAGTTGGTGTTCAAAGAAACAACATACAGTAGCATTATCATCAACTGAAGCTGAGTACAAAGGACTTGTAGAAGCAACTAAGGAGGTCATACGGATGCAAAAATTATTCAAAAGCTTGGGCATTGATCAAGGTATACCTACAATACATGGAGATAACATGAGGTCACTTTATCTTTAAGAAAATCTAGTATTTCATGCAAGAACAAAACATATAGAGATACAATATCATTTCCTGAGAGAAAAGGTAATGGAGAAAGAAATTGAAGTGGAATACATTTCAACAAAGGATCATATAGCGGATATAATGACAAAAATCTTGGATGGTGTGAAGTCCAATAGATTCAAAAGCATGGCACGAGTAAAAAGAAAAGAATATGATATGAAGAAACAGAGAATGTCAATTAGTGATTGAGGGGGAGCTGTTGGAGAACCAATCACAAATTGGACATTAATTTGAAGGTCAAAGTCTAAGAAGAAAAGCACATGCTATGTGAAGGAACGATTTCACACATGTACTATATTTGTAAAGTTAGACTTAACTTTAGTTCTAGAATTTTCAAAGTTCACGAGATTGAGAAAATCTATATAAGTTAGTTTGTATCAATAGACACTATGAGTTAAGAGAGAAAGAGAGATTTTGTATGACTGAGAAATAGTCGGGCTTCTCTGAGTAAGAAAGCACCTGTAAACTTCTAAGTTTTTTCATAAATATGAGAATAACTAATTAAAGTTCTGTGTATGAGACTCTCTCCTCCATCTTCATACTTTGCCTATTGTGTAATGATCTCAAAAGTTCAAGTTTCCTAAGCAAGTCGATGCGTGGCATTGAGACTTAGATGATAAGTCATTAGTTTATCTATCTGCTTCAACTAGTGTTGTAAATTTTTTCAAAATAGAAGGTTGTTGGACCAATTTGATGCTTGGCATCGAGTTGTAGTTGATAACTTCTTATTTTCTATGCCTATGATTCACCTGATGATTTTGTGCTTGAAAAAGTGAGGTTTTATGTGGGAAGTCGATGCCCGGCATGGAATTCCTGCTGAAAAGTGCACTTTTATGCAGCACGTCAATGCCACGCATTGAATTTGCAGTATAGGTACATGTTTTTAACTTAAACAAGAAGGGTTTCCTATTTTGGTAGCTCATACATGGTCAAATTGTGAAGGTCATAACTTCGTGTGTAGTGCAAAGTTTTTAGCAAGTAATAGCTTGTTGTAAAGCTCTTCTATTTATGTTTATCCACCAGAGGATCTTGGCAAAATAATATTTGTGCTAAGATAAATAAGCAAAAGAGTGAAGGTATGTCATTTTAGTGACTAGAAATTTGTAAAGAAGTAAAGCTCTTAGTTTTGGCTATCATTTTTCAAAGTTTGGAGAATCATTGAGTTAATGGTGATCGTAGAAGTTGTTTAGTGTCACATTAATTAATTTCTTGTGATGTTTCATACATCATCATATAACTCCTTGTAGATATTGTCCCCTAATAGTGATAGTGAGTCATAGGCACTTATAATCTGCAAGGGAGGCTTCCCCTATAAACTTACCCACATTCATAGCATTAGCCTTTGCAACAACTGTGGATGCAAAGGCTTCATCAATGATATACAAAACTTATGGCCTGAATTTTGCATCCATTATTAATAGATAAAAAATATTAACCTCCTTTTTCATGGGTTTACATTTCTTGAAGCCTGAGATTCCATAGGGTCATGGGCTATATCAGAATTCTCAAGCTCTTTTCAGGTCTTGCTGAATGCCTATCCAATGGCTTCACGTATGATTTTAAGCTCTTCTTTTGATTGGGTCTCTTCACTTGGCATATGCATGTCATGAAGTGTCTCCTTTTCCTTGTTCAGTCCATTTGTACTTTACTCTTGCTGCATTTCTTCATAAGGGGTTTTCCCTTTGTTCCTTGTGATTCAATTTCTTCTAGATGTACCACCCTAGTAGATGATGAGGGCATGATTGTTTCTTTTGAAAATCCTTCCTTAATCACAAAGATCATTTGAATATGAGACCCTAATGTGGATGCCTTGTTCTTTGGGAAACAAATGGTGTAGTGGTCTCTAGCTTCTGGGAAATTTATGGCAAAGGGTATTTGCTTTTATAATGTCCACATTACCCACATCTAAAATGAATGATTGGCCTCTAGGACCATTTCCAAAATTGCCCCTAAGATGTGGGTTGTAAATGTTACCTTGACTTGGGGCAGCAGCCATTACATTTAGTGGTGGTTGGACTCCTCCTTGTCCCTAGTCTGCTTGTGTAGGAATTCCTCTTGAGTGACACTCGAGGGCTTCATGGTGAGGTTTCCTGCATGACTGGAAAGTCATGCTTAAAAGAGGGAATTCACTTAACATATGGCCCTATTTTCTACACATAGTGCACCATAGTCCACTTTTGATACCACTTCCAAGGAGTTCTTCTAGCTCCTGTCGAAGTTGTGCTAATTTTTTTGCTAGGTTGTCCTCTTCCTTTTGTAGTTTAAGGCTTCAATTTCACACCTTAGTTGTGTTATGTCACTTTCTTCTTCTTTATGAAGCTTGTTTCTTATTAAATTCTCCTCAATTGTGTTACCAGCTCTTCAGATTCCATAGCGTATAGTAGACTAGATGAGAGAGATCCATATTGGTGTCTAATTTGCTCCAAATTTATTGTTGTGGTTATAAATTCATCAATTGTTGCTACAGGGAGCACCAATTCTTTGATCTTGCACTGTGTGGATATTAGAAGTCGTTTAACAAGCCACGTTTTTACAAAAACATCATGTGGAGGATCTAGTAGTTTAGCCACACGTGCTTTGGTTCTAGTAACAAAATTAGGAAATGTCTCCCCTATACCTAGTCGTAAGCTCTCTAATTCTTCAACGATGTTTTTTGTTGTATTCCCTTGTTGACTCTGTGCTTTGAAGGCATCCTTCATTAAGTCCCAAGTAGAAAAATGGTTTTTAGTATTGGCTAAACCATTTTCATGCCAAACCTTCCAATGTTCTTTGGAAGGGGATTAGAAAAGCATCTTCTCTTCCAATTAACCCCCTTGTTTTACATAGGGCTGAAATTCACCTAACATGCTCATCAAGATCCTCATGCGCTAATCCTCTAAAGGAAGGGAATTTGATATTCAATTGTGAGAATAAAGTTTCTAAGTCTTCTTGAGTTGAAATATTTACTACTAATGATGTGGATGGAAGAGGAATGGTTGACCTATGAGTGAATTTCCTTCTTGTTTTTTTGAAAAAAGCTCCTAATGTTTGTGACTGAGTTGTGGTCATAGTTGTGCATCCTATTCCTTAGGCTTTAAGTTAAATTCTGAGGAAAAGGAAAATTTACCTCCTCAATCACATTGTCGTCACCTCTACACATCTTCTTTACTTTGTAATTGTGGTTCTCCTATCAAGGCACCTTTGTCCCACCAAGCTTGCCAAATTTTGTTGGGCAATTCTTTAGTTGAAAGGGGCTTGAGTATTTTTAAGAGAAAGATGGAGAAGGAGAATAAAGACAAATTGTTTCAAAATCCTCTACAATAGCTTTGTCTAATAAGACAAAATATTCTTTATGCATTGCGAGTTAAGCCAAAGCAGTACACACACAAGTACACAAAATATGGCAATTACTTGTGCATTCAACCTTTGCGTCGGTCCTTCACCTTGTCAAGTAGCTTGCTCTTGTGCACTCCTTGGACTCAAGCTTCCAATAAGGTTGAAGTCTTGGCCACTTCTATTGTTGATGTGAACACCTCCTTGATGATACTTTCTCACACTTTAGTTGCTCTCTTAGATGCTCTTTGTGCACTCTCTCTGCATACTTTGTCACCTGCTTTGCACACTTCGTCTCTCTGCACACTATCTAAGTGTGTGTCTTGTTCTTTCTTTCTCTCATAGTGCATTGTATGCTCTTCTTTCTTAGTCTATCTCCAGGAATGCTCTTTTATGGTGTGTCGATTCTTCTTACATACATTGCTTCACTTCTCCAACTACTTGTCTATCTTGGTGCTTACTTTGGTTTCCCAAGGACGCTTCTCATGTAAAGACTAATGACTCCCTATTTTTCCTGTAGTGACTTAATGGAAAACAAAAATTTAAATGGATAAGGTCTTGTGAATAATCTTCACTTCCTCTTTTACACTTTTGAACTTAGTTTCTCCAAAATGTGCATATAAGGGAGGGTTCATTTGGACCTTCCATAACACTTTAGAGGCCTTAAAAACCTTCAAAAAGCACCTTTTGGTAGCCTACATTTAACTTTTCTTGTAAGAACATTGTGAAAAAACTACTTGTGCATCATGTGTGCACCCATGTCCTTGGCTACTTATGCACCATTCTTCATTCTAAACAAGATTAGTAGACTCTGTTTTAGGTGTAGAGGCCTCTACAGCAACCATTATGGCCTCTTTCTTCTTTGCCTCTTTTGTAGCTAGTTTTGGAAAACTCTTTATGACATGATCATTTCCCTTACAATATCTACAAATAATTTTTGCTTCTATGTTTTCTTCTCATCTTTGTCTTCCTTATTTGAATTTGAAGCATTAGCATATTTCTTCTTACTAGTATATGAGCTCCATTTACCTTTGCCCTCATGGTTAGCTAGGAAAGCTTGATCTACAACACACATAATGGACATGTTCTTCCTTGACTGCACTTCTTGCAACAAAATAGGGAGTAACTCCTCAAATGTTAAGGCATTTGGATTTGCTTTCATCATCAATCAAAGAGTAGAATAAAAACTCTAATATGGATCTAGAAGAGTGTTAAGAATAGTTTACACAAGTGAACTATCTCATAAGACTTCATCAACAAAAATCAACTACTCCTTCAAATTTTTTATCTTTGTCAAAAAATTGTCCATGGAATATCCTTCATTCATATGCTCACTCTCCAATTGTTTTTGGATCTAAGAAACATGAGCCTTATTTCTTGCCTCGTATAAATTTGTAAGTGTATCCAAGCATCCTTTATTGTTTTGCAAGAGTGAATGTGAGGGATAATGGAATGTAGAAAAAGCTATGAATGCATGTTCATGAGCATCTCTGCCATCCCAGCAAAGTTGATCTTCAATAGGTGCTATAGGAACCACAACACAAATAGGAATTTGAACATCATTATCTTCAATGCCATCTACATCACCTTCAATAACTATATTTGCAAGTGTAGTAGGATGTTTTTCAACACCTTGCACAATATTCCACAACCCTTTTGCTACAAATACTTGACACATCATATATGCCCACAATCAGTAATTTCTACCATCAAATGTATCCTCAACAACCAACATACGGAATACATCATTACTTTTGGCCATGGCCAGTGACAAAATACCCTGATGCAGAAACATGAATGTATCTCAAAATGATGAAAAGAAACATCCTATCAAGCTCTGCTAAACCTATATCATATCATACTTCCAAGAGCTTGTATTGGTGAGCCATAACTTGTAAATATGTTTGGCACAAAAGTACAAAATTATATGTTTGGCACGAAAACAGTGCATTCAGAGGCCAAAAGGAGCTCAGATCACAATTTTAATGCCACAAAGCGATGCCATTTTGAAGTATAATCACCCCAAGTATGCTCACCAATTTTCATGTGATTTTGAGACTTTGATTGTAGGGTTCTTGATAATGGCCTAGATGAATCGATGACCTTTTCTGATACCAAGTGTTGGAGTTTGAGGTCTATAGAAGCACACAAACAACACAAGGAAGAAGAAGAAGAATCTTGGAGCACAATACAATGCAGAATATTGCCAAGTGAATGTACAAAAGATTACTAACCTGCTAGAATTATACACGTATATACAAGCAAGTGAAAATAACCTCCTAAAGAGGGAAAAAAGTTCCCTAGCAGCCTTAAGTGTGTTCAAACACATAACTACCAAAATATATCAACACTTGTTAAGTACATATGTAACAGACATTTTGGCCTCAAGTAAAAAACTATGAGGTAAACCTTGAATTTTCACATATACCTTGTCACTTCCATGAGAGGCCTTTTTTCATTCTTTGCAACATAATTTATTTTGTGGTGTATACAAAATTATAAACTTAACTTTTATCGCATGCTCAACAACAAATGCATTAAAGTTTGAAGACATATACTCCCCCCTCGATCAAAACAAAGGGTCCATATTCTAACATGTAAATAAATTTTCATCCATAAGCAAGAGCTGTTTGAAGGACACAAATATTTTAGACTTTTATTTTAATGGGAAGACCATGCATGCCAAGAAAAATCATTAATAAATGTCAAATTAAAGGTAATTACCAAAATATGGTCTCTACATAGGATCAAAGACATCCCTATGAAGAAGATGAAAGTTTTGTTTAACTCGTACTATACCATCTTTGCAAAATGAAGAGTGCTACATTTTACCCAAAATGTACCCCTCATAGACATCCTTTGATGTTGTTTCACTTCTAGCCAAATAGAACATGTCACACTTTTGTACGCATAACAAACTAGAAAATTTTAGATGACCAAAATGGACGTCCACGTTTTTCATCTGAAATGGCTTGCAAATTCTATATAGAACATGCATAATCATCCATAGAGTTTTCATAATTGGTGAGAATACACAACCAAGGAACAACATAATAGATGCACTAATTTTTTTTCCATAAAAAAGATCCTGGAATGTACACATGTCATCAAGAAACTTTACAACGAAACCAATCTTGGCTATTGTAGACATTAATAGTAGTTTCTTCTTGATCCTTGCCATATATAAGGCATCTGACAATCTGATTGTATTTCCATTAGCAATAGTAAGGATGAATTCCACCTACCATGACATGATACGATGATTCCTAACTGCATTGTGTAGTAAATGCACATTCTTCATTATGTACAACATTTTTAGACTCGATCTTAGAAGAAAATGTTGCTTCAATAACATTCCTACCTCTTTCTTCTTTGCCTCTTTAGTAGCAACAACGTTAGGACAATTTTCTATGATATGATTATTTGCCTTACAATATTTGCAAAAATAATTTTTGTTATATATTTTCGTCTCATCTTTTTATTCCTTCTTCAAAAATAATTCCATTGAGGAATCAGTGCAATGTTGAGGCCATGTAATGACAAGGTCTCCGTAGATTGCTAGTAGTTCAACTCAATTACTAGCAATCTGGCTTACAATGGGCCATGTCAATACAAGGTCCCCACTGTATCTAGTTGCTTGATCGTAAAAATGTAGACTTAGTAGAGAGGATGCATGCTACCCAAACCAATCTCATCTAGATTGATTTGACTTGTGTCATGGCACCCTCACGCAACATATTTGGCTTGTAATTGCCCCCTTTGCCACACTATGACAATGTCTTCATGCAACAAGCCATTGAAGCTTTCCATCAATTGCCTGTTATTTTCAAGAAGACACACATATGCGTACAATAGTTTGGAAGACATAGTTAAGAAAAGGAAACAAAAAACAAAGAAATTATGAGAAATGACTAATCAAACGAGTCCCTATTTTTATGTTATCTTTTTATTGCAGATCAAAGCTATGTGGAGAACAATTTCCACATGGTAAAGGCCATTGCGCTTTAGCCAAGTCTCTTTCCCTCACAAGACCTTGTGATGGTGTCAAGAACCCATATGGAGAACTGCAGTGGACCTACTTGTACATCCATCCAAGATGGTCAATAACCACTAATCAAGCAATCAACTCTTACGGTCTGCACCTTCCAACCTAGGAAAAAAATTAAGGGGTGCAAGCCATGTAAGCAGAGTCAATAGGAAAAATGTTTTAATTTTATGGATTGTATGCCTTGCCAAGGTCATCACAAAAAACAAAAATAAAAAAAGAGCAAGAATAAAATTCCCATCCCCCTATTTTAGGCGTCCTCTTCATTAGCTAATCCTTAGGGCACATTGTTCAAGACCCGCATCTTTCAAATATGTTGTAATAGTGCATCTAAAGCTACATTCATAGGGCCTCCCTACAAATTCATGCATCAATCATTATTTCTTGGTACTCATGCACTACACTGAGTAGTCCACCTATAACTATTTCCATAATCCACCTCTAATAGTTTTCTCTTTTAGCTTGAAGCCGTGGAAGTAGTTGTATTTTCTCTTTTACTTTACCAAAACTTTCATAACTCTTGAAAATTTATCTATTTTATTTTTATTTTCAATGCATCTTTAATTATATTTTGGAAGGATCACAAATCACTCATGCACATCCTCATTTCATAATACTTTGTTTTCATCTATAACATCATGTTTCTTCCCAAGGGTACATAGAAATTAGTAAAAAATAAAAAATAACCTCCAAAAAGCTATGATCTACTTGTTTAAACAGGTTTTTTTGGTGCCAACTACTATAGTACGATACCAATATTCAAGATCTAATATGTGCACATCAACATCCACGCTCATCTTTGACACCACAAAGATGTCTATCATCAACAACAAAAAGTAAGGAGGGGGAGTGTTGGAGGAAGCTCAAAAGTCGGCCTAAAAAAAACCAAGTCAAATTGTTCAAAGCTTATTCAAAGGATAAAGAGTGCAATAGAAGGGAAGAACAAATTAAAGTAAAGGAGGAAGGGGTATACATTTTTTCCATCTCAAATCCCTCCAAAGTTTAGGTCTTCTCCCATTTCTTGCGCAAACTACATGTAAAAATGCCTATTTTTGGCATAAAGTCATACTTTTAGAAGTAGCAAGGCCCACAACGTAAAGTCAAGTAGTATTCAAGCTTCAAGGGCGTGAATAGAATGGCCACACTAATATTTGTATGTTTTTGATACCATTCTGGCCTCAAATAGTCTCTAGATGTTATTTTTTAAGTTAGGTCAGATGCCACAAGGTGAATAGAACTCTTAAAAAGTCTATATAAGATAAAAGAACTCTTATTTTTGGGGTTTACTTATTTGAAGTGAGCTTAGAGAGTTGAAAACCCTTGTGAGTTTTTTTTACTAGACTTTTGCAATAATGTGAGCTTCTTGGAGCACCTTCTCTTCCCTACTTGTGAGTGTGTGTGTGCATGTGTGTGTGACCATGTGCATGCTTGCCTTGCTCTTGTTGTAGGTGCACATGCGACTATCTTGTCATGTGTATGTCTTCATACCTATCGACTAGTCACTCTATGGATACGATGTTCTTTTTATTGTGTGCACTATTGGATTAGGATGATGGGAGTTTTAAACCCCTGTATGTTAGGAAATAACACATGTATATCTCGCTTTAGTACTCACATATTCCTTCAAAAAACCATCACGTACTTGTCTCCAACCATAGATTTTGACTACATACTAACCAAGAATAAACAATCAGGCCAACTTGATTGGACACCATCAACCATCTCTACTAAGGAGTGAATGCATTTTTGAGGCCATGTCACAACAAGTCCTTTGAAGGTTGTTGGTAGTTCAACCCAATCAAAAGAAATTTTTCTTAAGGTTGTCCATGTCAATACAAGGTATCAACAATAGTTGGGTGCTCGATCTTGAAAGTGCAACCTAGTAGAGGGGATCCATACCACCAAGAATTATCTCATCTCAGAGGAATCAGGTTGCATCATAAAGCTCTATAGTAGCATAATTTTTGTGTAGTCATCTCTTTGCCACACCACAACAATATCTTCATGTAGCTTATTATTGAAGCTTCCAACTGATGCGTACTATGTTTATGAAGAAATACATGTGAGTACAATACATTGGAAAACACAATGAATAGGAAGTGGCTGAAGAAGACAAAATTGTGGGAAATGATCAATCAATTGAGTTCCTATTTTATTGCTATTTGCTTATTGTAGATCATAGGGATGTGGAGAATATGTTTCACAAGGAGAAGGCCATTGTGCTTTAGCTTGTTAAGGAATCTTTCCCTCACAAAGAGTTGTGATGGTCTCAAGAACCCATGAAGAGTAGTGTAGTGGACCTTCTTATACATCCCTCTATGATAGAGAAGGACTACTAAACAAGACATGGTCTCTTAGGTCTCCACCTTCCAACCCATGAAAAAAATTTAGGGAGAGAGGAGCCATGCTAGCATCATCAATAGGTGAAATTTTTTCCATCACATGGATTGCATGCCTTATAAATGCTGACTATCTTTTTAAAGTAAAAGAGAAAAATAAAATAAAAAATTCCCATCCTTGTAGGTTAGACATCCTCTTTGTCAGACAACCCTTGGACATATTGCACAAGAACACATCTTTTGCATATGTTTTGATAAGTGCATCTAAATTTGCATTCATAGGGCCACCCTACAAGGACTTGCATCGAACACTATTTCATGATACCCATGTACCCACTACAAGGAATAAGGGGGCATATCAATGCCCCTAATAAAAAAAAAAAGGTAGCATCTTTGATGCAATGCTATTTCCAGGTAGTTTCACATAAGCGACGCTCAAGAGAGAGCACATTACTCATGATAGGCATTGAGAAAAATTCTAATTGCTCTTAACTTGCTATCAATTCAAAAAAATCCTTTTGCATAGCTTCTAATAAGAGTCTAAAATTAGATATTTCAAGTTATAGCTTGAATTAAAGTGCCTATAATATGTATTTAAGGAGTCACAGATGTGGTCCAAACATTTTAGGAAAAAGACAATGCATATACAAAACCATAGATATTGATTCATATCTCTACACAAAGAGCTTCAATGATCAATTCCTTGCATTAAAAAGTTTACAAGGAATTTATGTTCATGGTCCATGTATTTCTTGAGATCTTCATGCCATAGATTGACTTCAATGAACTCTAACAAGTTGGCAGACATGAATAATAGATAGTCAGCAATTCAGAGGCTCATGATGATGATGAAACTTCAAGTATATGTATTGATATGTAAAGAACAATGCTTGGAGGTGGTGAAGACTCCTATAGCTATGAGGAAAGAACAATAATCACTCTTGAAGTTCATGAGAGCATTCTTATTCTGTGACTTCTTCAATCACTTTTATATATATTTTTCCATGATTCTAGTTTTTTGGTGTTGATGATTATAACAAAGATTTCAATCATATTTTCAAATAATTATTTGAATTCTAAATTCAAATAGGATTTTTGTCTTTTTGATCCCTTCAATTAACATTTAGTCTAAACTTGAAGGTCTAAAACATTTATTCAAAAGAGCAACTTAAATGAAATTTTCTATGAAATATGAGCTAGGAATAAAATTGCTTGTCATATACATTGAGGGAATATTTTTTGAAACCCCTCCTTAATAATACCTTATGTATAGATATGTATCCCTATAGTATTTGTATTTTTTAAACCTTCATGGAAAGCATAAATATATGTATTTGAAGGAAATAAAAAGCTAAAAATAAGGTGGGCCTCACCCTAGTAGAGTAGCTACCCTTACCTGTAGTGAATGGTAGAATCAAATCCTAAGTTAAATATGTGGTGGGACAAGTTTTAATAAATTCAAATATTTAAGCTTGACCCACTCTCCCTTTTGAAAGAGTCCAAACAATGTTTCAAAGACTCAAGCCCCACCATAGACTTTTGAGTCCTATACAAATATTCTTAGCAAATGGGACACATGTGATAGACTTCTGGGCCCAAAATCAAAGATATAATATTCCAAATGCCAAACTCAGATATCAAGATCATTCCCACAAAATGGAGGTGCTATCTATAGTATTTGTATGATTTTTCATGAAAATATCAAAGATATGACCATATGGGATGAGATGCACACCTTAGAATGGCCAAACATCTTCTAGGATTTTGTCAAAGTTGTATTTTTTACCACACGTGTCACATCTAGAAGATTCTCCCAAATAATATCATCTCCAAATATCTTCCCAAAAGGCCTATAAAAGGACCCCCTTTGGTGCCCCCAAGACAAGCACGTGGTGTGTAGGTACATACTATCAACACTGCAGTCATCATAGTGCTACCCCTTTGGAAGTGGAGATCTTGGCTACAAGAGAGGTGCTACATTCTCTTCCTTTATATGTCCCATATCCTTTGTATCTATATTTTTTAATATAAGCTTTACTTCCCTTTGAGTCCAACTATCTCTTCTTTCCTCTTCTATCTCCCACCCTTTCTATTTCGTCTAATTCCTTCTCTACTTTTCCCTCATTTTTTAATCCTCATCGTTTCCCTTTAGCTTATACCATTGGGAAGTAATGTTATCTGGCTCCTTATGTTTATGTATTTAAATGTTTGTTGTGTGAATGCTAAGAGGGAATTGCGGAACACCCATCTCCTAAGAGCATTTGGTGTAATAGTGAATGTACATGTGTATGTGTTACCTGTGAATGCTAAGAGGGCAGTGCGAAACATCTGTGTCCTAAGAGCATTTACATTTTGTATTAGTGCTAAAAGGGTAGTATGGACGACCCATAGCATAAGAGTGCTCTTTATGTTATGTGTGTATGTGTGAAGTGAATGTGTAAGGAGCTAAGAACCCTTCCTTTCCATCATATCCATCCCTACTTATGAGCCTAAGTACTAAAGGAGTATTAGCGGCCATTTCTTTAGTACCCCTCTCATAACTTGGTGCCCCCATTGAGAAACTCAATTTAATGAATTTTCAAAACCCCAATAACAAAAATCGTCATTCGTCCCAACCAACCTTATCAACCAAGGCCCCTTCTTTCCATCCATATCACATACAGTAGGAAGATATTCTTCCAACAATGCATAGCCTATCATTTTGGGGCTGAGTATTTGGGAGAAATCCTTGCATCTCAAGAACCATTTATCTTTCCAGTTCTAGAGTATAATCTTAGCTTCGATGTCTGGATCTTCATTCTTCTGTAAAGAAACCACCTTCAAGTTCAACCATGGCATCAACCTTCCCACACTTCTATGGGAGACCCAACGAAGATGCTACAAGGTTTTTAGACAACTTGGAAATCACATATCTTGTCTCAAGAGGGGATCAAGAAGCTATCAAGCTAAGGGCTTTCCCATTGGTCTTAAAGGAATGAAGCATTCATAGTTCGATATGGTAAAAGGATATGACAGAAGGATTGTGGCAATAATTTCTCTCACCAAGGCAAGTAACTCTCTAAGATTTTTCAAATTATGAGTCCAAGTTTCAGTGCGCGTGGAATAATTGGGAAAGTAGCCTAGGGGCAAATGAAGTAGATCCATAATTTTTGAAAAGTAGCCTATCATTTTGGGGTTGAGTATTTGAGAGAAATCCTTGCATCTCAAGAACCATTTATCTTTCCAGTTTTAGAGTATAATCTTAGCTTTGACGTCTGGATCTTCATTCTTCTGTAAAGAAGCCATCTTCAAGTTCAACCATGGCATCAACCTTCCCACACTTCTATGGGAGACCCAACGAAGATGCTAGAGGGTTTTTAGACAACTTGGAAATCGCATATCTTGTCTCAAGAAGGGATCAAGAAGCTATCAAGCTAAGGGCTTTCCCATTGGCCCTAAAGGAATGAAACATTCATAGTTCGATATGGTAAAAGGATATGACAAAAGGATTGTGGCAATAATTTCTCTCACTAAGGCGAGTAACTCTTTAACATTTTTCAAATTATGAGTCCAAGTTTCAGTGCGCGTGGAATAATTGGGAAAGTAGCCTGGGGGCAAACAAAGTAGCTCCATAATTTTTGAAAAGGGATAGATTCTTCTCAGGACTCTTCCCTTCTTTGAAACAAAATGTGGAGTCGTAATTTCCAGGGATCTTTGAAGAAGCACTAGAGATAACAAGAGTGGTGTAGAAAATTAAAGTTTCACTCTTCAAAGTTTGAAAAAGTAGAACATATGGATGTTATTCCCCTTGTACCAGTTGCACAAGTAGAGAACAGAGAAGCTTTACAACAAGATATCTTGCAAAAAAACACACAATAGCTAAAACAATTGACAGTACTCAACTTGGTGAGGAGTCAAAAGATAGACCACAAAGAGAACAAAATTGAGGACAACAATGACAAGCACAAGAATATATATGCCACAATTGCAACAAAGATGGTCATGGTATGTATAATTGTCCTCACCCTCATAGGAACCCAGGTGATATGTATACTATGAGGAGGCCACCACAATGCATGCAGGAGCAACAACAACTACAAGCATATATTCCACCTATCCCAATGGCTCAAAGTGACAAAACACAAGTGAATGTTTTGGAATTAAATGAGGAACAAGAGACCATGGATATGATGCCAATCAAGAGGACAAGGGTGCAAGATAGAGATAGAACTCAGGATGAAGATTCGAGCATGGTTAAACAAACAAAGAAAGGAAGAGTTGCAGAAGGACAAACTAGTAAAAGAAAGAGAAGGCCAAGGAGGAAGATCATGATGGAAGAGCTTCCTCTAGGTAAGGGTATCAAACCTTATGATCTAATTGAGGATATCTCCACAGACAAACCAAATATCACTTGGCCACAACTATTGCAAGTATCTTCAAAAACTAAGAGAAATTGGTCCAAGCTAGTGAGCATTAGGAGGACCAAAAACAAGGAAATTAACCTTATAAGATCTAATGCATGTGATGATGTGGTACCCACAGTGGATGCATATCTAAAAGGGAAAAGAATTTCAAATGTGTATGTGGATGGCAGAGTAGAAGTGTGTGTAATGAAAGAGAAAACAATGCATAGGTTAGGCTTGGATGTGAAAGGACCATCTACATACCAAGATAAAATGGCAAATAATAGTGTTGTTAAATATGTTGGTGTGATAAAAAATTTAAGAGTTATAGTATGTGATATAGAGGTTGCTTTAGATATATATGTAATTGCAACCAAGGGGAAGGGCTACCCCATCATATTAGGATGTCCATGGTTAATCGTAGTGAAAGCAGATAAAAAATGGGTTTTGGCCTTCTAGTTCTCAAACCAAAGTTAGTTACCTATGATTTGAAGGACAAAAGAAGGAAGATCATAGATATGAAACAATTGTAGATGAAGAGATATGTTATGTTCACGATTCTAACAGTGAGGAATCAACAACCGAAAATGATTCATCAACACTCGAAGTCATGGGAGTGATCTTTCAAGGAAAGGAAGATGGAGGAAAAGAGGCCGATCTATAACAACCACAAAGTGAGGATTCCACACCCAAAGTGGAACTGTAAAACATGCTAGCAAAAGATCTTACCTTAGAGAAAAGACTAGGTACATCAACATCCTCAAAAGGTACCTCAAATTGTTCATTAAAGATTATAATGAGATACAAGGTGTAATTGCTATTCAACATTATATCAAAATGAAGCCAGAATCAAAGCCAGTGGCACAAAAGCTCAGAACGATTGGCACACTTCAACAAGAGGCTCTATTAAATGAGGTAAATAGAGTCATAAAGTTAGTATTATCACAATAGATAGTGATAGGCTTTTGCACTTCCACACCTAAATCTGCAAGTAGCATCTCCAGCCATGATGCCTCACATGCTGCCATTGCAGCACCTCTATACTCAGCCTTTGTACTCGACAAAGTAACAGTGGGTTGCTTCTTGCTGCTCCATGTAATAGATGCACCTCGAAGTGAGAATAGAAAGCCACTAGTAGATCTTCTATCTGGAGTACTACCGGCCCAATCTGCATCGGTGTATCCATGAACCTGCAAATCTAGACCAGCTTCATAAAACAAGGCATAATCCAAAGTAGCACTCACATAACATAGAGTTCCCCTCAAAGCATCCAAACGTGGCTTCCTGGGAATGTGCATAAACTGACTTTCAAGTCCAACCGTGTAGCTAATGTGAGATATATCAAGCTTCCCACAATTTTCCTATACATAGTAGCATTTTCCAATGCTTCACAGTTAGCACCGAACCTTGTTTTTCATGCTAGAACAAAGCATATTGAGGTACATTATCACTTCATCAGAGAGAAGGTATTAGCAGGTCATGTTGATCTTTTTTATGTGAGAACAGATGAGCAGGTTGCTCATATTTTCACTAAAGCACTTGGAGCAGAGAAACTGAAGAAGTTTTGAAAGATGCTTGGATTAGAGGACATGAAGTTGAGCTTGAGGGGGAGTGTTGAGATATCAAGCTCAACATGTGATGATCCAGGGTGACACGTATCAATTTTTCGTTTCTCTGACATGTATAGTGGTCACACCAATATATGTGAGTGTAGCTCAATGATGAGTAGCACCTCCTTTAATGTCAATCCGGGAAGACGTGAGGATGGTATGAAGACCTCGAGCAAGTGGCGACACAAGTGCGTGAGTGAGAAGCACACAAGCATGCACACACATACACACACACGCGCACACACTGTAAGACAAAGAGTGGGGAGCAATGGAGTTCTTTAGATTACTTTCACAAGCTCTTACAAGTTCGTTTCAATTACAATCTAACCTCAAAAATGAGCTCTCTAGCTCTTTTTATAGTTTTTGACTAGCTTTTGGCCCTGTCCAGACCTAGTGTCCGGCCTAGTTAAAAATTAGGTTCCAGGGCCAATTTGAGGGCTCAAACGGAGTCTAAAAAATACGAAAATTGATATGTAGGTACTTCTAAGGCTCCTCAAGCTCAAGGACTCCTTGGCTTGCACAAAATGGAGCTACAAAAATATGAAATGGTATTTACAATGATTGTTAGTGATGAGAATCACTGTTAAAAGATGTAGATTGGAAAAATTGAATGGCCTATCTGCCAGATTTGCGTCGACTGCTTTGACTGCTTTGTCTACTTACTCCTTCACCTTGTTCTGACTCTCTCCGTTGGCTTCCGTGTCTCGTCAATCCTTGGGTGCCCAAACTGCTCTCAACACCCCCCCCTCTCTCGCGTCTGTCGTCTCTGACAGACCCTTGTTGCTGTGGTTGTTGGATGTAATATTCCACAACCTGAGTGGCAAGCTGATGTTCTTGTAAGCGTAGTCCTCTGGCCAAATCTGTCATCATACGATCCCAATCGATTGGTCCTGGAACGTCCGGATGTGGCAGACGTAACTGATCTGCATGGATCGCTTGTTCTACTGCGAATAGATGTAGCAAATGTGTGGGCTTGGGAATGAAAATTTCGGAATTGTATTCCCAGAAGCCCGTAGATAACATTTCCTCAAATGTTTGCTTGAAGCATGCGGGCAAGTACTTGATTCGTGCATGCCAAGCAAAGATAACCGTGACCGAGGGGGTTTGGCTCATGTCGTAAACTAAATCCTTGTTGCCTTGAGCGAATCCAGGAGCGGAGATGTATGGAGCTTGGACATTCCGAAAGGTTTTGAAGACAATGGTCATGAGCTCAAATATCTTCATACACATTTTCGCTGCTATATCAGGTACATTATTTAGGCGTGCAGACCAGTGCCGAATGGTTGATATCATGTAGGCTACGGTTGGAGGTCCTCGAGGTGGAGCAAAATACGGGTAGTTAACCCAAGCGGAGCACTCTTTGTTGTTGCGTACCTTGATTGCAAATGCTTGCCAGGATCTGCGACGTACCACTGGACAATAGCATGGATTATACTTGATGTAGAGTGGCATGGTAGCCCAGGTACTCATCATCTCTGGGTAATCGGTGAGTAAACGTGCACGCCAATTAGGTTGGAAAATCGAGCCAGCACGTGCATCGGTCGGTAAATCCCCTATCTCAAATTGAGTAGCGAATGTGGGCTCCTTCCCTGTATGTCTTTTAACTTCTGCATTATAATCATGTAGTAAGACAAAATAGGGCATGTATTGCGACTCTGATGTTGTGATTAATCGTTGATGAGATAAGTTTTGAAAGTAGGAAGACCGGAGGACAGTTTCTTCCAGATTTGTGAGAGATTGCACTTGTACCGCCACACGATCATCATGTGTCTTACCCACTTTCTCGACCCTTTTGACCCAATCTGGAACTTGAATTTCTAAAGTGTCTTGTCCTTCCTCGGTAGTTCGGCCACCAGGCGTCGGCATAGGCTCGTAGGGCTCTTCGTAGCTGTCCTCGACGGGGATTTCTACTACTGTTTCAGGTTCTGGTTCTTCAATGGGCGAGGGTGGTCGTTCATATGGTAGGAGGCGTGCTTGGAGTTCTGCCACCTGTTTCCGAAGGGTCTCCATTTCTTCTGTAGATTGTTGCACGATTACCTGCTCCTGTTGAGCAGTGGGTACACTGGCTAACTGTTTCTTTAGATCGGCACATTCAGTCTCTAGTTTTTCATATGACTCCAGGAAATTTGCATGCTCCTCAAGTAGGATGCGGATGTCTTCTGATGGAACTGCTCTATATCTGGTAGGGCTAATGGTTGCTCCTACGGTTCCTTCCATAGTTGCTTCAAAATTATCTTGGTTTTGTTGTTGAAGGCGTTTGTTCTCTTCTAGTGCTGCTGCCATATGCTTTCTTAGTAGTCCCATGTTGCGTCTGAGTGTAGCGTTAGATATCATTTGCGCTTGAAGCACTGTTTCTAGTTCCTTGACTGCTTGGTCATCTACAGTTGATGCCTTGGATTCCAATTCGGAGTGAGCCTGCTGTAGTGTGGTATGCTCGTCTAGGAGCGTCCGGTAGTCAGCCTCAATAGTGGTGACTCTAGCTTGGAGACGTTGAGATTCTGCCTGGAGAGTAGCATTGCGTTCTTCTAATTGATGGAAGTCTTGTTGTAGCTGATGTGCACACTGAAGTAATGTGTCGAACGTACTATTTACATTATGAGGTGCAAGGGAAATAGTTTGAAATGCAGAGGAGGTGGGATGGGGTAGGGGTGTAGTGAATGCTGTGTGTGCCACTGATGTGAGTGGTGAGGTGGGGGGCAAGGGAGGGGAAGGTGGGGAAATCGTGGGGAGAGGTGCTGTGGTTGGTGAAATGTCCATTGGATCAGACAAGGTGGTGTGTGCAGGGGCTACCATATAGGTGGGTATGGTAGGTGAAGTGAGTGTGGTGTCCGTGTAAATGGATGTCGTTGCGAACATCGGAGGAAGGTGGCTTTGAAACATGGGAGAGCGGAAGAACTGCTCCACAAAGGACGGGTATTGTGGTGGTGAGGTCCGGTTGAAAGAGGTGTAGGGGCCAGCTGGGAAGTGAGGGTTATGGAATGAAGGTACTCGTATTGGGGGGTAGGTCGGGAAACACAGGGTTCCTTCCGTGGGTGCTGGGTTGCCAACTACGCTGGTGATTATGGGATGGCCAGTCATGGGTTCAGCGGATAGATGGGACGAAGTGTATAAGGGATTGGTGACGAAGGAGAAGAGGGTGTCTTGTGAGGTGGGTTCTCGAAATGAGAATGATTTGAATGAGGATGGATTATAAGTGGAGGTAGAGGTGATGACTGTCGTTTCTTCCAAGGTGGGAGGTGGTGGCAGGGGCGGAGAAGGTGGTGATGGAGGATGCTGGGGTGAGATGGGTGATGTCTGAACGAAGGTTTCAGCGGAGAGGTCAGTGGTGGTTATGGGGGTGGCTGTGGTCTCAATGGGTACTTCCGGTTCTGTGACGGGTATCCTGATAGTCTTACCTGCTCGTGGTAATGTGTCCACTCTGCGTTTGTCATACCTTACGGACTGGCGGACTGCGGTGTGGACAGCCTCTGGAACTCCTAAGGAGTCTGACACTAATTTGAGGGTGTCAATGAAATGTTGGTCCACTCCTTCATCTGATAGCATTTCTTGCATCAAAGCTTGACCTGATACCAGAGAGAGCTGATGCCTTTCTTGTACTGCTTTGATAGTGTCGTATAGCCTTCGTAGTTGAGCTGTATATGCAGGTGCACCTACAAGTTCTGGCACTTCTTGTTGCTCTTCTTGGTGCTCTTGATCATACTCCTCCTCATCATCCTCCTGTTCTTCATCTCCGTCATCTTCTTCCTCCACTTCAACAGGTGTGACAGGTGCTTGGGAGGTTGTGGCCTGCGTTTGTACATTTTCCGCTTGTTGTGCCTCTTCTGCCTCCAGCTCTACATCTTGTAATAGTTGTTCGAAGTCTTCATTAGTGAGTTCGTCCAATGGTGCACCACTAGGAAATTCGAGATCCGTTGGGATGGGAGGAAATATCAAAGTGGAACCATCGGTGCTGCGTCTTGGAAGTCGGAGTGTGAATGGTCGGACTCTTCGGGGTGGCGGGGTGACTTCTGGTGTTAGGGTCGCTCCACGTGGCTGAGCACATGGGACTTGGACCGTGCCTCTCATCTTCTTAGAAGGGGGTCCAGTGGATGTCCTGCCTCGAAACTGCTCTACCCGATTCCACATCAGGGCTCGTTGGATTGGGATGTCATAAGCCAAACACCTATAGATGATTCTTGTCAGAGCACAGCAACCATATAAAACCTGTTTCCGCGGCCAGCGCTTGTGAGCTAAGTGTATCTGATCAATTATCCAGTGGGGTAGGTTGATGGTGAGGCTCTGTGTCTCTGCCAGATACAGGCTAAACCAAATCTTTTTGTGCGGCATGGTGAATCTATCCTGCGCCGGGAAAGCAAAGTGTTGCATGCACATGCGAAGGTGTATTGCAATATTAGGCGTCATGGATACCATGTCTTTGAGTTTGGTGAGACTTCGATTCTTCATGTAGTCCGGTACTAGGGTTTCCTTTTCTGTAGGAATATGCATGCCGCGCATATCCAGAGCTTCTCTCACCAAATTGTTTGATAGCCTAAACCTCTTGAGCTCATTCCCCTTTGTCAGAGATGGAATCACAAATGAGCTTGCACCTTTTGGGTTCGGATTTGGAGTCAAGGTGTTGATGAGATAGTAGCATCGCATGAAGTCAGGTTTTGGGAGTCGGGCACTGAAATAGGCACTCAATCCGGCTTTTTCCCATATCGGACGTAGACTTTCCGCATTTTGTAACTTCTCAAATTCTCTTGTAAAGAAATGGTATCTGCCTTGCTTTCCATTGTAGTCCAACTCTGATTCCCATAGATACGTTCCTTCCCCCAATGGTCCTGCTACCTCGGTAAACCAATGTGAAGTCTTTCCCACGGGCATGGTGTGGCCACGCGGAGGGTCCGCAATAGGTATGATTTTGACGGCCTGCAACTCTTCTGGTCTTTCAACAGTCTCAGGCAAAACGGGTAAACTGTCCAAGTCCACCACTTGCGGGTTTGTTTCTGTGTGAGAGCTAGTTCCTGCGGCCTCCGCCATGTTTGAAAATGTCGCAGCTGATTCTGTGAGAATATATGAATAAACGTTAACATTGCAATGGACACAAAAATGACATGGTGTCCCTTGTTACAATATTAACTTAAAGATCTGGAGTGGTTAGGAGTTAATAAGTGCTCGGTGCTGGTGTGTGTAGTTAGGAGTTAGGTAGACCTAAGAACTAAGCGAAATGATGTGATAAGAGTGAAGCAGTTAGTAGGTGGTCATGGATTTACAATAGGGTCAGGGGGTTTGTTACAAGTCTTGGGCTGCCAAATGCAGTGGATGGGTTTTGCTCGTGGTTCCGTAGAGATTCTCGAGAGCTTTATAGGTGTGTTAGCTTTAACCTGAGGCCTTTTAGGGGCCCATCTACAACTGATTCTGTTCGTGTTTATGTGCCTTGGTGTTGAAAATGAGTGGATGTGGGCTGTGCGAGTGAATGGATCATGCTGTGTAGTGTGTGTTCTTGGTATAGCTATCTGAGCCCGCAAACAAGCCTTAGGCACCCAAATTTGTCTTGATTGTGGGCTAGCCTTCATCGACCTTTTGGGCACCCAAATAGCTTTCACGTTAGCAGCAGAATTTCCGAAAGACTTCTTATTAGTGATGTGTTGTTGGTTACTAATAAGAGGCTTTGTCCGTGCGGTTGGCGTGGTTGCAACCAGGTGTTCGCCTTTTCGCACCCAAACTTGGTTCACTTGTTGGGACATTCTGCTGCGCAGGTTCTTTTGATGTCCGGCATAGGTAGTACTCTGCTTCTTTTGCCTTTGCTCCACCTTTGGTTGTTGCCTCCTTCTGGCCTTTGGAAAAGGAGGGAGTTCCGTTGCATCCCTGACTCCTTTTTTGCAAATATCATTCCTCTGCAACACAGGGTTTTGAACAAGAACAGCATGGTCATCTTCGTGTGTACCCCTGGAGGGACCAGGAGTCTGTGCCTTTCCTAGTTCCTTGAGTGTTCCTTTATCCAACTCTATTGTGATTCGACTATGATTGACCCATACGTGAAGAAGTCCACTTCTTAGGTTTAAGTTGACTGCTTGGTCATAGATCCAGTCTTGACCCAAGACAAGAGGTTCAGTGAGATCCTCATCTTGACACACTAGTGCTTTAACTGTCATTGCCTCATCATGAATGTAGAGGGGAAGTTCCACCTCGCCCATGCAAGGGGTTTCCACGCCTCCCAATCCTATGAGATATGCTTCCACAGGATTGACAGTTAACTGTAACTCTTGACAGTAAGACACTCTAACAGCACTAGTGGCAGCACCTGAGTCAATCAAGGCTTTTACAGTCCTTGCACTCTTTTCTTGTCCTATGTCTAGGGTTACGAAAGGACGTCGATCAGTTATCCTAGGTGAGCTGGTTCCTGCAACTTCACACATTGCCATATGATATCCTTGGTCTGCATAGTCATCTGTCCTAGGCTGCTCTCTACCTTGCCTTCGTAATTTCATCCTTCTGATGCGTTCTAAAGCTTCTGCTTGAGCTTCTTCTCTAATTCGCTTCTCTTCCTCTTTGCGTTTCTTAGCAGTGTTGAGTCGGCTGAGCATTTCCTCCGTGAGGGGTTCCTGATACAACTTGACTCTGCATCCGCTAATATAATTAGGGAGAACATCACCCTCTAACGTGGCTAATTGTACTGCTCCACTCGTGGAGATCCTATTGATGATCATAGGTCAGTAGCCTCTCTTTTCTAGCTTCCTCGCGTGTTGTTTTAGTGTATAAACTAAGACTAGATCTCCTGCTTTCAAACCCTTATCCTTTACGTGGGCATCAAAGTATGCCTTCTGTCTCTTCTTGGCAGCATATATGCCTGCAGCGGCTCTCAGTCTTGTTTCTCCTAATCGTTCAAGGTCAAAGATCCTAGAGGAGAGCTCATGACCTGTCCATTCGTATTCTTGTGCTACTCTCAATGTGGGGATCAGGAAATCCAAGGGTAGCACAGCGTTTTGGCCGAAAACCATCTGGAAGGGGGTGGCTTGGAGTACCGTTTTATAGGCAACTCGGTATGCCCAAACAGCATGGTGTAGCTGTTTGTCCCAATCAGAGCGTTTAGTGTTCACTAGTTTCGTCAATACATTGCATAAAATTTTATTAGTGCTCTCAGCTTGCCCATTAGCTTGAGGGTGATAAGGGGCAGACTTCTTGTGTATTACCAAGAATTCTTGGAGCAGATTTTCAATCACTTCGTTCAAGAAATGAGTGCCTCTATCGCTTACAAGCTCTATAGGTAGCCCATATCTCGTGAATACATTTTCAAACAAGAATTTGGCAGTTGTTTGAGCATCGTTCTTGGTTGTAGCTTTTACCTCTACCCACTTGGTGAGATAATCTGTTGCCACAATGATGTATTCCGCATGAGAACCCTTAGCTGGGGGATTAATAGGACCTACGAAGTCTATTCCCCACTTAGAGAATGCACGTCCACCCATCATAGGTTTCAGTGGCATCTCATCTTTGCGTATAGGATACTGAGTCCTCTGACAGACATCACACCGTTTCACATAGGTATGTGCATCCATGTGAAGGGTAGGCCACCAAAAGCCCGCAAATAGGATTGCCTTGATCACCCGATCCGGTCCAAAGTGTCCTCCTGCTACACCTTGGTGAGCAGTTCCTAAGATCTTAAGATACTCACTTTCATGGACACATAATCTCAGGTAACCATCTTTACCGCGCTTATATAGATTATCACCTATGAGTGAATAATCCTGGGCTTCTTGTTCCAAATTCCTTTTTCTAGCTAGAGTCATGTCTGGAGGGAATGTGTTTGTCCTCAGGAATGATACTAGTGGTTCGCTCCAATCTGGCACAATGGATACTTGATAGAGAGTGGCATGTTCCACAGGTGGTTTATTGCAACAGATTGGGCATTCCTTGCACAACTTTTGGACATCCGCTTCCATAGTTGGCCAATGCACTCCGAATCTCTTTAGAGTCTGCAACGTTCGTTGTTTTGAATGGTGTTGCTCTAACGCACCTACATGTGCTAATTGCAACCATTTAGCGTACTCATCCTCTTCTACGCAACAAGCCAAGATCCCTTGATCTGTGTGCTTGTACATGCTTCCTGCCATGATGTGATACTTTTGGGCTTTTACAATCTCTCTATTCCGTGTGTTTACCACTGGATGGCTAGGCCCGTACGTCAATACTGGTACCAATGGTTTAGCCCACTGCGGTACAACTTCCAAATTAAACAAGTAAGCATCAGGAAGATCATCTGACACTCCTTGTGGGGCTTCTCCCGATGTGAGCCTAGAGAGATGATCTGCTCTCAAGTGGGTTCTACCTTTTCTTACCACAACCTCAAAGTCATATTCCATTAGCAAGAGAAACCATCTTACTAATCTACCTGTATTGCATGGCTTGTTTACTAAGTACAACAATGCCTGATGGTCCGTAAAAAATTTAAACTTATTTGCAAGCAAATAATGTCTAAACTTTTTAACAGCATATACCATACCTAATCCTTCGCGCTCTGTAGTGGTGTAATTCCGTTCAGCCGCATTCAATTGTCTACTGGCATAGGCAATTGGAAGATCCATATTACCTTCACCAGTAGGTTGTGCAAGCACACATCCAATAGCATAATTGGATGCATCCACATGAACATGGAATGGCTTATTCCAATCTGGTGTGGTCAAGATTGGTGCTGAACACAATCTTCGTTTAAGCTCCTGGAAGGAATCCTCACATTCATCCGTCCACTCAAAGTTTGTCAGAAGTCCGTACATGGGCTTTGCAATGACAGCATACATGTGTATAAATCGTCGATAATAACCACAATGCCCCATGAAAGCTTGCACTTCCTTGACAATCTTTGGCCTAGGTAGCTCTGCTATGGCTCTCACTTTTTCTTCGTCCGTAGATATGCCATTCTTTGACACTATGTGTCCTAGAATCTTGCCTTGCCTGACCATAAAAACGCACTTTTCTGGGTTCAGGCAGACTTGATATTCTCTACATTTGTCAAAGATTTGTCTGAGTTCAGGAATATGGGTTTGCCTAATGTTGGAATGAGCACAAAGATCATCAACATAGACTTCTAAACTCTTCCTCAGGAACTCCTTAAACACATGGCACATCAGCCTCTGGAAGGTGGCTGGTGCATTGGTAAGCCCAAATGGCATTACTCTAAAAGCAAAAATGCCCCATTCTGTGGCGAAGGCTGTCTTATGCTGATCCTCTGGAGCTATGGCTACTTGATTGTAGCCCGAAAATCCATCAAGGAAGCTGTACACTTCCTTGCCTGCCACTCTTTCTAAGAGATGTTCTGTTATGGGAAGCGGATAGTTATCACGAATTGTGGCTGCATTAACCTTTTTCAAGTTAATGCACACACGCAGCTTGCCATTCTTCTTGGGCACCACTACGATGGGGGATACCCATTCAGTGTGTTCAATTTCATAGATAAATCCAGCTTCAACCAGTCTATCTATCTCTTCTTTGATCTTAGCAGCGTAATTATCATTATAGGTATAAGGCTTCTGCTTAGAGGGTTTGGCATCTGAAGTCATGGGAATGGTGTGTGAGCATATGTCCGGGTCAACCCCTTTCAAATCCTTGTAACTCCAAGCGAATACATCTCTGTATTCCCTTAGCAAGGCAATCAATTCAAGCTCTTCTTCTTCTGTCAGATCATGGCCTATATACGTGCATCTCTCCTCTCCTTCTTCTATGGCCACTACTATTTTCTTGGTGGTTTCTTTGTTATCATAGGCCTCTCCTGATTGTGCCTCTCGTTTAGGCATTCTTATCATGACTCTCCTGTCATCTATCTCGTACTTCTTAAAATTTTCTGGGACCTCGAACAAAGATTCTTCCTCTTCTGGTAAGGCTTCTCTCTTCTTTCGTTTCTTTCCTTCTTCCTTCGGGGTCATATGTGTTGCTAATCTCACATCATTTGTAACTTCTCCATGCTTCTGGGGTTGAAATTCTATTTCATGGAAGTATTCTTCATCTGATGCAAATGGTGGGTCCATAATGATTGACTCTAGATCGGAGTCACTTGCATCCTCAAATGCATCAGGGCTAGGTTCGCATTCTTCTAGAACTGCCTCTCCCATGATTGGCTCTATGGAGAAGACTGAAATATCATAGCCATCCTCATCACAGTGAGGTGTCCATTGTTCTTCGTTGATGGCTACGTCCATTGTTGCTAAGATTTCTGCCCAACCTTGAGGTTCAAATTCTTCGTCTGGAAAAACTACAGGTGCATAGGCTGGGTCTTGGATTGATCTATGGGTTTCTTTCGCACCTACCTCTCTGGCTTTCTCTCTCTTCTCTTCTTCTACTGCTACCTTGCACATCCATAAGTGGGTGTCTTCATGCATCCATGAGGATCCAGACCCTATGGAATGCACCGATTCTGTATCATCTTTGGCTCTATGGATGGGATTCCACTGGATAGGAGGTACATCCCTATGAGAGTAATCTTTGAGATTGACTTTGGTCGTAACACCTAAGTGCTGCAGGTACAAAGAATTGGTTCCCCAATCCTGTACCACTTGCAACTGTCGCATAAATGGTCTTCCCAAAATCATCTCATAGGCATGATTTTTGCTGAAGTCACATATAGCAAAACTATGCTCAAACTCGACACCACAAGTGGTGAGAGTTATTCCTTCTAGCAATCCTAGGGGTCTCTCTATGTGACCATCGGCCATTTGCAATTTCATTCTCGTTGGTCTGAGTGCCGGCTTGCCCCAATGCTTCCAAAGGGAAGTGGTGGCAATTGCAACTCCTGCACCTGAGTCCAAAATTGCCTTAGTGGTGTAGTCCTGGTAGGTAATGGGAAGATAGGTGTTCCCTTCTTCACCTTCACACATATCTCCTATCTTATCCAAGGGAATTTCTGGCACTGTCCTATGGGATCCTACCCTGGAATGTGGTTTTGCAACTTCAGTTACTTGACTAGCTACATATTTCCGCGCTTTTGGTCTATCCTTAGGCAGTTCTTCCAAAGTGAGATCGTGCTGCACTTTGGTGTTCTTTACTATCTCCGTGTTTCTTGGTAGAACTGAGTCGTCGTTCCTTACCATGACAGTTGGTGCTCTCATACATGTGGACTTTGCTTCCCATGGGCCTGTGAAGTGAGGTAGCTCTTGTATGGAGTTAGACTCGAAGTCCAATCTCTCGTGAGACTGAGCACTCTCATGTTCCCCGTAAATAGATGGGATGTCTTGTGGGAATTGATCGTGTGCATCATCCACAAGTTCAAAAGGAGGGGCGACCTCGCTTTCGTTTTCCCATTTGTCTTCTTGAATCTCTCGTAGGAAGTCTGGTGCAAACCGATTCATAGAAGAAGAAGTGTCCGGCTCCGTAGAATTGGGCACATAAGCAACCTGGGAAGGAGGGCTTATTTTTCCGTTGGCTCTCTCCTTGCTCTCATAAATGGCTGGAGCACAAGCTTCTTGGGGAGGATTGCTTATTCTATTACTCTTCCGAGCAGGCTCATACACTCTCTGGGAAGGAATGTGGGTTACCTGTGGAGGTACGTAAGCTTTCGAGGGAGGCTCATCTGCCTTTTGGGGGGAAAGATAAGCTTCTGGAGGAGGCCCACGGGCTTCCTGAAGAGGCTTGCTTACCCGTTCTCTTGCCCTTTCCTTTCGTTGAGGGGCAGGTTCCTTCTCTGATTGTGCAATTAACTTCTCTATTCTTTCCAGCAGTCCATCAAAGTGTAATTGCGTCTTAGCTGAACTAGAAATGTTAAATAGGCGGCTGGCCTCAAACATGGTCTGAGCCAATTCCACCATTTTGGCACAAATCTTAGTTCGTTCAAGCTCTAGCTCGGCTCTAGGGTAGCACTTTTCATGATCGGTGATGGTTGGCCCTTCTTGGATTCTGGCCTGATATGCTTTAAGCATCATATTAAGGTCCTCGGGAGTGGGGTCAGCTAGGACTGATCCTACTCTAGGGGGTGGTGGGATTTGATGAGGCAGTGGGGAAGGTGGTGGGTCGGATGGAGATGGGAGTGGTGGAGGCGGGGTAATGTGAGAGGGAGTTTGGGCCGTGAGTTCAGTTATCCTTGCTTTGGTTTCTCTTATGCTTTCCTCAAGCTCACTCATCTTTTTGGCCCATTGTCTTTTCATTCTTTCTCGACTATCTTTCCACGCTCTAGTCCTCTTCTTTGTCACGCTCTCGGTTTCACTAGCCTCTGGGCCCTTTCCCTGGCTTGCCTCTTGGTTTTGCTGCAATGCCTGAGCTCTAGTAACCACCTGCACTGGTGCAGTGGAAGTAACACTTCCTGAGGCATCCACAACCAGCCCAATCACATTGATAGGAGTGATTTTTGGCATGTTATTGGGGTTCTTTGGGCAATCTCGTAAGAGATGCTCTTTTCCACAATCTTGGCAAAAGCCTTGGATCGTCACGGACTGATTTTGTGTAGGTGCAGGTAAGGGACAATCACGAATGAAGTGATCCCCCTGACATCGGTAGCATGGTCCTCTAGGAAAGGGTGGTCGTATCTGCCTAGGTTGAGGCCTAGGGTTGGGGTTTGCATACATGACATTGGCGTAATCTGATTCCCAACTAGGTTCATTTGGCTCTTCACTATAGTAAGACTCACCATGTTCAGGAGACTGCATGAAGTAAGCCTGAGGACTCTCAACATGCGTAGAATCGAAACTATGGTCACTGGGATCACTTTCTGAAAGCAATGGTGTTATAGGGACTATCGCTCGGTTTAGGTTTTCTTCTGCTGCTGCATACTTTACTGGAATCACATTAGCGGGGTTTGGGGGTTGTTGAGCTAGTACCGGTTGGGGTCTCTGTTGGGCTTGATATTGTGGTTGGTAGGTTTGTTGGGGTCTAGCATATTGTGGTGGTGGATTTTGGTTCTGGTATCGGCCTTGTTGGTAAGGCTGCGGATAGGGTTGCCTAACTGCCTGCTTGTTGTATGGGCAATCTTGTGCGGTGTGATTGGTGTATCTCCGTTCTATGGTGCAGTACTGGCTACTAGGGTTTACTTGGGGTTGAGCCATAATAGGGCAGACATTCGCCATGTGGTCGCCACCACAAGTATAGCATCTTTTCACAGGGGCAAACCTAAGAATTTGTTTGCTAGAGACGCCTAGTTTTTGTGCCACTTTCTCTGCGAGTTCGTCAATTGATGTGGATTGCGTGGAAGAGTGACTAGAAGCACTATCTGAATCTTTGTAGATTTTGGAAAGCTCTAGTTCCTCCCCTAGGTTATCTTCAATGTCAATGCACATGCGTACACACTCTTCTATAGTCCTAGGGTCCTTCAGATACACATAGGATCTCAATTTCGTACTCAGCAATCCATCAAGGAATAAGGCTACTTGTTTAGCAGATGTGGGCAGCTCCGAAATAGGGCACCTTTCCAGGTATTGTCTAAATCTTCTTCCTGCAAGTCTCACGGTCTCTTGAGGGGTTTGCTTGAAGCTGTGAATCAATGATGAGGTATTGTGTCTTATGCCACTCTTAGAGAACTCTACAATGAAAGCCTCTAGGAGTTGGTCTATGCACCTGAACTGACGCTCATCCAATGGTTGAAACCATGTAAGTGCTGTGTTCCTAAGGGTTAGACCGAAGGCATTGTACTGCGTGAATAGATCCTCAACCTGTTCAGCTCTCAAGACTTGCTTGAACTCCGCCACATGATCATAGGGATCTCCTGTGCCGTCAAAGTAATTCTTCATGGACTTAACTAGCTGGGTGGGTCTCAATGTTCTTGCGTGTTCTCTAGGCCTCGGCAGAGGGAATCCATCTACATTTCTTTGGTTCCTGTGGGCTCTATGCATCTCAGGAGGTTCTACCCTATTCGTCTCCGTTCTCGTTCTTTCTCTGCCCACTGGGTTGGCAAAACTTACTTCCGGTCTATCTCTACTTCTGTCTCTTGGCGTACCATGAGTTTGGGAAGTTCCAGCCCCAGGGTGACCATAGGATACATTTGATCTTGGTTGGGGGAAGATAAATTCACCCTTCCACGTGTAGGCATGCCTATCATTTTCTGTCACCACGAAGATCCGTTCTGAAGCATGATCTAAATAGGTCACTCTGCCTGGGCTATCCGGATCCTTAAGCTCATAGATCATGATATTTCCTATGTCTGTTGGCTGATTAGACTTATACCTCCAAAAGGCTTCATCAGTTTCTCGATTGAGGAGCAACTCTATGCTCTTGTTGTCTTGGGGGACCCATTCAGGCGTGATAATCCTAGTGAGAACTGATTTACCTCGAGGGGTTCTAGGTTCCGCACCCATATTCCCTTGCTCCAGGTCACCTAAGTCCGCTTCTGAGATTACATTCCCAAAGTCATCGGTCCTATCCGGGTGACTAGTGACTACATATATAGTTCCCTCTTTGTCCAGGTATGCACCATTTTCAAACTTGACAGCTGGATGTTCTAGTCCTATAGATTGGTCAGGGTTTTTAATCTGGACCACGGATCTTCCCAGGCCGTCCTCATAGATGCTAGCACCTAATCGGTTGGTCCTAAGGTACTCCAGCTGCGTTTTGTAAGGGCCTTCTACCCTGTATAGGTAAGGCACTCCTAAACTTCCCATAGGTCTGTCCATGCCTTGGGACATTTCTGACTCACTGGTCTCAGAGCTAGGGTAGTTTGAGCGGTGGCTCAACTGCTGGGCCCAAGACCTTGCAGTGTGATTGACACTAGCCTCTGAAGACCTAAGGCTTTGTCTCTCTCGTGCTAGGTGTCGTCCTGATCTAAGGTTCATATGCCTAACTGATTAGCCCAATTTTTTTTTCAGAGTACAACTTCGTTGCCGATTACTTGGTACCAGTCACTTGATTCTTTTTAGTTATTTTATCACCTTTGAGTTCTTGTCTGATATCACGTCGTCAGGAATGTTTGAATGTTGTTTCGCACTTGCAATTGATCGTTCCACGTTAGGTTCTTTTCCTTTATGTTATCCGCAGTACAGAGATGAAATTTTTAACTTGAACTTGAGTTTTTAGGTAGTCTTCAACTTGACGACTGCCTATCGTCGCTCTGACTTACTCCTACTTCTCGTCGTTCTTAGCCTAAGCTATGAATTTGACAGAGGGGGTTAAGAGTGTCCAACCTTTTGTTTCCTGCTCGGTTGCCCTTGAGTGCCCAGGAAATGTGTTCCCAAGCTCGCACTTACACTTGCTTATAGCGCCTCTCAATGCTCTTTTGTTTCCTGCTCGGTTGCCCTTGAGTGCCCAGGAAATGTGTTCCCAAGCTCGCACTTACACTTGCTTATAGCGCCTCTCAATGCTCTGTAAGAGTTTCAAAGTTAGCTTTGAATTTTACCTTCCAAAGACAGAACCAATTATTTTTATTTATGTAGCACAAACACAAACTTTCATGGTGATTTTCACGAAAACAACCCTATGTCCCCTGACTTTGATCCCCCTGGGTAAGGTCAACTTCAAGATACCCTATCTAAAAATCAATGCAATATCTTTATAAAAAACAGTTGAGGGCGTGTAGTATATGCTACGAGCTTTCCAACGAGCCCTAGAGCTCAAAAAATGGATTTCGTACGAAAAAGTTGTGACCGTTCAGGGTTCTAGGGTTACGACAGGGTTCAAACAGGATAACTGTGCGACCGGTTTTCCCCAAGTTGTTTTCCTAAGACTTCCCCATGTGCTCAAGAGTATAATACTTGTGCCCAAAATTAGCCCAACTCTTCAACTAACAAACCCTAAAAAATTTGGCTAAAATTGGCTGTCAATCGCGATGCACCGGGCTGTCAATCGCGATGGACAGGCAGTCAATCGCGATGGACAGGCAGTCAATCGCGATGGACAGAGACTTCAGTCAATCGCGATGGACAGGCAGTCAATCGCGATGGACAGAGACTTCAGTCAATCGCGATGGACAGGCAGTCAATCGCGATGGACAGAGACTTCAGTCAATCGCGATGGACAGGCAGTCAATCGCGATGGACCGGCAGTCGGTCGCGATGGACAGAGACTTCAGTCAATCGCGATGGACAGGGGGTTGAGTCAATCGCGATGGACAGGCAGTCTGTCGCGATGGACAGAGACTTCAGTCAATCGCGATGGACAGGGGGTTGAGTCAATCGCGATGGACAGGCAGTCTGTCGCGATGGACAGGCAGTCTGTCGCGATGGACAGGCAGTCTGTCGCGATGGACAGGGCTGTCAATCGCGATGGACAGAGCTGTCAATCGCGATGGACTGAAATTTTGCAAGATTTTCAAAAATTTTAGTGGGAATGTGGTGTGCAGGGTCTCTAGTCCACTGTGGTGCACTCAGATTTACCAACAAGTGAAAATTTCTGTCAATCGCGATGGACAGAAGGCGGCGACTGCGAGACAGTTTCGTCGAGTTCCGTACCTGCGCGGAAAGCTGGAGATGGTGATGTGACCTGTACCTGCAAGATAGCTCAAGAAACATGCAAAAACAGCACATGCAATTTCGCTCTCTCGCTCTCTCTCACAAGTGAAATGAGGGAAATGAGGTGGAGGTGGGGATATAGTCAAAAAACTGAAATTTTTGCGATGATGGAGATGGACGTGGGAGATGGTGATGATGATGATGGAGATGGTGAAGAAAGTAAAAGAAAATCTATGAGAGTGAAGAAAATACCTACAACTCCAACGCGTCAACTCTACGTCTTACCATCACACGCTCGTCCTCAAAGCTCGATCCCCGGCAACGGCGCCAAAATTTGGTGTAGCTCAATGATGAGTAGCACCTCCTTTAATGTCAATCCGGGAAGACGTGAGGATGGTATGAAGACCTCGAGCAAGTGGCGACACAAGTGCGTGAGTGAGAAGCACACAAGCATGCACACACATACACACACACGCGCACACACTGTAAGACAAAGAGTGGGGAGCAATGGAGTTCTTTAGATTACTTTCACAAGCTCTTACAAGTTCGTTTCAATTACAATCTAACCTCAAAAATGAGCTCTCTAGCTCTTTTTATAGTTTTTGACTAGCTTTTGGCCCTGTCCAGACCTAGTGTCCGGCCTAGTTAAAAATTAGGTTCCAGGGCCAATTTGAGGGCTCAAACGGAGTCTAAAAAATACGAAAATTGATATGTAGGTACTTCTAAGGCTCCTCAAGCTCAAGGACTCCTTGGCTTGCACAAAATGGAGCTACAAAAATATGAAATGGTATTTACAATGATTGTTAGTGATGAGAATCACTGTTAAAAGATGTAGATTGGAAAAATTGAATGGCCTATCTGCCAGATTTGCGTCGACTGCTTTGACTGCTTTGTCTACTTACTCCTTCACCTTGTTCTGACTCTCTCCGTTGGCTTCCGTGTCTCGTCAATCCTTGGGTGCCCAAACTGCTCTCAACAGTGAGGGATACTTCATTGAGCTTTATTAGATTTATCTACTGAGAGTGATGGCACATCTGTTCCTTGCCAGCCCACTCATTCGCAGACATTAGTTCTTTCCTTATGTAATGGTCTTTATATATTGCACTTGTTGTATTCTTGTTTTAGGTCATTCTTGTACATTTCTTTTTATGTAATAGAAGAAGGAGAAGAAAATCATTCTCCCTTGCCTCAATCTGTGTGTGTGCTTCTCCTTGAGAGTGAGAGTGTGTGTGTGTGTGTGAGCTCTCTTCCTTATCTCCTTCCTCATGACACTAAGTGTGATCACACACATCATTACCCAAATATATCAACACCCAAAACCAATTAATGGCTTTAGACTAAATACTTTGTAGTTGAGGATAAAATGGGAAAAAAAGATAGGGCTAATACTAATTTATAGGATTTTAGTATGCACACCAACTATTGGGCAGAATAATTGAAATAAGGAATTTATTGCAAGTAGTTAGGTATCACATGGAAGTCCATAATTTCTTAGTACTATATACTTTTGTGCCATTTACAACAATTCAATCACTTGCTACATAGCAATTTTGTATTGCAAAGCATTCATATTTGTTAAGTCATTCTAATATTCCCAATGTACACAAGGCATGTGAGGTCCCACTTAGCTATCTAACAATCTCCTCCCATCATTAAATATCACTTGCTCTCATTCAGTTCTAGAATCCTCTATAAGGTCCAAACACTAGAGTCATACAACCACTCTAAGGAGATGGAATAACCTTAATATACATAGGATTTGTGCTAGATCCTTGGCTCCCTCGAGCTCTTGTCCTTGACCCATGTAGGGTCCTCGACCAAAGTAGATACTCCAATGGTAATCCCGGTCTAAAATGAAATATAACACTCTCTTCTCCTTTCATGAGATCATTTCTCTCAATGATTAAGGAGGGAAAATGCCTACGAATTAGAGCTTAAAATTCACAAGTAGTATCAGTAAGTGGATGGTTGGTCCATGCTACTAAATATTTTGGTATAAGAAAATTCGGCAAATGCCACTCTCTATTATTTAAGACCCTAAAAAGTACATCTTGAGTAGAGGTTGCTTTTTCTAAAGAAACAAGACCATCTTTATAGTTGTCGTCTCATGAAATGTACGGTGGCAATTTACTAACACAAAAAGTTGGATGAGCTTCACAATAGTCTCATAGTTGCAACCTCTATGCAACATTATTAATCTTATTAGTGATTGTCCATGGTTAAGAAAATATTGGAGCTTGGTTTTAAGACTCATTGTCATTAAAAACAAAGTGGAAATTGTAAAAACACATGATCTCCTTCTTGAAACCTCTATGGTGTATGATGTTTTTCAGCAAAAACGTTGGCTCTCTCAATAGTTTGTTGCACATTAGAACAAACTATCTTAAGGTTAATGTTTTGTTGTTAAGGACTAAGAGGATAGAAGACAAGAGGGAGCAAAAAGCATAAGAAAGAAGAGATGAAGAGAATCCCCCCAAAATTTTCAATAAAATGGCCCATTTTCTTTTCCTAAAATCCCTTGTAAAATCTTGAGAAGCTTTGTAATCACTCTAGAGGATCCTTTTATATGCATGATCCTCGAAGAATGTAATGCTACCCTTGTACAATAGTAAGAACTTAGTGATTTATAGGGAAAGTGCCAGTCTCTTATGTGAAAGGACCAAATTTGGGGCACATGTATATAAGTCACTTGTGACTCTTTTGTAAAGAATTTTTTCCATTGTGGAGACCTAAATTTGTAGAATTTCAAATTTGCTTCTTCTTGTTTGTGTATCTTCTTCTCCTTGATCTTGCATGTCAGTTTTAGGAATGGAATGTGTGTTTAGAGGTGTTGTCTTCCCCTTCCTCATCTTTTTTTTTTTGTTTTGGTGTGTGTGTGTGTATGTGTGTGAAGTATAGGAAGCATAGAAGCGAGAGTTGGTGTTTCTCACTACTCTATTTTTTGGTCATAGCGTGAAACACAGAGTTCCAATTGAGTTAAAAGCATTGGATGCATCTCTTTGAGAGCTTCCAAAGGAACTTAGAATTGACTATATTCGAGTATCAAAGTTGAGAGAAATCACTCCATTAGTATCTGCTATTCCACCAAGTATCATGATACATGCCAATGTGTAAGAGGTTTCGTGTGAGATAGATTTAGCCTAATTTGCATGCATTACTCAACCCTTGCCTACATTGACTATCACTTGTGCACATGTCTTCATACACTTAATGGGGTTAAATTCATGGATTGATAATTTAATGAGTGTATCAATGCCACCATTACATGCACTTGCTTGATGATAGACATTTAGTCTCCTTTGTCGCAAGTCCATAAGACATTGTGAGCTTAGATACACATATTTTTGGCATGGCTCTTGGGGAATTGGCCTCAACCATGGTGCCTACATGATTGTTAAAGCGTATTTGTGAAGGTAATGAGCATGAAGAAGTAATTTCAGTAGCTTGGCAAGTAAAATTTCTTCTGCTATTTCATACACTCATTGTGTGTGACAAGTTCTTAGGATTACATTGAGAGTAAACGATTTATGGTTAGCAAGTATGAGAGAGGGTTTGGAGATATATTAGATCACTTAGTTCAAAAGAAAAACCAAAAACTTTCATTTTTCTCTTCTTGAGTCTCAAGCTCTTGAGACTAAAAAAACAGAAATTCACCACATTCATGTCACGTGCTTTTGCAAGCATCATGGAGAGCTCTAGATGACCTGTATCATAGTTTGTGTATCACTTAGAACTCCAAGTTTAGCAAGTATCTAGCAGCAAAAACTTGAGGAGACACTCCTAGAGGTGAGCTCTACATCATCATCAAACACATAGGGGTGACAAGGAGTGCATAAGGAGCATGAATATATAAAAGGTTCTAAATTTTGACTTCAAAAAGTTTAGGTATCGTGACCGATCGAGTTTGGTATTGCAATACCAAATCTCCTGTGTCGTGATACTTGGAAGGTATTGTGTATCACTAATACTTAATCCTATTCTATAATGATACCTAGGCATCGTGTGTTGTCTGGCCGAGTATCATGATCGCCTTGTATCATGAATCACTTATATTTTCTAAGTATCGTGTACCGCAATTTGGGTTCTATCCTATATCCTCTTTTAGTGTATCATGTATGACCGATACTTTCAAGCATCATGTATCGTGATAATTGTGTATTATGTATCATGAAGTTTGATATCATGTATCATGGAGTTATTAAGTATCATGTATCCTTGCTCGTTCGTATTATGCGTCACCAATACTTGCCCAAGTATCATGTGGACCCTAAGTATCATGTATCGCCTAAGTTGAGTATCATCTTGACATGAAGTATCGAGTATCATGGGAAATACAAACAACCTAGAAAAGAATCTGAAGTAAAAATTTGAGGAATTTTACACTCAACTTTTAATAGAACATTGTTTTTTTCTTATATGTATAGGTGAAGGTACAAGTTCCAAAAGATGCAAATACCTTCAGGAGGTTTTCAAATACTTCAAGGAGGCTCAAAAAATTGATAAATTATAGCCAAACTACCATGTTATTTCGAGAAGATAATGACTCAAATGAGTGAGTCACAAGGGAGTTGTAGTGGTGTCCTAGTGGAAGGTGGATGTGACTAGTTCTCGAAGTCCAACCATATTTTCTTTATTTGAGTACTTGAGTCATGTAATATCTCCACCCAAGTTTCTACCGTGAGTTTATATGTATTAGGAAGTTTTTGTATTTCATGCTATAATAAGAGGGGAAAAGTCGTGATCTTTTTGGAAGTCCAAGAGAGTCATATGTGTATCTCTCTACTGCTGTAGTTTCATAGATAGAGATTGCATAGCTTGTATCTCCCTCATTATATATCCAAATTATGTTTTTGGTTCCTTAAAATTTTCTTAATGTCTAGGTCCATCTTTTCAATTTTCATATTCATTGGAGTTGTGATATGAGATCAATACTCTTAGCAAGTAGTGTGTGTTCTCAGGTCCACCTATGTTGAAGGTCTCTATTAAACCTCGAAATTGCAGAGATCATATCTCCTTGTGTATTTATACAATTTGAGTGTTCTTTAGCTCATTGGAAATTTTGTAGTGTCTACTATATTTCATTTAAAGTGTTTTAAAAAGTTCTAAGTGAGCAAAGAGCAAAAAGCTTTGCAAGCATGACTACTTTTCTACACATAAGTTTGTGAGAAGGTCAACTACTTCCTATGGGGTTCCATCTACTTCTAGCTATACTTTGGAGGTCATTTAACTCCAAAATTGGTATCAGGTCAAGGGATTGAAGCTTGTAGAAGGTTGTAATACCTTGATGAAGGATTTGAAGCTATTGCAATAGAGGTTCATCATCAACACTACACGAGGGTAGAAGAAGATAGCAAGGAAGCTTCTCAAGCAACATCCAAGCAAAGAAAGGTTCTTAAACTTCATTACAAAGGTAAATATTACACTTCTTCTTATCACACATATCCAAAAGGAGGATTAAAGGAGGAGATTTAGTACTTACACAATGGGCGATCAACATGCACAAATAGAGAAGCTTGATAAGAACAACTATCAAGTATGGCAATTTAGAATCACAACATACTTACAAGGTAGAGGCTTGTATGGTTTGATTGATGGCACATATATAAAACCTATATTACTAGAGAATCCAACTTAGAAACAACTAAGGGAATCTAGACTTTGGAATGAAAAGAGAAAAACATCGTATATTAATTTTATCACAAAATATTCAAGATTCAATGGTAGGACACATACAAGATCTAGACACAAACAGGGATGTTTGACTTGCATTGGAAAGGTGGTATGATATAGGTACAAGATCAAGCAAGATTCAACTCAAAAATGAGTTGAACAACATAAAGAAAGATACAAGGACATCAGTAAATGATTACTTGTTGAAGGCTAAAGAGATTGCAAATCAACTAGGATCAATTCAATCTCATGTGGAGGATGATGACTTGGTTGCACATGCTCTCCATGGACTCAAGGACGATGAGAGATAGAAACCATTCATTACTTCTATTAACATGAATTACCAGATTTTGATCAGCTTGTTGCTTTCATGGTCACATAGGAGATGAATCTAAATGGCTCTACTTCAAATAAAAAAGGATCTCAAGGCCAAGCTCTTTCTGCAAGATCATCAATAGGAGGAACCAGAGGTAGAAAAGGTTCAAATAGAGGTCAAGGAAGAAGGAGTGATGATCAAGGGACTTCAAGTGGCCCAACACAAGAGGAAGAAGAAGATCAAGTGCTAGGGGTACGAGAGGCTACTACAACTACAATCAAAGACAAAGGAGTGATGAAAACAACAATTGCTACACATGTGGAAGGTATGGGCACTATCAAAATGAGAATAATCAAGGTGGTAATCGAAGAGGAGGCTATTCATGAAGAGTAAAAAACAAGGAAATTATGGTTTTGAAGGTAAAAGTGATGATTATGATTCTATTCTTATGATGAATGTAGAAACTAAGATGAATTGCAATAACGATGTATGGTATGTAGATAGTGGTTGCTCTAACTGTTGGGGCTTCACTCACTAATTAGGCATGGATATATGAAGACATGATGAAGGAAAGAAGAAGTGAAGAAAAGACTTACAGGAAATCAAGCCTAAGTGAAGGGACAATTTCACTATTGTAAATTAGTGCAAAATTAGAATCTAGATTTTTATTTGATCTTCAGAACTTACGAGTTCAAGTCTAGAAGGATGTAAATCATAGGTATATAAGTTAATTTGAATCAAAAATATGTAAGAGAGAACTCAATTTTGTAATCTGTGTGAGTAGAGAAAAGTCGTGTAATTTCTGAGAGAGATGGTGAGAGAAAACTTCTGAGTCTGAGAGAGTTTTCCATGGCTGTGAGCAAAATTAGGCCAAGCCATTTTGTACACATCTTCTCTGATAATCAACACATCTTTGTGTAGAAGGATTGAGTCTAATTCATCTTGTATATTGAGTTCTAAGTCATTCTATATGACTATGTAAGGTAGTTGACACTTACGACTTTTCTGGCGCACATTTGACTGATCTTCTGAAGGTCAGATCTCGAAGCATACTGTAAAGTTTTTGGTAAGTGATAGCTCATTTTAAAGCTACTATCCTCAACTACTTTTGGTCAAAAGATCTTTAAGAAACGGGACGCATACTCAGAGAAATCAGCTTAAGAGTGAAGGTATGTCAAATCGATGAAGCAAATTTCCAGTTTTCAGATATAGTGTAAAGTTTGGTACAAAATCAGATGATTTTGAAGTTATTACTTGAAAGTTTTACTTGTTATATGTTACTGAACATTAGCAAGAACCTTTCTTAGTAATTGATCAGAAGAATTTGCAAAGATCAAGTTGATAAAGGTCAGATTGAAGGTTTGAAGAAAAGGCGCAGATTTCTGTGAAGTGAAATTTTGATTTTCACTAAATTCAGAGATGGAGATTCACAATGTGAGTATTGCTAAGCTAATGGTGGTTATGGAGGTCTTCTAATACCACATTAGTTTGGTTCTTGTGGTGTTTCACACACCAACAAGTGGTATCAGAGCAGATAAGGTCCTCGAGAGTAAAGGAAAAGCAGATACAAGAAGATTTGAAGAGTTCTTTATCAAAGAAGGTGGTAGCTGAGGTGTTCAACAAACAAAAGTCATCAGAAGATTATTTCGAAGTTACTACCAAGGGTAAAGATCTACAAAAGGTATCATTCTTTATCTTTATACTTACAGGTTGAAGCAGAAGCAAGAATACCATGGCAGATCATGTGTCCATTGACAAATTGGACAGAGATAACTATCCTGCTTGGGTAATGAGGATGGAAGCCTTACTTATGAGTAAGGATCTAATGGTATATGTGACAGGTGAAGAAGAGAAGCCTAAATTTGAAGATGAAAGTCATCCAAGGAAAGAAGAGCTAGAAGCTTTGAAGCTATGGCAGAAGAGAGATGCAAGTGCAAGAGCTTATATATATAACACCATTACAGATCATTTGTTGCCACATATCAGAGGTTTAGAAACAGCTGAAGATATTTGGAATGCTTTGGAAGCACTTCCAAAACACTACTAAAGCTAGGAAAGCTAGCTTATGGTCAGAGTTCACCACATTCAAGAAAAAACAAAATCAGAGCATTAGTGATTATGTCACTAAGATGAAGGACTTGGCAGATAGCCTTGGATCTATTGATGAGGATATTGAAGATCATAGGTTGATAGCACAATTACTTGCAGGGTTAAGAGGTGATGAGAGATGGAAGCCTTTTGTTCTTTCAACAGAACTCTCATTAAACCATTATGTGCCAGAACTGAATCAATTACTTGGATTGATGCTCACATTTGAGCAAGACTTGAAGTCAGATGGAGACAAAGGTCAAAGTTCTGCAATGTATGTGAAGAACAAAAAGAAAGGAGATAAAGGCAAAGCAAAGGATGAAGAAGAGTCAACAACTCAAGCAAATTATGCAAGAGGAAGAGGTTTTGGCAGAGGTAAAGGTCGAGGAAATGGAAGAGGTAGAGGTAATCAAAACAATAACAAGAAGACATGTTGGATTTGTGGATTGAGCAATCATCTAGCATATGATTGTTGGCACAATCAACAAGGAGCAAGTCAAAATCAGAACAACAATGGCAGAGGAAGAGGTGGAAGGTTTCAGAATCAATTTCAAAGAGGAAGACAGAATTCAAGAGGAAGTTATGGAAGAGGTGGTGGAAGAAATTGGAATCAGAACCAATCATATAACACCACATATTACAATTATGCAAATGATACACAGAATGACAACCATACAACATTGATGATGAATTCAATAAGTTCATCAGAGAAGGAGGATCTCAAGGTATTTTATATTGACTCTGGTTGTTCAAATCATTTGTCAGGTAATATAGAATTATTGTCAGAATTGGAGGAAGGCAATTCAAGTCATACAGTACAAACAGGTGACAATACAAAACATAGTGTGCATTCAATTGGAAAAGTGAAGTGCAGGAGTGGAGCTGATTTATTAACAAATGTTTTGTATGTTCCAACAATACCAAATAATCTGATTAGTGTTGGACAAATAGTGGAAAAAGGTTTTCAAGTCAGATTTACAAATGAAGGGGTATTTGTTGAAGATCCAGAGGATGCATACAAATCCATTGTTTGTGGTAAGAAGGAAGGTAGACTTTTTACTCTCAAAGTACAAGGAAATGTTGGTCAAGCCTTAATCACACATGGTGATGAAGTAATTACAGAGCTAGATCTTTGGCATAAGAGATTGGGACATTTCAATGAAAGAGGAATCAAAACTATGATGGAAAACCAATCTGTATTGGGACTACCAAATGTGAAGAATCAACATATGATATACAAGTGTGAAGCTTGTCAGATGGGAAAAGCTCATAGACTACCATTTTAGAAGAAAGGTTTCAAGCATGATGGTTTACTTGAACTCATACATACAGATGTATGGGGACCAACAAAAGAAGGTTCAATAAATGGATCTAGGTATTATGTTTTGTTTATTGATGATGCTACAAGGTGGATAACCCTTTATGTTCTAAAGGAAAGATCAGAAGTGTTTGGAGCCTTCAAACATTTTCATGCTTATGCAGAAAGAGTTACAGGTCACAAACTCAAGAGGCTAAGGTCTGATGGAGGGGGAGAATACTTCTCTCAAGAGTTTAATGACTATCTTTGGAATGCAGGTATAAAGAGAGAGATAACTTGCAGGTATACACCTCAACATAATGGGGTGGCAGAAAGGAGAAATAGAACATTGGTTGAATTTGCAAGAGCAATGTTAAAGGAAAAGAATTGTCCTAATTATCTTTGGGCTGAGGCTGTAAATACAGCTACATACCTTGTGAATAGGCTACCATGTGGAGCTTTAAATGGTATGACCCCTTATGAAGCTTGGTGGGGTAAAAAACCAACACTTGACCATTGTAAAGTGTTTGGATCAATTGCCTATGCTTATGTGCCATCACAACTCAGACATAAGCTTGAACCAAAGGCAGAAAAATATGTGTTTATTGGATATGATGAAAAGCAAATGGGTTATAGGCTATGGAGTCCTTTAACTAAACATTTTATTGTTTCCAGAGATGTGACTTTTGATGAACAGAAGAGTTGGTATGCAGATAAAGATTGTGATCTTGAAACATTTGAAGAAGAGATAAGAAGGAGTGCAAGAGGCAAGTCACATATGCAGATAGATGGAGATGAAGAACATATGCAAGCAAGCACATCAAGAGTTGGATCATATAGAAGGAATGAAGATGGACCAATATTTGATGAGGAAGTACATCCAGATATACATGAAGATTGTGAGCCAAGAAGGTCAACCAGAATGAGGAAGCAACCTACAAGGTATTCATATGACACTTCTTACTTGACTCAGAAAAATTATGCTTACATGGTTAAGGAAGATGAAGAACCTCAAAGCTATGATGAAGCAAAAGGTAAGAGACAATGGGAAGTAGCAATGAAGGAAGAGTTTGATGCACTTGAAGAGAACAAAACTTGGGAACTTGTTCCAAAGCCTAATGGTAAGAAAGTGATTGGAAATAAATGGGTTTATAAAGTTAAGAAGCATGCAGATGGAACTATAGCCAGATACAAAGCCAGATTGGTGGTTAAAGGCTATGCTCAAACTTTTGGCATAGATTATGATGAGACATTCAGTCCTGTGGCAAAGATGTCAACCATAAGGACAATCATTGCCATTGCAGCATCAAAAGGATGGACATTGAGTCAATTGGATATTAAGAATGCATTTTTGAATGGCTATATATCAGATGAGGTTTACATGGAGCAACCTCAAGGGTTTGCAGATCATAAGTTTCCAAATTATGTTTGCAGGTTGAGAAGAGCTCTTTATGGATTGAAACAAGCTCCAAGAGCTTGGAATTATAGACTTGTAAAGTATCTTAATGATCTTGGATATCAAAGTTCAAAGGCAGATGCAAGTTTACTTATCAAAAGAATAGATGAAGGTATGATCTACATTTGTATATATGTAGATGACATTATAATCACAGGTACATCAAATGAAGGAATCAAGGAAGTGAAGAAGCTACTTGAGAAGGAATTCAAGATAAGTGATCTAGGGAAATTGTCATATTTTCTTGGAATGGAAATCACTTATGCAGAACATGGCATCTATGTATCACAAGAAAGGTATCTCTTGAATCTTCTAAAGAAGTTTAATATGGAGAATTGCAGAGAGGCATCAACACCACTAGAGGTCAATCATAAACTCAGTAGATATGATGGTACAGAGTTCAAAGACATGAGGAAGTATCAATCTTTAGTGGGAAGTTTAATTTATGCTACACTAACAAGGCCTAATCTTAGTTATGTAGTTGGTGTCCTTTCTCAATTCATGCATTGTCCAAAGGATCCACATTGGATTGCAGGTCAAAGAGTCCTTAGATATATCAAAGGGACTTTGAAAGAAGGAATGTATTATCCTTTTACATCAAATATAAGATTGAGAGCCTATAGTGATTCAGATTGGGCAGGAAGTCAAGATGACAGAAGATCTACCCATGGCTATATGATATACATTGGAGATAAACTTGTGAGTTGGTGTTCAAAGAAACAACACACAGTGGCCTTATCATCAACAGAAGCTGAATACAAAGGACTTGTGGAAGCAGCAAAGGAAGTTATATGGATGCAGACATTATTCAAGAGCTTGGGAATTGATCAAGGTATACCCATTATTCATGGAGATAACATGAGTTCATTATATCTTGCAGCAAATCCTGTATTTCATGCAAGGACAAAGCACATAGAGATACAGTATCATTTTCTCAGAGAAAAGGTAATGGAGAAAGAGATTGAAGTGGTGTACACTTCTACAAAAGATCAGATTGCAGATATTATGACAAAAAGCTTGGATGGAGTGAAGACAAGTAAGTTCAAGGAGATGGCAGGAGTAAAAGAGAAAAAGACTATGTGAAGAAGTCAAATTATGCTAATTAGTGATTGAGGGGGAGCTGTTGGGGCTTCACTCACTAATTAGGCATGGATATATGAAGATATATGAAGACATGATGAAGGAAAGAAGAAGTGAAGAAAAGACTTACAGGAAATCAAGCCTAAGTGAAGGGACAATTTCACTATTGTAAATTAGTGCAAAATTAGAATCTAGATTTTTATTTGATCTTCAGAACTTACGAGTTCAAGTCTAGAAGGATGTAAATCATAGGTATATAAGTTAGTTTGAGTCAAAAATATGTAAGAGAGAACTCAATTTTGTAATCTGTGTGAGTAGAGAAAAGTCGTGTAATTTCTGAGAGAGATGGTGACAGAAAACTTCTGAGTCTGAGAGAGTTTTCCATGGCTGTGAGCAAAATTAGGCCAAGCCATTTTGTACACATCTTCTCTGATAATCAACACATCTTTGTGTAGAAGGATTGAGTCTAATTCATCTTGTATATTGAGTTCTAAGTCATTCTATATGACTATGTAAGGTAGTTGACAGTTACGACTTTTCTGGCGCACATTTGACTGATCTTCTGAAGGTCAGATCTCGAAGCATACTGTAAAGTTTTTGGTAAGTGATAGCTCATTTTAAAGCTACTATCCTCAACTACTTTTGGTCAAAAGATCTTTAAGAAACGGGACGCATACTCAGAGAAATCAGCTTAAGAGTGAAGGTATGTCAAATCGATGAAGCAAATTTCCAGTTTTCAGATATAGTGTAAAGTTTGGTACAAAATCAGATGATTTTGAAGTTATTACTTGAAAGTTTTACTTGTTATATGTTACTGAACATTAGCAAGAACCTTTCTTAGTAATTGATCAGAAGAATTTGCAAAGATCAAGTTGATAAAGGTCAGATTGAAGGTTTGAAGAAAAGGCGCAGATTTCTGTGAAGTGAAATTTTGATTTTCACTAAATTCAGAGATGGAGATTCACAATGTGAGTATTGCTAAGCTAATGGTGGTTATGGAGGTCTTCTAATACCACATTAGTTTGGTTCTTGTGGTGTTTCACACACCAACACTAACCATATGTCACATGATGCTTCATGGTTTTCAAATATGCATAATCCTTCATGGTTTTCAAATATGCATAATCCTTCATGTAAAGTTCATGTTGAAACAATAGATGATACAACACATAAGATTATGCAAGTTTGAGATGTTGTTATGCAGGGTAAGTGCAAGACAAATTGCTTGAAAGATGTACTTTATGTGCCAATGATCACTAAGAATTCAATGTCGATTGTTCAAATGGTAGAAAACTTTTTGCAGGTTGCTATGGTTTGATTGGTGGCACATATATAAAACCTATATTACTAGAGGATCTAACTTAGCAACAACTAAGGGAATTTAGACTTTGGAATGAAAAGAGACAAAAGGCTTATATTAATGTTATCACAAAATATTCAAAAGATTCAATGGTAGTACACATACAAGATCTAAACATAAGTATGGATGTTTGGCTTCCATTGGAAAGGTGGTATGCTACAGGTACAAGATCAAGCAAGATTCAAGTTAAAAATGAGTTCAACAACATAACGAAAGATACAAGGACATCGGTCAAGGATTACTTTTTGAAGGGTAAAGAAATTGCAAATCAACTAGGATCAATTCAAGCTCATGTGGAGGACGATGATTTGGTTGCACATGCTTTCAATGGACTCAAGGACGATGAGAGATAGAATCCATTCATTCCTTCTATTTACATCAAAGGAGAATTACCAAATTTTGATCCGATTGTTGCTTTCATGGTCATAGAGAACATGAGTCTAAATGGCTCTACTTCAAATAAAAAAGGATCTCAAGGGAAAGCTCTTTTTGTAGGATCAACAATAGGAGGAACTAGAGGTAGAAAAGGTTCAAATAGAGGTCAAGGAAGGAGTGATGATCAAGGGACTTCAAGTGGCTCCAACACAAGAGGAAGAGGAAGATCAAGTGCTAGGGGTACGAGAGGCTACTACAACTACAATCAAAGACAAAGGAGTGATGAAAACAAAAATTGCTACATATGTGGAAGGTATGGACACTATCAAAATGAGAATAATCAAGGTGGTAAGGCTATTAATGAAGAGTAAAGAACAAGGAAATTGTGCCATTGAAGATAAAAGTGACGACTATGATTCTATTCTTATGATGAATGTAGAAACTAAGATGAATTGCAATAACGATGTATGGTATGTAGATAGTAGTTGCTCTAACCATATATCACATGATGCTCATGGTTTTCAAATATGCAATCCTTCATGTAAAGTTCATGTTGAAACAAGAGATGATACAGAACATAAGATTATGTAGGGTGGAGATGTTGTTATGTAGGGTAGGTGCAAGATGAATTGCTTGAAGGACGTACTTTATGTGCCAACGATCACTAAGAATTCGATGTCGATTGTTCAAAAGGTAGAAAAAGGTTTGCAAGTAAGATTTTATCATGTAGGTTGCTTCATTGAGGATCCAAAGCAAAGGAGGTTAATTGCTAGAGGTAAAAAACAAACTAGAATGTTTACATGCAAGGTAAACCCAAATCATACAAACTATTTCTCTTATGGTATGCATAGAATAGTAGAGCTTGATCTATGGCACAAAAGGATTGGATACATGAATGCACACATGTTAAAGGAGCTATCAAAGAAGAGGATTGTTGAATGATTACCTAGTCTTACCAAGCAAAATATGATGCATCTTTGTGAAGCATGTCAAATGGGCAAGCATAGTAGACAACCTTTCAAGCATTCAAGCTATGTAAAAAGTAGTGTGTGTTCTTAGGTTCACCTCTTCTAAAGGTCTCCATTAAGCCTAAAAATTGAAGAGGTCAGATTATCTTGTGTATTTATCCAATTTTAGTGTTTTTTAGCTCACTGAAAGATCTATGTGTCTAGTATATGTACTTAAAACATGTTTAAAAAGTTCTATGTGAGTAGAGAACAACAAGTTCTCCAAGCACGACTAATGTTTTGCACATAAGTTTGTTAGAAGGTCAACTACTTCCTAGGGGGTTCCACCTACTTCTAGCTATACTTTGGAGGTCAATAAACTCCAAAAAATTTGATCCAAGTCACTTCTAAGGCTTGACAATTCATAGTAAGGAAATAATAAGACCCTAGACTATGAATGAACCTAAGGTCACGATATGTCCTAGGGTGTTGAAGAAGTGTGATATCCTCAGTGGGAAGTGTAACCTGACAAAGTATCGACTCTATTTACTCAGACACCTCTAGTGACTCAAATGAAGAAACTATTATGGCCTTTGAAGATATGCATAACTCTATCCATTCAGTAGAGCTCATGCTAACCATAGAAGGAGAGTATAGGAATTCCCTATATTATACCTCTACAAACTTGCAAGGAGATCCTATCTACTTGGATGGATTCAATAGGTTAGTAACAAGACTTAGAAAATCCACAGAATTGGAAGTTTTACCTAGGCCAGCTGTGAAATTTGAGGGAGGATTCTGTATGGATAAGCGAGGACAACTATACTTAGTGATTGAACATCTTGAGAGACTCAATGAAAGAGGAGAAAAGAAGGACCATAGTAATCCTATCAGGATAGAGAACAAAGAAGCAATATCTATTCCAAGAGGAAGATTGGTAGTAGTAAACATTTGGAGAGGGGTTAAATCCCTTAAGATGATTACTCGATGGATTTCTACTTAGTAGTTGGAACTCAAATTTTTTTGCAAGCCACTTCACCCTTAATGGGAGAAGGCACCAATCTTGCCACCATTTATGAATTACATGATCTTGAAGACTCTTCTAGGGTCACCCATCTAGACCAGAATAGGAGAAGGTCCCACCTATGCATTAGGCAAGCACTTCTCAAAACCCTCAAGGGTAGCAACAAAGTCAAGAGAACCCTTTCGTAGGTCAAACAAGCCTACAAAGTATTCCTATCCGACTACATGTCCACTTTACCACATCAGACACGAGTACCATACCAAATGCCCATTAGGGGAGCAAAACAATGAATAGACCACCCTTTCCTCTAAGACCCCCATAAGGTAGAGGACCAAGTGTGCATCTTGTGATTCTAGTAATTCCTCAATCCCTTGAAGTAGGAAGATGGATAAGACCTATTCAGGTAGCCAAGTGCATAAGGAATCATTACGGTGGTTCTCGAGACCCATATGACCACATGGCTGAATTTAAGAAAGTTCTACGTGCTAAGCAGGTAGATAAAGTTTTTGTCCATTATGAATCTTTCAGCCTCACACTTACAGGGACTAATTTGACTTGGTTCCAACCCTTGGATCCCAACCACTTTGTGAATATAGAACAATTCTTCGAGGAGTCCATCAGTGAATTCACTACGAGAGGCATTAAGCATAACTCCACTTCCCTAATCCCATAGTTTCAAGAAGGCTCCTAATGAACGTGTGAGGTTAGTAGACAAAAGGCTCAATCAATATTTTGATCAAATGTTCTATGGCAAAAAGACCTAGCCAAAAATGATATCTTTGTTTTTGGATGTTCTAGTCAATGAGAATTTGAGAAATCTAGTGTATGTGAAATGATTGTAGAAGCTACGTGCATGTGTGAGGGAATTCATAGATTTGGAAGATAATCTTGCAGAGGATTTGAAGATTCCATAGAACCCTACCAAATGTGAGGATGAATCTACTAATTAAATTGCACAAACCAACCAAGTGGAAGAACTTGCAAACTTGGTGGCCAAAAATCTAGGTATCCAAGTACAAAAGAATTATCAAAACCAACCCCTAAGAATGCCCATGCTAAGGAGGTGTGTGCATTGTGGAGGTGACCATCTATCTCATGCTTGCACAAGAAGAGGACATGTTCCCCCATATCCATATCAATCTAATAGACAACAGGCACAAGGGTCTAGTCTATACTATCATATTGAACAAAGATACACCAATCACACCATTGAAAATTACCCATATAACAGTCAATTTAGGCAATTCAACCACCATAGTATAGACTACATGGATACCCACCAAGAGAGCAAGGTAGGGAGGTTCCAAGATATGCTCCATATCAAGGACCAACCATGATTCCAAGACCATATGAGTATCAAGCCTATAACCAACCTCAACCTGTGCGAGGAGAACAACCCCCACACCCATAGCATGTTGTACATGTCAAGTACATACAACTTGAAGAAAACCTTGAGAGAGCTATAATACTTGTGTCACCGTTGACAAGTGCAAAGAATTTAAATCAAGGATATGAACATGGTTATGGAGAGTACTACTCATTTGACCAAAATCTCATAGAATATGAATCTTCCTTAGAATACACTAGAGAAGCAATACCAAGCCTTCATGAAATAAGAATCCCAGAAGAAACGTTCTAGGGATGTTTAGAAAACCATAATTCACAACAAGAGAAACTCAAAAAAACTAAGGAGATTGAAGGAGGATAAGGTTTTGAGACCATACAAAGAAACTCAATGATTCTAGAAGTGGAAGTAAATTGGCCACATGATTCGTGGGCCAAAGTGCAAGAGGGAAGATGGAAGAAAACTGAGAAGGATTTCCCTCCTTTTGAAGAACTAGATGTTATCGAAAGGATTTCATCACTCTGATTGACATTTCGGAAAATTAAAAATCTTGTTCAAAAGTGGTGATCTCTAATCTCTTAAAAACATGTTTTGTTTAATTTCTTGATTTGATTGACCTCTCTCTTGAGTACTTGTTGGTTGAAGAAGATGGAGATATGCATTGAGCAAGAACCTCTATCTAAATTTTGGTTTTGGTTTCCATTTGCATCTTCATTTGGTTCCTTTAGTTCTATGTGTTGTGAAAACATACATGTGCCTGTGTTTGTGAGAAGGGTATCCTATGTGATTGTGTGTGTACAAGACCCTATAAATAAGTGTATTCAATATGTGCTTATGTATGTGTGTACCCAAGTAAGAATATGCATGCGTCCATGTGTATGCATGTGCATTGATGTGAAATGAGTAGGTATTTGTGCCACATATATAGGAATGTGTGGATACCCTTGAGTGCCCCTAATTCTATGAGTTTATATATACGGGTATGCATGTATCTCAATATATGTGTTTATGTGTTCTTGTGTATGCATATTTGTGTTCCTCTATGTATGAATGTGATTTGTATATGAATGCCCATGTGTATATGTTTAATTATGTGTGTTAGAATGTTAAATGTGTTTATGAGTGCCTGCGCATATGTGAATAATGTGGTACTATATATGTACGTGATTACTTTAAAATGTGTGTTCATGATGTAAGCATGCGTATGTATATGATTATTTATGTGCTCTATGTGTGCATGAATATGGTTAGATCTGTGATATGTTTTGTGAATGTTGTGTTATGTGTTCCATATGTGTGAGTGAATGTGTATGTCTATAAGTGATCATTTACCCTATATGTGTAAGAGTGTGTTTTTGTACTTTTATGTTTTATATGTGTGTGTGAGATCATGTGTAACTATAGGTAGAGATGTGTGAGTATCTATGACTATGCGTTTATGTGTTTCTTTCTATGTTTCAATGCATCTATATAAATACTCACCTTGTTTATGTCTACATTAAACGATTCAATTTAATAAGTTCAAATGAAAAATGAAATAGAAAAATAAAAATGATAAACACCATAAAAATAAAGTGAATGAGTTGTGTGTGTGTTCACTTGAGTGTGTGTATTAGTAAGCATGTGCATGTGAGTGAGTTGTGTGTTTTAGTAAGCATGTCCATGTTTGTGTGTTAGTGTGCATGAGAAAATGTGAATTGTCATGTGCGTGCGTGCATGTTCTTTGTATGTATATAAAGATATGATTGTGTGTTGCATTTTCTAATGAATTTTTTTATACAAGTATAGTTGAGAGAGAGAGAGAGAGACCTTTCTCCCCCCTCCCAGGTGTTGTTGCTCGACACATGCAGGACAGAGAGAGCGAGAGAGAGAAGGAGAGAGCGGAAGGCAGAGACCTTGGGATGTTGTAGATGCGGACATAGATGGCACAAAAGAAAAGAGATAGATAGATAGAGACAAAGCAAAGAAGATAGCCCCTCAATGGCTAGAGGTGATTGTGCATGATATAGATGGCAACACACACACACAAAGAGAGAGAGAGAGAGAGACAGAGAGAGACTATCCTTTTCCTCCTCTAGGTGTTGCAAATGCTATGAGGACCCCGACTTGATGGTTACTATGGACGAATGCAGGGCAGAGAGAGAGAGAGAGAGAGAGAGAGAGAGAGAGAGAGAGAGAGAGAGAGAGAGAGAGAGAGAGAGAGAGAGAATGCTCCCCCTCTTGACGATTGCTGCAGATGTGCACGCTCATCGCAGAGAGAGAGAGAGAGAGATAATGCTCCCCCCTCTTGACAACTGCTCTAGATGTGCAAGCTCATGGCAGAGAGAGAGAGAGAGAAAAAAAAGATATTTCCCCCTCCTCCTGGGTTGTTACAGGATCGCTTGGAGAGAGAGAGAGAGAGAGAGAGAGAGAGAGAGAGAGAGAGAGAGAAGTAGTGCGGTAGTAGAGAATGCATACGACTGTTAGTATAGACTACATATGCGTGTTTCAATTTTATGTATGTTTGCATGTAATTAATTGCGTGTGTGCATGAGAGTACCTATGTGTGAATGTGCATGTATAGGTGAATGTATGAGAATGGATGTCTAGTGCATGTACATTTATGTGAGTGTGCATGTTTATATGAGTGCATGTGAATGTGTGTTTAATGCATGAGCATTTATGTGAGTGTGTATGTTTATGTGAGTGCATGTGATTGTGTGTTTTGTATGAATGAGCATGTTAATGTGAGTGTGCATGCATATGAGTATGTGTGATTAGTGCATGTGCATTTATGAGTGTGTTTATGTGAGTGCATTTGATTTTGTGTTTTGTACATGTGCATTTGTGTGAATGTGCACGTGTGTGTGTGTGTTTATGAGAGTACCTATGTGTGAATGCGCATAAGTGTGTGCTTATATATATATATATATATATATATATATATATATATATATATATATATATATATATATATATATATGTGTGTGTGTGTGTGTGTGTGTGTGCGCGTATGTGCATAGATGCATTTAGGTGCATATAAGTTTCTCTTTTTGTGCATGTGTATGCTTGCACATATGGGTGTGTACATAAGTGAACATGTACATATAAGCATATAACTGGAATATTAACATACCACATAATTCCTTTTTCAGCTTGCACACTTTGTTTTTTAGCCCTTTCGGCATAAAACCATGGGGTTGAAATACATATACTATCATGTGAGCACTAGATTGTGCCCTTTGACTAGATTAGAAAAGATTTCATAATTACACTTTCGATTACAAGATCACTCATGTAGGGAAATAATACAAGAATATATAATTGGTACAAAAAGGCCCACAACTCGGGACTGATAGGTGTAGATAACTCAACTAGAGATGATACAGAAGATCTACAACCCGCGACCATAGGTATGAAGCATGAACTCAAGATTACAAGAACTCCCTTCAAGGAGATGAACTAGATACAAGGAATAACTAGAAAGGATCTTGTACTACGAGATTACAATAGGACAAGAAAGGATGTCCAAGATATATAAGACTAGACAAGACTAGAGCAAGAGACAAGACTAGAACTAGAACTAGAACTTGAAAGTACTCACTTGGCGATCATGCCTCCTTGAGCTCCAAGGATTGGCACATTCCAAAGAGAATGGAAGCATTAACCTCTGCAAGTTCTAAACCAATCATGAGATATAGAAGGTCACATGGAATATGAGGTTCAACATGGTTTCCTTTGTCCATGACATCACCTTCCCCTCAAGCGATGAGTTCCACAAGGAGTGGTCATGTTTTCTGGTCTTGAATTCATTGGATTTTTCTTATAAAATTCTCAAACCTTGATTGGTGCTCTTTGAAGGTTTTCTATAAGTTCCCAAGTATGATTACTGATATCATACCCTTTCCAATGAACAAGGTACTCTAATCTTCCTCGAAATATTTTCAAATCTCTGACATGCTCGACTTCAAACTCTTCATGGTCATCAATCTCGATAGGTGGTGAAGAACTAGGTCTCTGCCCCCTCAATACTGAAATCGGATATGGTTCCAACATGGACACATAGAAAATTGGATGTATTCTCATGGTACTTGGTGAGTGCAACTTGAAAGTGATTGGATTAATCTCAACCAAGATGGTGAATTGACCAAATCTCTAAAGGTCTAACTTTGCATAAGGCCTTAAGTGTGCAGATTATTTCAGAGTAACAACACTTTATCCTCAATGTGATAGGCTGGATTTTGAACACGATGTTGATTTGCATAATACTTATATTATTCTTACCCTCTATAGATCTCTTCCTTGAGTTTGTGAATATCTATCAAATATTGGGCCTTATCTTTGGCACTCAAGTTCTTGACATGATTTGAGAGTTGTATATCCATCCTTGGATGTTGTCCATAATTTGCAAAGAAGGGAGTCTGGTTGCTAGATGTATGAACACTATTGCTATATGCAAACTCTGCAAATGGTTAGAGCTCAAACCATAGTTGATGGTGAAACAAAGATATTGTTCTAGGAGTTGATTCACCCATTTTGTTTTTCCATCAATCTATGGATGATTGGTTAGCGATAGTTTAAATTGAACACCAAGGAGCTTGCAAAGACTATTCCAAAAACTGGATATGAACTACGGAACTTGTGATCAAAGGCCTCTTCACCTTTCTTTGGTGCAATGTAAGATCTTCTTGACAAGGCATTTGATTGAAATTGCTAGCATCCTAGATGGTATGTGATGGCAAAGTTGAACTTGGATAAAAAGTTACTCCAATCAATATTTCCTTCTATTTAGGACGGGGGTGGTCATAAGATACTCTAAGTTCTTGTGATCTGTATACATAGTAACTTTATGAGCTACTCCTTCTAGATGGTTGTAGCTCAGTGATGAGTAGCACCTCCTTTAATGTCAATCCGGGAAGACGTGAGGATGGTATGAAGACCTCGAGCAAGTGAAGGCACAAGTGCGTGAGTGAGAAGCACACCAACATGCACACACATACACACACACGCGCTCACACAGTAAGACAAAGAGTGAGAAGCAATGGAGTTCTTAGATTACTTTCAAAAAGCTCTTACAAGTTCAAATCACTTACAAGCTAACCTCAAAAATGAGCTCTCTAGCTCTATTTATAGTTTTTGACTAGGTTTTGGCCCTGTCCAGACCTAGTGTCCGGCCTAGTTAAAAATTAGGTTCCAGGGCCAATTTGAGGGCTTAAACGGAGTCTAAAAAATACGAAAATTGATATGTAGGTACTTCTAAGGCTCCTCAAGCTCAAGGACTCCTTGGCTTGCACAAAATGGAGCTACAAAAATATGAAATGGTATTTACAATGATTGTTAGTGATAAGAATCACTGTTATAAAGATGTTGATTTGGAAAAATTTGAAGGGCCTATCTGCCTGATTTGCATCGACTGCTTTGTCTACTCAATCCTTCACCTCGCTCTGACTCTCTCCGCTGGCTTCCTTGTCTAGTCAGTCCTTGGGTGCCCATACTGCTCTCAACACCCCCCCTCTCTCGCGTCTATCGTCCCTGACAGACCCTTGTTGCTGGGAGTGTTGGATGTAATATTCCACAACCTGAGTGGCAAGCTGATGTTCTTGTATGCGTAGTCCTCTGGCCAAGTCTGTCATCATATGATCCCAATCAATTGGTCCTGGAATATCTGGATGTGGCAAACGTAACTGATCTGCATGGATCGCTTGTTCTACTGAGAATAGATGTAGCAAATGTGTGGGTCTAGGAATGAAAATTTCTGAATGATATTCCCAGAATCCCGTAGAGAACATTTCCTCAAATGTCTGCTTGAAGCATGCGGGTAAGTACTTTATTCGTGCATGTCAGGCAAAGATTATAGTAACCGAGGGAGTCTGGCTCATGTCGTAGACTAAATCCTTGTTACCTTGAGAGAATCCAGGGGCAGAGATGTATGGAGCTTGTACATTCCGAAAGGTTTTGAAGACAATGGTCATGAGCTCGAATATCTTCATACACATTTTCGCTGCTATGTCGGGTACATTATTTAGACGTGTAGACCAGTGCCGAATTGTTGATATCATGTAGGCTACGGTTGGGGTCCCTCAAGGTGGAGCAAAATATGGATAGTTAACCCAAGCCGAGCATTCTTTATTGTTGCGTACCTTGATCGCAAATGCTTGCCAAGATCTGCGACGTACCATTGGGCAATAGCATGGATTATACTTGATATACAGTGGCATGGTTGCCCAGGTGCTCATCATCTCAGGGTAATCGGTTAGTAGACATGCACGCCAATTAGACTGGAAAATCGAGCCCGCACGCGCATCTGTCGGTAAGTCCTCTGGCTCAAATTGAGTGGCAAATGTGGGCTCCTTCCCTGTATGTCTTTTAACTTCTGCATTATAATCATGTAGCAAGACAAAATAAGGCATGTATTGCGACTCTGATGTTGTGATTAACCGTTGGTGGGATAGGTTCTGAAAGTAAGAAGACCGAAGGACAGTTTCTTCCAGATTTGTGAGAGATTGCATTTGCACAGCAACGCGATCATCATGTGTCTTACCCACTTTCTTGACCCTTTTGACCCAATCTGGAACTTGAATTTCTAAAGTGTCCTGTCCTTCCTCTATAGTCCGACCACCGGGTGTTGGCATTGGCTCGTACGGCTCTTCATAGCTGTCATCGACGGGGATTTCTACTACTGTTTCAGGTTCTGGTTCTTCAGTGGGTGAGGGTGGCCTTTCATATGGTAAGAGGCGTGCTTGGAGTTCTGCCACCTGTTTCCGTAGGGTCTCTACTTCTTCTGTAGAGTGTTGCAAGATTACCGGCTCCTGTTGAGCTGTGGGGGCACTGGCTATCTGTTTCTTTAGGTCTGCACATTCAGTCTCTAACTTGTCATATGACTCCAAGAAATTTGCATGCTCCTCAAGTAAGATGCGAATTTCTTCTGATGGGACTGCTCTATACTTGGTAGGGCTAATGGTTGCTCCTACAGTTCCTTCCATAGCCGCTTCAAAGTTGTCTTGGTTTTGTTGTTGAAGCCTCTTGTTCTCTTCTAGTGCTGCTGCCATATGCTTCCTTAATAGCCCAAGGTTGCGTCTGAGTGTAGCATTAGATATCATTTGCGCTTGGAGCACTGTTTCTAGTTCCTTGACTGCTTGATCATCTACTGTTGATGTCTTTGATTCTAATTCGGAGTGAGCCTGTTGTAAGGTGGTATGCTCGGTTAGGAGCGTTTGGTAATCAGCTTCAAGAGTGGTGACTCTAGCTTGCAGACGTTGAGATTCTGCCTGGAGGGCAGCAGTGCGTTCTTCCGATTGATGGTATTCTTGTTGTAGTTGATGTGCACGATGAAGTAATGTATTGAACGTGCTATTTACATTATGAGATGCAAGGGGAAAAGTTTGGAATGCAGGGGAGGTGGGATTGGGGAGGGAGGTAGTGAATGCTGTGTGTGCCAATGATGTGGTGAGTGGTGAGGTGGGGGGTAAGGGAGGGGGAGATGGTGGAATCGTGGGGAGAGGTGCTGTGGTGGGTGAAATGTCCATTGGGTCAGACAGAGTGGTGTGTACAGGGGCTACCATGTAGGTGGGTATGGTAGGTGAAGTGAGTGTGGTGTTCGTGTAAATTGATGTCGTTGCGAACAACGGGGAAATGTGCCTCTGAAACATTGGAGAGCGGATGAACTGCTCCACAAAGGACGGGTATTGGGGTGGTGAGGTCAGGTTGAAAGAGGTGTAGGGGCCAGATGGGAAGTGAGGGTCATGGAATGGAGGTACCCGTATTGGGGAATAGGCTAGGAAACACAGGGTGCCTTCGGTGGGTGCCGAGTTTCCAACCACACTTGGAATTATGGGATGGCCAATTATGGGTTCGGAGGGTAGAAGGGTTGAAGTGTACAAGGGATTGGTGACGAAAGAGAAGAGGGTGTCTTGTGAGGTGGGTTCTCGAAAGGAAAATGATGTGACTGAGGGTGGGTTATAAGTGAAGGTAGAGGTGATGACTGGCGTTTCTTCCATGGTGGGAGGTGGTGGTGGGGGTGGAGAAGGTGGTGATGGGGGATGCTGGGGTGAGATGGGTGATGTCTGAACGAAGGTTTTGGCAGAGAGGTCAATGGTGGTGGTGGGGGTAGCTGTGGCTTCAATGGTTACCTCTTGTTCTGTGACGGGCATCCTGATAGTCTTACCTGCTCGTGGTAATGTGTCGACTCTGCGTTTGTCATACCTCACGGACTGACGGACTGCAGTGTGGACAGCCTCCGGAACTCCTAAAGACTCTGACACTAATTTGAGGGTGTCAATGAAATGTTGATCCACCCCATCATCTGATAGCATTTCTTGCATCAAAGCTTGACCTGACACAAGAGAGAGTTGATGCCTTTCTTGCACTGCTTTGATTGTGTCGTATAACCTTTGTAGTTGAGCTGTATATGCAGGTGCACCTACAATTTCTGGCACTTCTTGTTGCTCATCATGATGCTCTTGATCATAATCCTCCTCATCTTCCTCCTGTTCTTCATCTTCATCATCCTCTTCATCCACTTCCATTGTGGTGACAGGTACTTGGGCGGTTGTTGCTTGCGTTTGCACATTCTCCACTTGTTGTGCCTCTTCTGCCTCAAGCTCTACATCCTGTAATAATTGTTCGAAATCTTCATTCGTGAGTTCTTCCAAAGGTGCACCACTGGGAAATTCAAGATCGGTTGGGATGGGAGGGAATATCAAGGTAGAGCCGTCGGTGCTGCGTCTTGGAAGTCGGAGTGTGAATGGTCGGACTCTTCGGGGTGGAGGGATGACGTCTGGTGTTAGGGTGGCTCCACGTGGTTGAGCACAAGGGACTTGGACAGTACCTCTCATCTTCTTAGAAGGGGGTTCAGTGGATGTCCTGCCTTTAAACTGCTCTACACGATTCCACATTAGGGCCCGTTGAATAGGGATGTCATAAGCCAAACACCTATAAATGATTCTCGTCAGAGCACAGCAACCATATAAAACCTGTTTCCGCGGCCATCGTTTGTGAGCTAGGTGTATCTGATCAATTATCCAATGGGGTAAGTTGATGGTGAGGTTCTGTGTCTTTGCCAGATACAAACTAAACCAAATCTTTTTGGGCGGCATGGTGAATCTATCTTGGGCAGGAAAAGCAAAGTGTTGCATGCACATGCAAAGGTGTATTGCAACATTAGGCGTCATGGACACCATGTCCTTGAGTTTGGTGAGGCTTCGATTCTTCATGTAATCAGGCACTAGGGTCTCCTTCTCTGTAGGAATATGCATTCCGCGCATATCTAGGGCCTCTCTCACCAAGTTGTTTGATAGCCTGAACCTCTTGAGCTCATTCCCCTTTGTCAGAGATGGAATCACAAATGAGCTTGCATCTTTTGGGTTCTTGTTTGGAGTCAAGGTGTTGATGAGATAGTAGCATTGCATGAAGTCAGGATTTGGGAGCCGTGCACTGAAATATGCATTCAATCCTGCCTTCTCCCATACCGAACATAGACCTTCTGCATTTTGTAACTTGTCGAATTCTCTTGTAAAGAAATGGTATTTGCCTTGCTTCCCATTAAAGTCCAACTCTGATTCCCATAGGTATGTTCCCTCTCCCAAGGGTCCTGCCACTTCATTAAACCAGTGGGAAGTTTTTCCTACGGGCATGGTATGGCCACTGGGAGGGTCCGCTATAGGTATGATTTTGATGGCCTGCAATTCTTCTGGTCTTTCGTTTGTTTCAGGCAGAACGGGTAAATTGTCTAAGTCCACCACTTGCTGGCTCGTTTCTGTTTGAGAGCTAGTTCCTGCTGCCTCAGCCATGTTGAAAACTTCGCAGCTAGTTCTGTGAGAATATATGAATAAATGTTAACATTGCAATGGACACAAAAATGACACTGTGTCCCCTGTTACAACATTAACATGAGGTTCGGGAGAGGTTAGGGGGTTAGTAAGTGCTCGGTGCTTGTGTGTGTAGTTAGGAATTGGGTAGACCTAAGAGCTAAGCGGAATGATGTGGTGTGAGAGTGAAGTAGTTAGTAGGTGGATATGGAATTACAATTGGGGTCCGGGGGTTCATTACAAGTTTTAGGTTGCCAAATGCAATGGATAGGTTTTGATTTTGACTTTGTGGAGGCTCTGGAGAGTGTGATAGGGTATTTCCTTGAAAAATGGGGCTTTTTAGGGACCCATTTACAAGTGATTCTACTTGTGCTCATGGAAGAATACGTGTTAGTGCGTGATGTGTAAGACTGGGCCTCAGATGTTCGCGTGAGCGAAACATGTTGTACAGGGTTTGGCCTTGGTGTAGTTATTTGAGCCCGCAAGCAAGCCTTAGGCACCCAGATTTGTCGTGATTGTGGGCTGGCCTTCATTGACTTCTTGGGTACCCAAATAGACTTTACTTTCGCAGAAGAATTTATGAAGGACTTCTTATTAGTGTCGTGTTGTTGATTACTAATAAGAGGTTTAGGCCGTGGTGTTGGCCTGGTCGGAACAGGGTGTTCGCCTTTTCGCCTCCATACTTGTTTCATCGGCTGAAACAATCTGCTTTGCTCCTTTTTTTGGCCTCCAGTATAGGTAGAGTTCTGCTTCTTCTGTATTTGATCTGCCGTTGGTTGCTGCATCCTTCTGGCCTTTGGGAAAGAAGGGAGTACCGTCTTATTCTTGACTCCGTTGTTGAGACAATCCTCTTTCTGCATAATACATTTTTGGACAAGAATAGCATTGTCAACTTCATGTGCAGCCCTGGAAGGACCAGGAGTTCGTGCCTTACCTAGTTCCTTGAGTGCCTCATTTTCCAATTCAACTGTAATTCGACTATGATTTACCCATACCTGAAGAAGTCCACTTCTTAGGTTTAGGTTGACCGCATGATCATAGATCCAGTCCTGACCCAAGACAAGAGGCTCGGTGAGGTCCTCATCTTGACACACTAGTACTTTGACTGTCATTACTTCGTCTTGAATGTAGATGGGAAGTTCCACCTCGCCCATGCAAGGGGTTTCCACACCTCCCAATCCTATGAGATAGGCTTCAATAGGATTGACAGTTAATTTCAACTCTTGACAGTAAGACAATTTAACAGCACTAGTGGCTGCACCTGAGTCAATCAAGGCTCTTACAGTCCTTGCACCCTTTTCTTGTCCTATATCTAAGGTTATAAAAGGACGTCGATCAATTATCCTATGGGAGCTGATACCTGAAACTTCACACATAGCCATGTGATATCCTTGATCTGCATCGGCCTCTGGCCTAGGTTGCTCTCTACCTTGTCTTCTTAATTTCATTTTCCGTATGCGTTCCAATGCTTCTGCTTGAGCTTCTTCTCGAATTCGTTTTTCTTCTTCTTTGCGTTTCTTAGCAATATTGAGTCGACTTAGCATTTCTTCTGTGAGAGGTTCCTGATATAACTTGACTCTACATCCGCTAATGTAGCTCGGGAGAACATCACCCTCTAAAGTGGCTAGTTGTACTGCTCCACTTGTGGAGATCCTATTTATGATCATAGGTCCGTAGCCTCTTTTCTCTAGTTTTCTCGCGTGTTGTTTCAAAGTGTAGACTAGTACTAGGTCGCCTGCCTTCAAACCTTTATCCTTAACGTGGGCATCAAAGTATGCCTTCTGTCGTTTCTTAGCGGCATATATCCCTGCAGCCGCCCTCAGTCTTGTTTCTCCTAATCGTTCAAGGTCAAATAGTCTAGGGGAGAGTTCATGACCCGTCCATTCATGCTCTTGTGCTACTTTCAGTGTTGGTATTAAGAAGTCTAATGGTAGCACTGCATTTTGGCCAAACACCATCTAAAAGGGGGTGGCTTGGAGGACCGTTTTGTAAGCGACTCGGTATGCCCAAACAGCATGGTGTAGCTGTTTGTCCCAATCAGAGCGTTTATTGTTCACTAATTTCGTCAACACATTGCACAGAATCTTGTTGGTGCTCTCAGCCTGGCCATTTGCTTGAGGGTGATAGGGGGCAGACTTCTTATGAACTACCGAGAATTCTTGGAGCAGCTTTTCAATCACTTCATTCAAGAAGTGAGTGCCCCTATCACTTACTAGCTCTATAGGTAGCCCGTATCTTGTGAATACATTCTCAAACAAGAATTTATCAGTTGTCTGAGCATCATTCTTTGTCGTGGCTTTTACCTCTACCCACTTTGTTAGATAGTCTGTGGCAACAATGATGTATTCAGCATGTGAACCCTTAGCTGGGGGATTAATAGGACCAACAAAGTCTATTCCCCACTTAGAGAATGCACGTCCACCCATCATAGGTTTCAGTGGCATCTCATCTTTGAGTATAGGATACTGAGTTCGCTGACAGACATCACACCGTTTCACATAGGTATGTGCATCCATGTGAAGGGTCAGCCACCAGAAGCCCGCAAATAGTATTGCCTTGATCACTCGATCTGGTCCAAAGTGTCCTCTTGCTACACCTTGGTGAGCAGTTTCCAAGATCTTGAGATATTCACTTTCATGGACACATAGTCTCAGGTAACCATCTTTACCACGTTTGTATAGATTATCACCAATGAGTGAGTAATCCTGGGCTTCTTGTTCTAAACTCCTTTTCCTAGCCAGAGTCATGTCTGGAGGGAATGTTTTCGTCCTCAGGAAGGATACTGGTGGTTCACTCCACTCTGGCACTATGGACAGTTGATAAAGAGTGGCATGTTCCACAGGTGGTTTAGTGCAACAGATTGGGCATTCCTTGCACAACTTTTGGACATCAGCCTCCATAGTAGGCCAATGCACTCCGAGTCTCCTTAGTGTCTGTAGGGTTTGTTGCTTTGAGTAGTGTTGCTCTAATGCACCTACATGTGCTAATTGCAACCATTTAGCGTACTCATCCTCTTCCACACAACAAGCCAAGATCCCTTGATCTGTGTGTTTGTACATACTTCCTGCCATGATGTGATACTTTTGGGCTTTTACTACCTCTCTATCCTGCATGTTTATTACTGGATGATTAGGCCCGTATGTCAATACCGGTACCAATGGCTTAGCCCACTACGGTACAACTTCCAAATTAAACAAGTAAGCATCAGGAAGGTCATCTGACACTCCTTGTGGGGCTTCTCCAAATGTGAGCCTAGAGAGATGATCCGCTCTCAAGTGAGTCTTCCCTTTCCTTACTACAACCTCGAATTCATATTCCATTAGCAAGAGAAACCATCTTACTAATCTTCCTGTATTGCATGGCTTGTTCACGAGATATAACAATGCTTGGTGGTCAGTAAAAAATTTAAACTTGTTTGCAAGCAAATAGTGTCTAAATTTCTTAACTGCATATACCATGCCTAAGCCTTCTCTCTCTGTAGTGGTGTAATTTCGTTCAGCTGCATTCAATTGTCTACTGGCATAGGCAATTGGGAGATCCATATTACCTTCACCAATAGGTTGTGCGAGTACACATCCAATAGCGTAATTGGATGCATCCACATGAACATGGAATGGCTTGTTCCAATCTGGTGTGGTCAAGATTGGTGTTGAACATAATCTTCGTTTAAGCTCCTGGAAGGAATTCTCACATTCATCAGTCCACTCAAAGTTAGTCAGAAGTCCGTACATGGGCTTTGCAATGACAGCATACATGTGAATGAACCGGCGGTAGTAACCACAATGTCCCATGAAAGCTTGTACTTCCTTGACATTCCTTGGCCTAGGTAGCTCTGCTATGGCTCTCACTTTCTCTTCATCAGTGGATATGCCATTCTTTGAAACTATGTGTCCTAGAATCTTGCCTTGCCTGACCATAAAGACGCACTTTTCTGGGTTTAGGCAGACTTGATATTCTCTACATTTGTCAAAGATTTGTCTGAGTTCAGGAATATGGGTTTGTCTAATGTTGGAATGAGCACAAAGATCATCAACATAGACTTCTAGATTCTTCCTCAAGAACTCTTTAAATACATGACACATCAGCCTTTGGAAGGTTGCAGGAGCATTGGTAAGCCCAAATGGAAAGGCAAAAATGCCCCATTCAGTGGCAAATGCCGTCTTATGCTGATCTTCTAGAGCTATGGCTACTTGATTGTAGCCCAAAAATCCATCGAGGAAGCTGTACACTTCTTTGCCTGCTACTCTTTCTAAGAGATGCTCTGTGATAGGAAGCGGATAGTTATCTCGAATTGTGGCTGCATTAACCTTCTTCAAGTTAATGCACACACGCAGCTTCCCATTTTTCTTGGGCACCACTACGATGGGGGATACCCACTCAGTATGCTCAATTTCATAGATGAATCCAGCTTCAACCAGTCTATCTATCTCTTCCTTGATCTTGGCCGCATAGTTGTCATTGTATGTATATGGCTTTTGCTTAGAGGGCCTAGCATCTGAGGTCATGGGGATAGTGTGTGAGCATATGTCTGGATCAACACCCTTCAAATCCTTGTAACTCCAAGCAAACACATCTCTGTATTCTCTTAGCAAGGCTATTAACGCATGCTCTTCTTCCTCTGTTAGGTCATGGCCTATGTACGTGCATCTCTCCTCTCCTTCTTCTAGGGCCACTACTATTTTTTTGGTGGTTTCTTTGTTATCATAGGCCTCTCCTGATTGTGCCTCTCATTTAGGCATTCTGATCATGACTCTTCTGTCATCTATCTCATACTTTTTAAAGTTTTCCAGGACCTCAAACAAAGATTCTTCCTCTTCTGGTGTGACTGCTCTCTTCTTTCTTTTCTTCCCTTCTTCCTTTGGGTTCACATGTGTGGCTAGCCTTACATCATTTGTAAGCTCTCCTTGCCTTTGGGGTTGAAATTATACTTCATAGAAATATTCTTCATCTAATGCAAAAGGTGGATCCATAATGATTGAATCTAGATCGGAGTCGCTCGCATCTTCAAATGCATCAGGGCTAGGTTCGCATTCTTCTAGAACTGCCTCTCCCATGATTGGCTCTATGGAGAAGACTGAAATGTCATAGCCATCTTCATCACAGTGAGGTGCCCATTGTTCTTCATTGATGGCTACATCCATTGTTGCTAGGATTTTTGCCCAGCCGTGGGGTTCAAATTCTTCATCAGGAAAAACTACAGGCGCATAGGCTGGGTCTTGAATTGATCTATGTGTTTCTGTTGCACCTATCTCTCTGGCTTCTTCTCTCTTCTCTTCTTCTACTGCTACTTTTCACATCCATAAGTGGGTGTCTTCATGCATCCATGAGGATCCTGACCCTATGGAATGCACAGATTTCGTATCATCTTTGGTTCTATGGATGGGATTCCATTGGATAAAAGGGACATCTCTATGAGAGTAATCTTTGAGATTTACTTTGGTCGTAACACCTAAGTGTTGCAGGTACAAGGAATTGGTTCCCCAATCCTGTACCACTTGCAACTGCCGCATAAAGGGTCTTCCCAAAATCATCTCATAGGCATGATTTTTGCTAAAATCGCATATAGCAAATGTGTGATCGAACTCAACACCACAGGTGGTGAGAGTTATTCCTTCTAACAGCCCTAGGGGTCTCTCTATGTGACCATCGGCCATCTGCAATTTCATCCTCATGGGCCTGAGTGCTGGCTTGCCCAACGCTTCCATAGGGAAGTGGTAGCAATTGCAACACCTGCGCCTGAGTCTAGAATGGCCTTGGTGGTGTATCCTTGATGGGTGATAGGAAGATATGTGTTTCCCTCTTCGCCCTCACTCATGTCTCCTATCTTGTCCAATGGTATTTCTGGCACTGTTCTCTGGGATCCTACCTAAGAACGAGGTTTGGCTATTTCAGGTACTTGTTTGGCTACATGTTTCCATAGCTCTGGCCTTACTTTGAGTAGCTCTTCTAAGGTGAGGTCGCATTGTACTTTAGTGTTTTTCACTACCTCTGTGTTCCTAGGTATGACTGAGTCCTCATTTCGTACCATGACCGTGGGTGCTCTCATACATGTAGATTTAGCTTCCCATGGACCCGTGAAGTGGGGTAATTCTTGTAAAGAGTTAGACTCAAAGTCTAGTCTTTCCTGAGAGTGGGTGCTCTCCTGCTCCTCATAAATGGATGGGATGTCTTGTGGGAATTGGTCGTGTGCATCATCCACAAGTTCAATGGGAGGAGGGACTTCACTTTCCTTAGCCCATTTGTCTTCTTGAATCTCTCGTAAGAACTCTGGTGTGAACCGATTCATAGAAGATGATGTGTCTGGCTCCGTAGAGTTAGGCACGTAGGCTTCCTGGGGAGGTAGGCTCACGTTCTCACTTGCCTTGCCTTTATTTTGAGAGGCGGGTTCCTTTTCTGATTGTGCAATTAGCCTCTCTATTCGTTCTAGCAGTCCATCAAAGTGTAACTGCGTCTTAGTTGAACTAGAGATGTTAAAGAGGCGACTGGCTTCAAACATAGTCTGAGCCAATTCCACCATCTTCGTGCAAATTTTGGTTCGTTCTAGCTCTAGTTCTGCTCTAGGGTAACATTTTTCATGATCGGTTACGGTTGGCCCTTCTTGGATTCTGGCCTGATATGCTTTAAGCATCATATTAAGGTCCTCGGGAGTGGGATCTGCTAGGACTGATCCTACTCTAGGGGGTGGTGGAATTAGGTGAGGCGGGTTGGAAGGTGGCCGGTCGGATGGAGTTGGGAATGGTGGAGGTGGGGTAGTGTGAGAGGGAGTTTGAGATGTGAGTTCAGTTATCTTGGCCTTTGTTTCTCTGAGGCTTTCCTCGAGTTCACTCATCTTTTTTGCCCATTGCCTTTTCATTCTTTCACGACTATCTCTCCAAGCTCTAGTCCTCTTCTTTGTCATGCTCTCCGTTTCACTAACATCTGGGCTCTTTTCCTGGCCTACGCTTTGGTTCTGTTGCAAGGCTTGGGCTCTAGTGATTACTTGTACTGGTGCAGTGGAAGTCACACTTCCTGTGGAATCTACCACTAACCCAATAGCGTTAATAGGAGTGATTCTTGGCATATTATTAGGATTCTTAGGGCAGTCTCGTAAGAGATGCTCTTTTCCACACTCTTGGCAAAAGCCCTGGATCGTCACTGACTGGGGTTGTGTAGGTGGAGGTAAGGGGCAATCACGAATGAGGTGATCTCCCTGACATCTGTAGCATGGTCCTCTAGGGAATGGGGGTCTTACTTGCCTCAGCTGAGGTCTAGGGTTGGGGTTTGCATACATGACGTTTGTGTAATCAGACTCCCAACTAGGTTCATTTAGCTCTTCACTATAGTAGGACTCACCATGTTCAGGAGATTGCATGTAGTAGGCCTGGGGGCTATCAATATGCGTCGAATCAAAGCTATGGTCACTCGGGTCACTTTCAGAAAGCAATGGTGTTACAGAGACTATAGCTCTATTCAGGTTCTCTTCTGCAGCTGCATATTTTACTGGGATCACAATAGCTGGGGTAGGGGGTTGTTGTGCCAACACAGGCTGGGGCCTTTGTTGGTTTTGGTATTGTGGTTGGTAGGTTTGTTGAGGCCTAGCATATTGTTGCGGTGGGTACTGATTCTGGTATCTTCCTTGTTGAGGGTATGGTTGTGGGTACGTCTGCCTAACGGTTTGCTTATTGTAGGGGCAATCTTGCGCGGTGTGATTGGTGTACCTCCGTTCTATGGTGCAGTACTGGCTACTAGGATTTACTTGGGGTTGAGCCATAATGGGACATACATTCGCCATGTGGTCGCCACAACAAGTATAGCATCTTTTCACAGGGGCAAACCTTGGGATTTGTTTGCTAAAGACACCTAGTTTTTGTGCCACTTTCTCAGCGAGTTCCTCAATTGATGTGGATTGCATGGAAGAGAGGCTAGAGGCACTATCAGAATCTTTGTATATTTTGGAAAGCTCTAACTCCTCCCCTAGGTTATCCTCGATGTCAATGCACATGCGTACACACTCTTCTATGGTCCGAGGGTCCTTCAAGTACACATAGGATCTCAACTTTGTACTTAGCAATCCATCCAAGAATAAAGCCACTTGCTTAGCTTGCGTGGGTAGCTCAGGGACAGGGCATCTCTCCAAGTATTGTCTAAATCTTCTTCCAGCAAGTCTCACGGTCTCTTGAGGGGTTTGCTTGAAGCTGTGAATCAGCGAGGAAGTGTTATGTCTTATGCCACTTTTAGAGAATTCGATAATGAATGCCTCTAGAAGTTGGTCTATGCTCCTGAACTGCCTCTCGTTTAGTGGCTGAAACCAAGTCAGGGCAGTGTTCCTAAGGGTTAGACCAAAGGCATTGTATTGCGTGAACAGATCTTCCACTTGTTCAGCTCTCAAGACTTGCCTAAACTCAGCCACATGATCGTATGGATCTCCAGTGCCATCGAAGTAGTTCTTCATGGACTTAACTAGCTGAGTCGGTCTCAGAGTCCTTGTGTGCTCTCTAGGTCGTGGTAGAGGGAACTCATCCACATTTCTTTGATTCCTCGGAGCTCTAAGTACATCAGGTTCTACTCTGTTTGTTTCCGTCCTCGTTCTTACTCTGCCCCCTGGGTTGGCAAAGCTTACTTCTGGCCTATCTCTACTTCTGTCCCTTTGAGTTCCATGAGCTTGGGTTGTTCCAGCTCCAGGGTGACCATAGGACACATTCGATCTTGGTTGGGGGAAAACAAATTCACCCTTCCAAGTGTAAGCATGTCTATCATGTTCTGTAACCACAAAGATCCTCTCTGAAGCGTGATCTAAGTAGGTCACTCTGCCTGGGCTATCTGGATCCTTAAACTCATAGATTATGATTGTTCCTATATCATTTGGCCGATCAAATTTATACCCCCAAAAGGCTTCGTCAGTCTCTCGATTGAGGAGCAAATCTATGCTCTTATTATCCTGGGGAATCCACTCTGGTGTGATAATCCTAGTGATAACCGATTTGCCTCTAGGGGTTCTAGGTTCTGTACCCATGTTTCCTTGCTCTAGGTCACCTAAGTCCGCTTCTGGGATCACATTTCCAAATTCGTCCGTCCTATCTAGGTGACTGGTGACTACATATATGGTTCCTTCTTTGTCCAAGTATGCTCCGTTTTCAAACTTGACAGCTGGGTGCTCTAGTCCTATGGATTGGTCAGGGTTTTTAATCTGGACCACAGATCTTCCTAGGCCGTCCTCATAGATGCTAGCACCTAATTGGTTGGTCCTAAGGTATTCCAGCTGCGTCTTGTACGGGCCTTCTACCCTGTGCAAGTATGGCACTCCTGAACTTTCCGTAGGTCCGTCCATGCCTTGAGACATCTCTGATTCACTAGTCTCAGAGCTAGGGTAGTATGAGTGGTGGCTCAACTGTTGGGCCCACGACCTAGCAGTGTGGTTGACACTAGCCTCTGAAGACCTAAGACTTTGTCTATCTCTCCCTAGATGTCGCCCTGATCTAAGGTTCATAAGCCTAATTGAATAGCCCAAATTTGCCCAAGTACAACCTCGTTGCTGAGTTCTTTTGTATCAGTTACTTGATTCTTTTTAGTGGTTACCGTGTTTATGCTCTTGTCAGAAATCACGTCGTCAGGAATATTTGATTTAATTTTCGCACTGTAAGTTGATCATTCCACGTTAGATTCTTTCCTTTAAGGTTATCACATCACGAAGAGATTATGTTTAATCTTGAACTTGAGTGCATAGGTAGTCTTCAACTTGATTGATACCTATCGTTGCCCTGACTTACTCCTAGCACTAGTCGTTCTTAGCCTAAGCTAGGAATAGACAGAGGGTGTTGAGGATTTTCCAACCTTGAGTTTCCTTCTTGTGTTGTTGCCCTGGTGTGCCCAAGACGCGTGTTCCCGAGCTTGCACTTACTCTTGCTTAGAATGCCCTCAAGTGCTCTTGCTGGACCTGTAAAAGTCCCACGGTTAGCTCAAGACTTAGATTCAAATGACACCATAGACAACTTTCATGCATGTACTCACAGACCAAATTATCCTTTTCCTTTATGGAAAACAATCCCAAGGATCCCTCAGTTTTCCTACCTAGGGGTATGGTCAACTTCAAAATCCCCACGAGCTTTCCAACAAAACAAGAATCACAGCAAACGGATTTCGTATGAGGGAGTTATGTCAGTTTAGGCTTCAGGGATTAAAACAGGGTTCAAACAGGCCAACAGGGCAACAGGTTTTCCTCGGGTTATTTGCCTATAGCCTCCTTATGTGCTCTAGAGTCCATTATCCATGTCCAAAATTAGCCAAAATCTTCAATTTAAAAAACCCTAAAAATTTAGCCAAAAATGGCTGTCAATCGCGATGGACTGGTGTCTGTCGTGATGGATGGCTGTCTGTCGCGATGGATGGCTGTCCGTCGCGATTGATAGGTGTCCGTCGTGATGGATGGCTATTCGTCGCGATTGATAGGTGTCCGTCGCGATGGATGGCTGTCCGTCGCGATTGACAGGTGTCGGTCGCGATGGATGGCTGTCCGTTGCGATTGATGGCTGTCCGTCGTGATGGATGGCTGTCCGTCGCGATTGATGGCTGTCCGTCGCGATTGATGGCTGTCCGTCACGATGGACAGGTGTCAGTCGCGATTGATGCTATCAATCGCGATGGACTGAAAATTTGCAATTTTTTTCAAAAAGTTTTGTGGATCTGTGCTGTGCCAAGCCTCTAGTCTACTGGGGTGCACTCAGTTTTACCAAAAGATGAAAATTTCTGTCAATCGCGATCGACAGAAGCTGGCGATTGCGAGACAGTTCTGCACATTTCCGTACCTGCGCAACGTGCTGGAGGGGATGATGCTGCTGGAACCTGCAAGCAAACTCAAGAAACATGCAAAATATAGCACACAACAGTTCGCTCTCTCGCTCTCTCTCACAAGTGAAATGAGGGAAATGAAAGGAGGAAGGAGATATAGTCAAAAAACTGAAATTTTTCGCGATGATGGATATGGAGGTGGGAGATGGTGAGGATGATGATGGTGATGATGGTGGTGAGGGAAGGAAGAGAAAAATAAGAAGAGTAAAGAAATTACCTATGACGCCAACCTCTCAAATCTACGTCTTACCATCACACGCTCGTCCTCAAAGCTCGATCCCCGGCAACGGCGCCAAAATTTGGTGTAGCTCAGTGATGAGTAGCACCTCCTTTAATGTCAATCCGGGAAGACGTGAGGATGGTATGAAGACCTCGAGCAAGTGAAGGCACAAGTGCGTGAGTGAGAAGCACACCAACATGCACACACATACACACACACGTGCTCACACAGTAAGACAAAGAGTGAGAAGCAATGGAGTTCTTAGATTACTTTCAAAAAGCTCTTACAAGTTCAAATCACTTACAAGCTAACCTCAAAAATGAGCTCTCTAGCTCTATTTATAGTTTTTGACTAGGTTTTGGCCCTGTCCAGACCTAGTGTTCGGCCTAGTTAAAAATTAGGTTCCAGGGCCAATTTGAGGGCTTAAACGGAGTCTAAAAAATACGAAAATTGATATGTAGGTACTTCTAAGGCTCCTCAAGCTCAAGGACTCCTTGGCTTGCACAAAATGGAGCTACAAAAATATGAAATGGTATTTACAATGATTGTTAGTGATAAGAATCACTGTTATAAAGATGTTGATTTGGAAAAATTTGAAGGGCCTATCTGCCAGATTTGCGTCGACTGCTTTGTCTACTCAATCCTTCACCTCGCTCTGACTCTCTCCGCTGGCTTCCTTGTCTAGTCAGTCCTTGGGTTCCCATACTGCTCTCAACAATGGTGATGCCAAGTATCAAATGTGTCCACTATGTCAAGAAGTTCTTTATTTCATAAATAATCTTTGGAGGGGAAAATTTCATTGAATGATATGCAATTGTATGTAGGTGTCCATCATCTCCATATTGGGATAGAATGGCCCTTAGGGCAAAGTCTGATGCATCTGTCTCTAAGAAGAAGGGCTTGCTAGAATCAAGATGAACTAGAACTGAAGTAGTGGTGAGTGCTGATTTTAAGGTTTCAAAGACTTTTTCTTCTTCTTCGGACCATAAGAATTTTTCATTTCCCCTAACCTTGGTAAGAGGTGTCACTATGTTGGAGTAATCTCTTATGAATATCCTATAGAAGTTTTCAAATGCTAGAAAACATTATACATCTCAAACACATGAAGGTGGTATCCAATCAAGGATTTTCTTGATCTTCTTAGGGTCCATAAGGATTCCTTTCTCTGATAAAATGTGCCCTAAAACCTTCACTTCTGTTTGATTGAAAGAGCACTTCTCCAATTTCGCATATAAAACTTTTTCTCTTAGTTTCTCTAGGACTATCTTTACATGAGATTCATGATCCTCTAGATTTTTGGAGAATATCAAGTTATCATCGAGATATATTACCACAAAATCATCTAAATACTCTTGGAAGATATCATTACTTATATGCTAAAAGATGGCTGGCATAACTACATATTCAAAATGCTCATACCTTGTTCGAAATGTTGTCTTCCATTCGTCTCCTTCTGTGATCTTGATAAGATTGTAAGCTCCTTGAAGTCAATCTTCATGAAGAAATCTGCATTTCCAAGGCAATCCAAGAGCTCTGATATTAGTGGTAGAGGGTATCTGTTCTTTGTTGTGACTTTATTCAACCCATGATAGTCTATGCACATTCGCAGAGTCCCATCCTTCTTCTTTACGAATAGAATAGGGGCTCCTATAGGAGACTTTGAGTGTCTGATAAAGCCCTTTGCTAGATTCTCATCAATATTCTTACATTATTCTGTAGGTTCCTCTAGGGATAGTCCATAAATTGTTCCAAAGGGTGTTTGTGCTCCCTCTTTAAGTTCTATGACACAATCATAAGGTATATGCTCTGGGAGGATATTTGCATTCTTCTTTTTGAAAACATCTTCAAAACCTTGGTACTAGTCAGGTAGCTTCAGTACATCATCTTTCTTGGACTCTTGAGTAGGTATGGCCTAGATCATATATGTCGATTCCTTCCTTATTGCATGTATGAAGGCTTTGGCTCACAAATATATTAGGTTCTTCTAGATATCTCGATGGGTGATTTTATTCTTCTCCAAATTAGTATCTGGATTATGTTTCTTTAGCACGGGCATTCCAATGATAACTAGATTTACTCAACTCGATATTATGTTGAAACATATATGGGAATCATGGTCATCGAGGTGTACTCTTAATGGTGCATTTTTCATGGAAATATCCCTAGATTCTAGAGGTCATCCATCTACTACTTTAGCTACTATTGGTTTGGTCTTCTGAAGTATTGGAATCCTATGTTTCTTAACCAATCCTTCATCAATGAAACATGAAGAGGCTCTTGAATCTACCAAGGCTATAAGGGAAAGGGTCTTCTTGGACATGATTAACTTGACAAGGGCAAGAAATGTTTCTATGGGTGTAGGTGGAATTATGAGACCCTTTCATATATCATGATCTGATTGTACGATCTCTTTTACAACTAGAATTCCTCATTTCCCTACTCAACAAGGGTGATTGTGACTCTCGAGTTCGTTCTCTTGTTGGGACAATCAACTGCAATATGGCCAGGATTTCCACAATAGAAACATAACTTGTCATCTCTCCTTCTCTGTTTCTCTTGTGGTGTTAGAGGTTGGAACCTAGTTACATCTACCTGCATAGGTTTAGGCATACACTCATCTTTGGGAGTGGGTTGGAAGGGTTTGCATTGGCAAAGTCTAATGCATTAAGCCCATCTATCATTTCAAATTCTGAACTCAGGGAATCTTTCGTTTGTTCAAGAAGAAAGTCATCATTTCCTGTAATCACAAGGTTATCTACATAGAGTACAAGCACAATTGTCTTCCCTCCTCTCTTTAGAACATACAAGTTAGCATCAAAAGCACATCTTTTGAAACCTAGATCCAAGAGATACTTATCTATCCGCTAGTACCATGCTCTAGGGGCTTGTTTTAGCCCATATAATGCCTTCTTCAACTTAGATACCTTGTTCTCTAAATGGGGAGCTTCAAACCCTGGTGGCTGAGACACATATACCTCCTCCTTGAGGTCTCCATTCACGAACACTGATTTGACATCCATGTGATAGACTGGCCAACGCTTATGTGCAGCCACAACTAGTACTACTCGGATAGTAGTCATTCTTGCAGTTGGGGCAAATGATTCACAAAATTCAATGCCTTCAACTTGTGAGTAGCCCTGTGCAACAAGTCTTGCTTTGTACTTTTCTAGAGTGCCATCAGCCTTGTACTTTAGCTTCTAGACCCACTTGGTGCCAATGACTTTATGCTTAGGGGGTTGATCCACTAGCTCCCAAGTTCCATTCTTCATGATATTGTTGTATTCTGCTTGCATGGCAGCCCTCCAATTCGGATCATGGAGTGCCTCTTCCACATTGGTTGGTTCCTTTGCTTCTTCTTGAATGAGATCAGCCATCAAGGCTGTGTTTGCAATATGGGCGCTTGCCCGTCTTTGTTCCTCTATTCTCTGTGATCGCCCCGGTCCATCTGCAACATGTTCTAGTGACTGTGGGATGGGGTTTGCAGAATCATAGAGCTGCCTCACCCAACGTGGCAATGGCTTTTCCACTTGGGTGTCGGCAGGTTGATGACTTTCAGACTCATCATCTAAAGATGACGCTTCCTTCTCTTGTGTAGAAGGGATAGCTCTTGGGCTAGGTTCATAGTGGATTGCCCCTTCGCCTGATGATAAAGTGGAAGCTCTCTTTTCCTCCTCCACTGCATGTGGCTGCTCCTCCTTAAACACCACATCACGACTCGCCATGATCTTCTTAGCCTTAGGGTCATAAAGCTTATAGGCCTTCTTATCTTCGTTGTACCCTAAGAAGATACATTTGATGCTTTTTGGTTGAAGCTTATTTCTCTCCCTATCTAGAACATGTACATAACATTCACTTCCAAATACTTTGAAATGGGAACAGACTGATTACGAGTTTCATATTGGTTTCTCAATCTGTTCCATACTTCACATGCCTTCGTAGTATGCTGAATGAGAGTCAAAACACTATCAGAAGTACTTGTAACAAGAGCACAGAGTGCATCTGCATTTCTATGTTTCCAAGCACATAGAAGATCAGCATTAGGAGGAATCATTCGACCAGGATTATTTGGATCAGGTCTTTCTTGGGGCTCATGATCAGTCCCAAGAACAGTCTCGAGAAGCTCATATGAATCAAGAATAGAAGTGATTTTGAACTTCCACAGGGTGTATTTCGTACCATCAAGTTTACCTTCTGTGAAGGCTGGTGGCCGTATCTGCAACGTCGGGATGACCGACATCATTGCTCCTCCTACTTGTGCACCACCTACTCCTGTTGATGAACCACCTTGACCCCCCAATCGCAGATGATGACGCACTGCTTGAAATCTTCTCTCTTTTGTTGTTCAGACCTCTGCAACCTCTGCGTTTCTGTTTCTGCACCACTCAGAGCCTCGTGAGCTCTGATACCATGTAAGAAAAATAACAGCACAACGGAATAGACATGTAGACAGAGTTGAGAGAAGAATGCAGAAAAAGATAGATGCAGACTGAGAGATAGAGAACTCAAATTCTCATATTGCCGAGCACAATGCAGTTACAATGATGGTGATGTTCACCCGTGCGCTCCGACTGTGGAGCTTAGATGGCGATCTAGACAGACTCTAGATGAAGGGCTTACTAGTGCGCAATGCTATGTAAGCTCAAACTGGGCCGTGCTTATATAGCTTTTACAAGGCAGTTCGGTATAGATAAACATAGTCGAGAGATACAAAATAGTTGGTAAAATATACGATCCGACAATATCTCCACGACTAGAAGTCCTACCATCTTAGCCCTACGAGACGAGGGGATAGGCCCCCCGGACCCTGCACAAGGGGACAAGCACCCCTCTGCACTCCCCCCATTTAGGTTCTATGGGAAAACTGTGCGATGCCACAGGGCCTTTATTTTCACCTTAAATGGCAACCCAATGGCGTGGAAGTTTATGCCTACCTAACCTAATGGCTAGGCTCACAAAGATCATCTACAACCATTAACGGTCACAGATAGACCTCATCTAACTTGGAAGTTAGGGTTCCACAAATGTCCGGGCTCTCATAATGGCTTCTTCTCATAATGGGGGCCTTACAATTTAGAGCACCATGGATCATTTGTGGTCACATGAGGGTGGAGTATTCAGCATATCTAACAATTGCAGATAGAGAGATGTGGCACAAACGGATTGAACATGCAAACATGCAAAGGCTAAAATTAATGCAGTCAAAGGAGATTGTCCATGGGCTACCAAATTTCAAAGTTGCAGAAATACAAAAGGTATATGCAGCATGTCAATCTGGTAAACAGTCAAGAGCATCATTTCCACATGACAAGCATGTTAGTGAGAATGTACTAGAAGTAGTACATACAGATGTTTGGGGTCCAGCAAAGACCACATCTATGGGTGGTTGCAGGTTTTATGTTACTTTCATTGATGATCATACACACAAAGTATGGGTATATTTCATGAAAGAGAAGAGTGAGGTGTTCACTCACTTCCAAAATTTTAAAGCTATGGTGGAAAAGCAGACAGGGAAGTATATTCAGACATTAAGATCTGATGGAGGAGATGAATACATGTCAAATGAGTTCAGCAGTTTTCTAAAAAATAATGGAATTCGGCGATAGTTTTCAAGCAGGTACACACCACAACATAATGGTGTTGCTGAACCCAAAATTATAGACATATTGCAAAAATAGTAAGGGCATTGATGGCTGAGAAGAATATGCCTCATTGTTATTGGGTAGAAGCTGTGCATACTACTGTGTACATCATGAACAGATCTTCGACTACTTCTGTACATCAAGTTACACCTGAAGAGAAGTTTACAGGTAAAAAGCCAAACTTATCACATCTAAAAGTTTTTGGTTGTATTGCATATGTACATGTCCCAGATGAATTGAGGACGAAGCTTGATCCAAAAGCAAAAAAGCATGTCTTCATTGGATACTCCCTTGAGAAAAAGGGATATAAATGTTATAACCCACTCACACGACAGGTAAAGGTGAGCAGAGATGTGGTATTTGATGAAATGTTAAGCTTCTATGCAGATGCCAAAGAAGGACTGAGTCTTGAACCAAATGATAAAGAAAATGCTGAAAAATCAATTGCAGAATCGCAGGTTTTGAGTGGACCGGATGCATCACCAAGCAATAGTTCCAACTCAAATCCATGGAGTGGAAGATTACGTGGAAATTTCAGTCCAGCAAATTCATCAAATACATCCAAGAAGGTAAAGAAAAGCTTTCTGCTAGTCATAAAACATGTGCAAGTTTTGAAGACACTGATGGGGATTCAAGCGGTTCAGAAAAGAGTCTTGATGAGGAACTTGGATTGCCCTCATTGAAGACTCCAAGAGTAAGAAGGGCACATGCAGATGATACGGCTGATATTTTTACCAAAGCATTTGGAGCTGAGAAGTTGAAGAAGTTTCGGGAGATGCTTGGATTATAGGATATGGCATTGAGCTTGAGGGGGATTGTTGAGATATCAAGCTCAACATGTGATGATCCAGGATGACACATACCAGTTTTTTTTGTTTCTCTGATATGTATAGTGGTCACGCTGGTATATGTCAAGGATACTTCATTGAGCTTAATTAGATTTATCTACCGAGAGTGATGGCATATTTGTTCCTTGCCAGCTCACTCATTCGCAGACATTAGGTCTTTCCTTATGTATTGATCTTTATATATTGCACTTCTTGTATTCTTGTTTTTAGGTCATTCTTGCACGTTCCTTTTTATGTAATAGAAGAAGAAGAAGATCATTCTTCCTTGCCTCAATCTGTGTGTGTACTTCTCCTTGAGAGTGAGAGTGTGTGTGTGAGCTCTCTTCCTTATCTCTTTCCTCATGACAATAATTAGTTACAAATTTCACTTTTTCACTTTTAGAGTATTATTCATCAGAATAGAAGTCATCAAACTAAGATAACCATGAAAGAAAAAATTGGCCATCTTTTCGTCCATCCAAGCATGAAAATTGGAAATTTTTAGCACCAATCTTGGACTGTGTGCCTTGTCCTTGAGCATTGATAATGGCCTTCACTACCCTAACTAGGTTATTATCATCACTTTGTAGTTGTTGGAGTGCAGCATCACGTTCCTTAATCTCGCTTTCGGCATGTTGGAGTTCATGCCTCAAAAGCTCTATTTATTGCTCGATTCGTACCCTGGGTAGGGGTGAGGAACTAAGATCGTTGATATTTTGAGTAGGTTCCGTGGCCTTATGTAGAGATCCAAAACCTAGGTCTAAGCATATGAAAACAAACATTTTTTAAACAATAGTGTATATTAGAATTAATAATAATAATAATAATTAAATAAATAAAATAAATGAGAGTGCTTAATAAGTCAATAAATAAATAAATAAAAGAGGCTATTTAAATAAGTAAATAAATAAATAAACAAATAAGGTGAAGAGAGTGTTAAAAGTTGTGTTAAATATTTATAAAAAGGAATGGGATGTCAAAAAGAGAAAATAGTGTAGTGGATAAGGCTTATCTCTTCGTAGTATGAGGTTGTGGATTCAAATCCGCTACATACTAAATAAGGAACTATGTGGGGTAACTAAGCTAACTAGGGAAATATCTAAGCCCTTATTGCCACTCATATGTTAGAATTGGTTCGTGCGTAGCTAATGAAACCAAAGGGAACCAAAGTGAACCAAGAGAAACCATGAGTGCCAGAGAAGCCAAAGATGCCAAGGTTATGCCATAGTTCTAGTATGCCTTAGTTGATGCCTTGGAGTAAGCCAAAGGAGTAACCGAATGATAACTGAATGATAACCGAATTCGACAAATGAATTTGATAACCAAATTTGATAACTAAATTTGATAACCGAACTAAATTCGAACAGTGAATAGTGAGCACAGGGGGTACAGGGGGTACAGGGTGATAGGGTGATAGGGTGTATAGGGAGTATAGGGTGAGAGTGTGATAGTGTGACAGGGGGTACAATGTGATAGGGGGTATAGTGTGACAAGATGATAGGCGGTACAGTGTGACAGGGGGTACAGTGTGATAGTGCATAGTAGAAAATTCGAAAAAAAAATAAAAAAAACTAACTGGCGAATCAAAACAAACAAACTTGATAAACAAAAACTTGGACTGGACGGTTGAGATGGATGTCGAATCGTGAATGGAATAGACATCGTGAATCAAAATCGGATGCCGAAACCACCTCTACAGATGCATTGGCTCTGATACCACTGTTGCCCTTCGGATCCTGCATACACACGAATGTAGAGGTTAGTATAGAAAAAAAAATCGCACAAAAGTACTCAGAGAATAGAAAGAGACAAGAAATGACACTAGATTGGGTACAATCCCCCCCCCCCACATACTCTGATGGACGAGTCTATCAGAGCATGTGTATTTATAGGTATTTCTTATTACGTCCTGAATAGAAGATACATGAGTGCCTCACTTTGAAAAGTGTGCTTTTACAAAATTGTAATTTTCTATTTTTACAAACAAACATCACTTTCTTAAGCGATCTATTATTTTTACAAAAAATAACTAAAAATACTATCTTCTAAAAATAACTATCTTCTAAAAGTATTCTTCCAAACATCTCCAAAAATATTTGAATAAGTTCATATGTGTCTATAACCTCATGGATCTTCACCTGCTAAATCAAAACACAAAGCGCATTAAAAATCTTAAGGCATTAAAACCCATTTAACATTCCAATATTCCATAAAATATAACGCAAAAATCATATTTGAATTTAGAATTCAAATGATTATTTGAAAAGATGATCAAAATATTTGTTAGAATCATGAACACCAAAAAACTAGGATCATGGCAAAAATATATAATAATTGAATGAAGAAGTCACAAAATAAGTTCGCACTTCAAGAGTGCTGATTGTTCTTTCCTCATACTTTGGATATATTCTTGCACTCCAGGGAAAACAAGAGAAGAGAGATGCAGGAAGCCTTTAAAGGGCTAAGGAGTAAAAAACAAGGTGCGATATTGGTGCAATTCATTCTAAAAGAAAAAGGTAAATCTATAGGTCTAAATGTAACTCAATAATTAGACATGTTTGAGGAGCAAGCTAAGACTTAGGGATTACCTGAAGACATGCTTATGCACTATTTTGAATGTGTAGTTTCTAGATCAATCCTAGAAGCAATTCATTTGCATGTGAACAAGAACTCATATGAATTCCAAAAAGTACAACATAAGATATTTTATTTAAAAAGCTTCATTCAACATATTCGAGATGGTTTTATAAGGTGGATTCATTCCCCTAAATCCATAGTATCCTTGAATCTTTTTTTTTATGATTTTATGGGAAGATTTGCTCAACTTTCTCATGCTAATTGAGATTCCTTAAACTCCAAACTCGTGATTCACTTTCTCAATTCTAAGTCCTAGAGATAGGGCTGAGGTCAAGAGAAAAATTGAGAATTCAACAAAGAGATTCGGACTAACAAACAAATAACAAACTCTGAGAAAGGAGGTAGAGGTGGTTGCTCAAATGAAGCAAGGTCAGTCTACCCTCTATGATAGGCCAATTCACCCAGTTGAGATTGAGCCAAGAGAGACACCTGTGATAATGGAACCTAATGTAACTACAGGAAATTGTTGTAGAGGCCTCTACACCAAAAATAGAGTCTGCTAATCTTGTGCAGAATGAAGAATGGGCATTTACTACTGTTTGTATTGATGAACCATCTTCTCATGAGTAGTGTATCTCTACAGTAGACTCAGATGTTTGGTATTTTGATAGTGGGACAACCAGACATATTACCTCGCAGCATAGTTTCTTCACTTCACTTGAGCTTGCCCCTACTGGCAATACTGTCACATGTGCTAACAATTCCTCTTATCCTTTCATGGGAGTTGGTAAGATCATTCTGACTACTGCTGATGGTAGTTCTTTCACCTTGTCAGATGCTTTATTTGTGCCAAGGATCAAGAAAAAATATGTTCTTAGTTTCGGCATTAACCAAAATTGGCTTGGTTTTGAAATTTGTTGATGATAGATGTACAATTCATAATCTGTCAAATGGTGACATGATTATTGCTTCTAGCATTTTATGTCATGGGCTGTATAAGCTCATAGACTATGAAAGTTTTGTGAATGATTTGGCATGTGCAGTACTGTTGGTGTATGGCAACCATCATTTGAATACATGAAGATTGGAGTATACTATAATCAGAGAATAAAGGCTTGTATATATATGTACATTAAACATGCTTATACTTTTGTAATGGTCACGAGTTTGTACATAACACCTATATATACAAGTAGAAAAGTTGGGGCATGTATGAGAGATGATGAATTAGAAGTTGTGAGAGCCATTAGACAATTTAGAAGTGAAGTGAACATCTCTCATCATTCAGATGTAAATTTTCTTAGTAAAGGAAAAAGTTGCACCCGATATTTTGTTATGTTCTCCTTTTGTGCTTGATCATTTTAGGAATCCTTTTGTAGATGTCTAATTCCATATTTAATGCTTCTATGGTTAAGATTTGAGAGCCTAATTGTAAATAGGCTGAGAGAATTATGTGTAGGAACATTTGTATGTGAAGAAGTGTTGAGTGTCTTCTGAAACAAGTGCAATCTCAATGGTCAAAGAATTGATCAGATCTTAGTGCATAGTGTAAAGTTTTACACAAATGAGGATTCAAAACCGAAGTTGGAAGGTAAGCCATCTATGGCTAAAATCATTTGATTAAAGGGGTTGTAGCTTGGGAGAACCATGCATTAGAAGTCGCAGGTGTCAAAGTCGACTATACAAGACAACAGTTTCAGACATAGGTATATGGTTTGGATGATTTCTCAAGGTCTACTGATTCTTTTGAGATGATTTAATTTGGAGAAGGTGCACAATCTATAGACGACACCTTATACAAAGTTTAATCAGAAACTTTACAGATTTGACCAATCAATGAGTGAGTTATGTGCAACAGACATTTCTGAGTAGTGACTCTCTTCACAATTAGTTCAAAATTTTGATAATCTGGTATTGATCCTCCAAATTGGTAAAGGTTTTGAGTTATTCTTGATATAGAAGTGTTCTAACATCAAGGATAGCTTGTTCTTTTGGAGATTAACACTCTCCATCAGTGGTATCAGAGCAAGAATCATCAAAATAGAAGAAAGGAGGGCCCTGACTGATGCAGTCATACAAAAATCAACACTTGAAGGTTCAAAAGGTGAAAGCTTGAGAAGGAGGCCTAAAGCTATTTAGAAGATCAAAAGGAACTTCATTTGAAGTAAAGGTACACTTATTCCTCATAAAGCTTGAAGAATTGAGTACACAGGTGAAGAGAGGATGGGAGATTCTCTTTAGATAGAGAAATTGGATAGAGAAAACTATCCATCTTGGTCAATGAGGATGGAAGCTCATCTCATGAGCAAAGAGCTGATAGGTTACATTACAGGTGAAGAAGAAAAACCACAGTTCAGAGATCCTAGTGTTCCAACTAGGGATGAACTCTCAGATTTGAAGACTTGGATGAAGAAGGATGCTCAAGCAAGGAGCATTATCTACATGGCAGTTAATGCCTACTTGCTACCTCATATTAGAGGACTTGAAAGTGCAAGTGACATATGGAATGCTTTGGAGGAGCATTTCCAAAATACTACAAAGTCAAGGAAGGCATCCTTATGGGCAGAGTTCACTACATTAAAAAAGAAAGCTCCTCAATCCATTTCTGATTATGTAATAAGGATGAAGGACATTGCATATGCATTAGGAGCAGTTGATGAAGATATTGAGGAGGATAAATTGGTAAGGCAAATCATCACAGGTTTGAGAGGAGATGAGAAATGGAAGCCATTCATTTTGTCTAATGAATTGTCACTAGATCATTTCACCCCTGATTTAAATCAGTTACTAGGACACATGCTAACTTTTGATCAGGATGTCAAAGGTGATGGTGATAAGAGTGCAGGTCAAGCAATGTATTCAAAGGATAAGAAGAAGAATAGCAAAGGCAAGCAACAAGTAAATGAAGAAGAAGGTACAACTAGCCAAGCCAACTTCTTAAGAGGAAGAGGAGGTGGCAAAGGTAGAGGAAGAGGCAAAAGCAATAAAGATGGAGCCAAAGCTTGCTGGATTTGTGGTAAGACAAATCATTTAGCTCATGACTGTTGGCATAATAATCAGAATAATGGAGGATATAATTAGAACTTTAATTCAAGAGGAAGAGGTCGTAGAAACCAAAGAGGTAATTTGAGAGGAAGAGGTAGTAGAGGTTACTTTGGTAGAAATGCAGGTAGAGAATTCCAAAGTCAATCCTACAACAATACCTATTACAATTATGCTTCAAATCAGAAGGAGGATTCAACCTTAATCATGAATGCAACTTGTGAAAGACAAAGTGAAGACCAAAGTGTCTTCTACATTGACTCAAGGTGTAGCAATCACCTAAGTGGTAATATAGCTTTGATGACTGATTTGGAGAATAAGGTAACTAGTCATGTAGTTCAAACAGGTGATAATACAAAGCACAATGTGAAGTCAATTGGATCAGTGAAGGCCAAGGATGGAAGTACTCTTCTGAGTAAGGTCTTGTATGTTCCTACAAATCCAAAGAATTTGATAAGTGTAGGGCAAATTGTTGAAAAAGGTTATGAAGTAAGGTTCACTAATAATAGTTTTTGTGGAAGACCCTAGCAATGGGTATAAACAAATTGTTTCAGGGAAGAAAGAAGGAAGACTCTTCACATTGAAGATTCAAGGTAATGTTGTTCATGCCTTGTTCATTTATTGAGGACATAAGATCTCTGAGTTAGATCTTTGGCATAAAAGGCTTGGCCATTTCAATGAGAGAGGTATTAAGGATATGGTTAACAATGGTTCAGTGTTTGGATTACCTAATGTTGCAGGTCAACATATGACATACAGATGTGAAGCATGTCAATTAGGTGAGGCTCATAAGCAATCATATTCTAAACATGGTTTCATGTATTCAGAGAAGCTTGAGTTGGTACACACAGATGTGTGGGGACCATCAAAGGACTACAGTATAAATGGTTCAAGATATTATGTGATTTATGTTGATGATGCTACCAGGTGGATCACTATATATGTGATCAAAGATAAATCAAAGGTATTTAATACATGTAAACATTATCATGTGTATGCAGGTTCAGTGTTTGGATTACCTAATGTTGCAGGTCAACATATGACATACATATGTGAAGCATGTCAATTAGGTAAGGCTCATAAGCAATCATACTCTAAACATGGTTTCATGTATTCAGAGAAGCTTGAGTTGGTACACACAGATGTGTGGGGACCATCAAAGGACTACAGTATAAATGGTTCAAGATGTTATGTGATTTATGTTGATGATGCTACCAGGTGGATCACTATATATGTGATCAAAGATAAATCAAAGGTGTTTAATACATGTAAACATTATCATGTGTATGCAGAAAGAATCACAAGTCAAAAGTTGAAGAGACTAAGGTCAGATGGAGGGGGAGAGCATTTTCCTAATGAGCTCAGTGATTACTTATGGAATTCACGTATAAAAAGGGAAGTAACTTGCAGGTACTCTCCTCAACAAAATGGTGTAGCAGAAAGGAGAAATAAAACTCTTGTTGAGTTTGCAAGATCAATGATGAAGGAGAAAAATTGTCCAAATTATTTGTGGGTTGTGTTAGGCCACCGGATGGGAATATGTAATTTTATTTTTTCATACTCGCACACATTGAAAAGACATAGCGAACAGATGTAACTCTTTATTCGTTAATGAAAAGGCAAGTACAGCATTCGATGAGAGACAGAGGATCGCCAGACTGTGTGTCTGGGCGATTACGCTGGAAGCTGTGTTGCAGAGGTACAGAAATCTTGAGTATTGGTATTCTGTTTATTGCGTTACAGTAGTTAATCATTAACACAGTATTGCTCCGGTTAATATTAATAATTATGTGCGAAGTCGTGGTTGTTAATTCGTATGATAGACGTACTGTGCAGTGATAAATATTGAACTGGGCGTAGTTAAATGTTAATTGAACGTTAAACTGGGAAAATTAAACAAGGGCCTCTGCACTGTCATACCCCTATCCATTCCCAAGAACCCGAAAAGAGATTAAAAGTCGCTTACGGTAGCGCTTTTAACATTGGTGCCATCTGTGGGAAGATGGAAACAGATTTGGAATAATCAGTAAGGGAAGAGCAGTACTCAAGGCAAGCAATGGAGAATAATAACCGTTAGTTGAAGAAGTGATATATGCCCGTTACTCGTTCCGGTGAGTCCTACCCAAAGTATGGGCGAGATTAGCATCCCTGGGCAGTTCCAAACTTATTAGGGACACCCTCAGGTGGTAGAAGTACAGGCCAGTTACGTCCAGTTGCAGAAGGATCGGAGCCAGTCAGTAGTGATTCCGGTGCTAGTTCGTTAACCCATGACGAGATTCTGGTGAATTCCGGTGTGATTCCGGTCCTTTTTTAAGAAAGTTTGGTGACTTCTGGTTGCACAGAGACGCAGTGCACAACTAGTTCTGCACTAGCTGGTCGGAACTCGGCCATTTCCAGTGATAGGTTCGCGCTAAGCACGTTTTCGGTGAAGGGATAGCCTGGTCCGGTGAGACTTCGGTGAGTTCTGGTGGAAGTTCGATACCACTTGGTGGTAATTTGAAGTTTTTCGGTGATACTACGGTGCTGCCTAGTTGTGCTCACCACTTTTTGGTGCAAGTTTACCTAAGTTTGACACCAAAGTTGAGGAAAGGCTACTAGACTTGGAATTCAGGAGTCGGTTTGATGACATTTTTGGGCCAGAAGGCGCGCAGGTTGACCCTCTAGTCCAGGAAGCGCACGAGAACACTCCCCAAAATTCAAGAAATAACAACGTCAGCAACAATAGCACCATGAGTGGCTCACAATAGCAGCAATAAACACCGCCACAATCGCAACCGTCGTTTCAGCAGCAACAACAATAGCAGCCACAGCCAATCATTCCACCTCGACCGACTCCAAATAGAGTGACATATATAGAATTCGATGGATTTTTGGGGGATGACCCTGACGCACATGTTTGCACATTCAAGATCAGTTATGTGATGTTGAACCACCCACCAGATCCGGCATATAAGGCCATCGTGTTTCAGGCCACACTGGTTAATGAAGCAACAACGTGGCTGACAGAATATGATATTAATCATTTCGGTAATTATGATGATGTGAGGGATGCGTTCTTGCAGAGGTTTTGCTTGAAGAAGAACCTTGCAGAAATCTTTGACTATTTGCATAACAATCGACAGAAACCACACCAAAGTGTCCAAGAGTATGCAACACTGTTCAAAACTCACTTAAGGCAGCTGCCACCGGTGCATGCCCACCTGCCAGATGATGTTATAACACAATGGTTTATCAACAGATTGAATCCAAAGTTAAAACAAATCATGATCATTCGCTGTGTGGGCGGAATGACGTTGGACGTTGTCATTGCAATGACCTTGCAATTGGAGCACAAAGTGGGCGGGTTTACGGAGGATTTGGAATGGTTGAAAGCAAGTAAGAATGTGACTCAGGATCCAGCCAAACAAGTGTATTGTACTAAGTGTAAGAATCCCAGTCACACCAGTTCCATATGTGCTCTCAACCAAATGTATTGTGCCATCTGTAACACGACAGGGCACTCCATAGAAACTTGTGCATATAATGTAAAGGTGCAGGGTAGAGCGGTAGTAAATGCCATAATCTAGGAACCAGGCCAGCCAACCACCCATTATGTACCGCCATAGTTGCGAACCAACCAGCAACAAGGATATAGGAACTACCGAGGTCAGCGTAACAACAATTTCAATCCAAATCGATGGCAGGGAGGTACATTGACGGAAGGTACCTCTCTCCCACCCCCTCGATATCATTTTTGCAGCGAGGTTGGCCATATTCGTAGATTTTGTAAAGAAGCCGCAAAATACGATAAAAGAAAGAAGGAAAGACAAAATTCGATGACAAATATGGTGTATATTTCCCCAGTTGAGTCACAAGCAGCCATAGTTCAAACAAGATCGGGTAAATAGTTGCAACCAACAGTTGAGGTTTTCGAGCCTAGAATTCGTGAGCAACAACGGATGTTTGCAAAGGTCACTCAATGGACAACCAAGGAGCCGACGGTGTTCTCTGACCCAGTTCTAGTAACTCAGCCTCCTCTGCCAAATGTAAGACCGCATGCACAGAATTCCGCTCCGGCAACATCAGAATCACAACCAGAGTCGGTAATGATCACAACACAAACAAACCAGGTCTGGGATATTATATCTAAGGCTTCAATCACACTCCCTGTGGGATAGTTGCTCGCCCTAGTTCCGGGTATAAGACAGCAATTCCAACAGCAGGTCAGCCCCGGACCTTCATGTACTCCGACAATTGTGACAATACAGCCATAGATGGATCCTATGGTGGATCATTCCATACCCTTGATCACCGTTTGGTATAAAAACCACAAGATCACCCAAGTTCTAATTGATGGAGGGTTGGGTGTGAATATTGCAACAGCTGCCCTCTGTAAGAAACTGGGTTGGACCCAAATTGAACCAATGCAGTTCTTTGTGCGAATGGTGGACCAATCCAGAGTTCATCCAGTGGGACTAGTACGTAATATTCCTATTACCTTGTAGGGAACTACATTTAAAATGACCTTTGTAGTCCTGGAGCTACCCGAAGCTAGCCTCGACTACAACTTGCTCTTCGGTCGACCATGGCTAAAGCAAGCCAAGTTCGTACAGGATTGGTCAGCTCAAGAGTTAATTTTCAAAGACAATCACCAGAAATATGTAGTTACATTGGATGCTATGCGACCCTGTGATCTACACGCACGAACATACATAGCAGAGCCAGTCCATATGTTGGGCGGGCTATCTGATGATGAGGAGGAGGATTTCCTCCAGATCAACAAGGACCTTATCCCATTAGGTATTGTAGACTTACAGGCGATAGCAGATAATTGGAGTCCGACAGCCTGTACGGTCGTACCAATGACCGGAGAAGCAAAAGCAAATGATGACATCACTATGGATGAAGCAACCTTACAACAACTCTTGCAGCCAACTGATGATTTGGCAAAACCTCGGCAGTTTTATGTACTGGAGGATCAGTTGGTAACATACAATTTGGGAGATACGGTCAACCCAAGGCCCATCAAAATTAAGGCCAGATTAGCAGATAACTTCCAGGCTGATTTGGTACAACTCTTGCATGAATTCTCAGATGTCTTTGCTTGGGATTACAGGGACATGAAGGGTCTTGACCCATGGATTTATCAACACCGGGTGGTCCTGAAGCCAGATGCACGGCCCTTCAAGCAAGCCAGCTATCGGATGAATCCGCATTATGCAGCCTAGGTAAAAGCAGAGCTAGATCACTTGTTGAAGGTTGGATTCATTGTTCCCATTGAACATGCAGATTGGATCTCATCAATCATAATAGTGCCTAAGAAAAATAAACAGTTACGAATTTGTGTCGACTACCGGAAACTTAACGCAGCCATCGTACCGGATCCGTTCCCCCTTCCTTTTCTAGATACAATGCTTGATAGGCTAGTAGGTCACAAAATGTATTCATTCCTAGATGGCTACAGTGGATACAATCAAGTGAGGATGACGGAACAGGATATCCTGAAGACAGCATTCATCACCAATTGGGGTGTCTATGCCAGCACCGTAATGTGGTTCGCTTTACGGAATGCCCCGAGTACATTCCAAAGATGTATGCAAGAAGTGTTCTCACCTTATCTGACAACGTTTATGCAAGTGTATCTAGATGATTTTTCATTGTTTGGTGACACTTCTGCACACCTGTATCATTTACGGTGTTGCTTTGAAAAGTGTCGGGAGTACCGACTCTTTTTGAACCCGACCAAATCAGTTTTTGCGGCCTCCTGTGGAAAGCTGCTCGGTCATATCATTTCTCAGCAAGGAATACAGGTAGGTCCTGATAAAGTAGCAGTTGTGTTGGAGGCACCGGTCCCAAAGACACTGAAAGAAGTTATGCGGTTCCTTGGCCAGATCCAGTGGCATGGCAAAAACATTTATGGTGGTTGGCTCATCTAGCGACGCCACTTAACTAATTTATGACTAGCACCCCATGGAAGTATGAATGGACTACTGAGTGTCAAATGGCATTTGATCGTTTGAAGGTCTTACTGATGCAGGCTCCGATCCTACAACCGCCTGATTCGGAATGTCCATTCCATGTATTTGTGGATGCGTCCGATATAGCAATTGGTAGTGTGCTAATGCAACAAACCGACAAATGGTTCCAACCTATGTACTATGTGAGTCGTCGATTAGCTCCGGTAGAGAGAAATTACTCTGTGACAGAACGAGAGTGTCTTGGTTTGGTGTACTCTGTTAAGAAGTTCAGGCATTGCTTGCTGGGACAAAAGTTCACTTTTCATGTGGATCATGCAGCACTCGTGTATTTGGTTCGCCAACAATATTTAGGGGGTAGATTGGCCAGATGGGTTCTACTCTTACAGGATTTTGATTATGAAGTTATTCACCGACCAGGTACGGCACATGTCTTGGCGGATTTTTTATCTCGACTAGATTCCGGTGAGTTTCCGGTACGTGTTGATGACACTACGCCGGCTATTTACGTCACGGAGACAACTTTTGAAGAATATGCAAAACTTCTTGTTGCTCCTTCATACTATGATATGTTAATGAATTTTCTCAGTGATGGTTGTCTCCCACCGAATACTCCCACTGCTCCGCGCCATAAAATTGCAGTCTACAATCGACGATTTCGGTTGATTGTGGGTCAACTGTATTACACAGATCATACTGGTGTCTTACTTAGATGTATCCCTCCACAGTGGGCTCTGATGGCCCACCATGTACCGAGATGTTGTTAAATTTGTACAATAGTGCGATGTCTGTCAACGGTCTAGATAGCCCTTGCAGCGACATTTCTTTCCACTACAGCCTATCTTACCATTGGATCCCTTTCAGAAGTGGGGTTTAGATTTCATTGGCCCAATTTCGCCCCCAGCTACCCTCACCAACAATCGATATATTTTGACCTGTACGAATTATGCCACTAGGTGGGCGGAAGCCTGGGCTTTACGTTCTGCCACAGCTATTTCGGTGGCCAAATGTTTGATGAAGGATGTCTTCCCTCGATATGGATTACCTCTGGAAATAGTGACAGACCGGGGTACACATTTCGCAAACAACTTAATGCAAGTGCTGACTCAGACTTTCTAGATTTTACACAAATTCAGCTCACCTTACTATCCACGTGTCAATGGTCTGGCTGAAAGCACCAATAAGACTCTGTTGAATATGCTCCAAAAATTGATCTTGGAATGCCCTGAACGCTAGGACCAGCTCTTATCTACCGTTTTGTGGGCATACCAAACTACATATAAAGTAGCTACCGGAATGACCCCGTTTAAACTTGCTTATGGAATGGAAGCTATTGCGCCAATGGAAGTGGTGGTGCCGAGCTTGGGAGTTGCCTTATCTCAGAAATTGATGCCGGAAGAATCTTTTTCATTTCGGTTGGATGTGCTCCGATCGTTGGATGAACAACATTGGGAAAGTTTTATGATTCTTCAAGAAGTTCAGTTACGCCAAGCCCGTACTCATGATCGCTTTCTAAAAACCCTTGTCTTCATGATTGGACAACTCGTTTTATTCTATAATGCTAAAGTCAACAAATCTGTTGGAAAATTTAAGTTACGGTGGTTCGGTCCATACCGGATTGCTGAGCAAGTGGGACTTGAAACTTTTTGGTTGGCAACTTTAACAGGTGTCCTCCTCCCAAAAGTAATTAATGGCTCCAAACTCCGCCCTTATCATCTGACGACTAGTAACTCCTGAAGTGTACTCGCTCATTGTTTTCTTTTTCGATTCTTAATTGCTTTCTTTTTCTACTTCCCGTGTTTTGGTTGACTATCTGACCATAATCCTTCCGTTTTGCTGATCTAATCATGATTAATCACCACCTCTGTGTCACTGCTTTTGTTCATGCATGCATGCCGCACTCATGAAGGATATCTCTTCAATACCGTGTTATGAGTAAGGTTTAGCCACCTAAGGTTTCCCGTGCCCTTACTTAATCTTATTCTTTCCACTGATAATCGCTATTGTATTTGTGTGTTTGCGCATTCTGTGAACTCTGTGTTTTCGTGTCTCCTTGTGCACGCCATGGAAGCTCTCGCTAATGTAGCCACCTTCCATGCCGTTCTCACTCCAGAGGTGAGTGACTACTTGCGTACTCGTGGGTTGCTGGCCTTTGCAAAATTGTCTTGCCATTCCGTGGAGTGTCATCCGTTCCATGCGCGGATTATTTTTGCCATTGCCGCCACACCTGCTACAGAGCAGTGTTGGCCGATTACTTGTTTAAACCCTCGTGTAGTGATCACCTTAGCCACGTTTGCTGAGGGATTTCGACTCCCTCAGGAAGGATTGGAGAATGGTCCACTCCTTCCTCTTGCCACCATGAAAGAACTATTTCCCCGGCACTCATCTAATGAGTATGCCATCCTTTGCTGACCAGAACCAGAGTGTACTGCTCTACAATTCCTGGTCACCACACTAAACTTACAAAAACGCACCTATGACATTTCAGGACCCTTTTATTCCATGCTCGATACTGCTTCTCGTGAACTTGTAAATTTCACGTCCTTTTTTAGGTGCATTCACCGTGAATGTGTGACGGTTACCAAGCAAATTGCCAAGAATGACATCCCTCGCACACGCTTATCCCATATCCTCACCTTCCTCTTTCTGGTGATCCAAGCTGCTCAACCACCTCCGAATATCATGTTGTTACATGAAGAATCTACTCAAATGATTGACGACGATGACGATGAAGATTTGCTTCAATTCTTTACACGCAAATGAAGATGTGTTAGTCCCATCGAGAGTCAGGTACAGAGTTCGACCGCGGGCCATGAAGTTGAAGTTTTCCACGACACCGCCACCTCCCTTCTGGTCAAATCCTCTGTCCCATTGTCTCCTCTCAAGCAACCGGATCAGGATGTCAACATGGAAGATGTCGATGAAGTTTCCTCGCGGGAGGAATCTCATCAGCCGGATGAAGACATTGTGAAAGAGATCAGAGATTATATCATGAAGGAAGTGATTGCCACTGCTGAAGCCGTGATCGACACTGCTGCGGAGATACATCAGAAGGAGACCGGGATTGTTTTGGTGTCCACCACTCTGCCTCCTCTTCGTCCGCCCATGACTAGTGTGGAGCATGTTGCTGTTCTTTTCGTTGAACCCTCCAATACTGGTTGTGTGGCCTTAACACCTCAATTATCTTCTCCCGATTACTCTCCATCCCCCTCTCCTCATCTACTCTCTGCTTCGTCATCCCAACCCCCTCCTTCCCTTCCTCCACCGCCAGTAATGTTCACCAAATTCGAATCTATGGGTCGCCTCCTTATACAGTTTTTCCAGCAATTACCCCTTTAGATGAAGCTGGCAACTGAGAATATTCGGCAAGAATTGCAAGGCAAAGTGGATTTGCTCGAAGCGGATATTGCCCCACTAGAGGAAGAAACAAATGCGGTCAAAGCAGAGAACCATGCCCTGCACATTCAGATTCAGCAACTCCAAGAACAGTTAGCAGAGCAAGATAATCTGCTTGCCCAATGAGACAATGCTCTTGCTGAGTTGAAGGAGAAGACCGTTCTCCTTCCTGCGCGTGATGAAGAAATAATTCAATTAGAACAAATGGTGCAGGATAAAGATGATGCTCAGGTTGCTCTTGGCAATCTATTAGAAGAAACTCGTGCAGACCTTGAGCTGGTGACAAAAAAAGGACAAGAAATGGCTGACTTGGCTATGCAGAACACTGAAGAACTCAAGACAGTATCCGCCGACCTTTTCTAGAAGAATCGTGACTTGGAAGCATAGACGGGCCTGACGATTCAGCTCAAGAAAGAGTTAACAGGTATTATGAAGGAGCGGGATACCTATTATAAAACCATCTAGTATCAAGCTGAGGAACTGGAACGAAGAGAGAAGCAGTTAGGCATTCAAGCAGACCGGTTGTCGAGAATTGATGCAGAAATCACCGAAATTAAGCTGAGGAGAGATGCGGCCATCACCAACTACTTTTATCTACAGGAAACATTTTTGCAGACACATACAGAACTACCAATGAGTCAAGTTATTGCGGCTTGTTCGGTTCAGACTGATGCACAATTGGTCGAGCCATATATTTTTGAAGACTATGCTGGATTCCTTAAAGCAAAAGATCACAAGAACTTTTAAACTAGCCTGCTCTCTGTATATACAAGGCATTATTGATGAGCCTTAGTTGTATTCTTCCTTTTTGGGTTCGAGTCCACCATGCGTGCAAGTGTTAGGCCGCCCAATGGGAATATGTAATTTTATTTTTTCATAATCGCACGCACCGAAAAGGCATAGCAAATAGATGTAACTCTTTATTCGTTAATGAAAAGTCAAGTACAACGTTTGGCGAGAGACAGAGGATCGCCAGACTGTCTATCTAGGCGATTACGCTGGGAAGCTGTGTTGCAGAGTTACAAAAATCTTGAGTATTGGTATTCTATTTGTTGTGTTACAGTAGTTAATCATTAACACAGTATTGCTCTGGTTAATATTAATAATTATGTGCGAAGTCGTGGTTGTTAATTCGTATGATAGACGTACTGCACAGTGATAAATATTGAACTGGGTGTAGTTAAGTGTTAATTGAACGTTAAACTCGGAAAATTAAACAAGGGCCTCTGCACTGTCAGACCCCTATCCATTCCCAAGAACCCGAAAAGAGATTAAAAGTCACTTACGGTAGCGCTTTTAACAGTTGAGGCTGTAAATACAGCTACATACTTGGTTAATAGGTTATCATGTAAAGCTTTGTAGGGTATGACACCATATGAAGCTTGGTGGGGTAAGAGACCTACCTTAGATCATTGCAAAGTGTTTGGATGTCTAGATTTTGCATATGTGCCATCTCAATTGAGGCATAAATTGGAACCTAAAGCTGAAAAGTATGTGTTCATTGGATATGATGACAAGCAGATGGGTTATAGGTTGTGGAATCCATCCACAAAGCAATTCCTTGTATCAAAGGATGTTACATTTGATGAGCAAGGTACTTGGTATGCAAGTACAATCAATAATCATGCAAGTGATGAAGAAGTTTGAATCAGAAGAAAGGCAAATCAAAGGTTCAAATATTTGATGAAGAAGAGAACAATGAAGTACAAGTTGAAGTTGAAGAAGTGCCAAGGTTTGATCCAGAATGTGATGAACCAAAAACTTCAAGAAGTGGAGAACTCAGAAGGTCATCAAGGCACAAATGGCAACCTACAATGTATATCTATGACACTTCTTTTTTGACTACTAAATATTATGCTTACATGGTAAAGCAGATGAAGACCCTTCTACATATGAAGAGGCAAAAGGTAAGGAAAATTGGGAGAAAGCTATGCAGGAAGAGTATGATGCATTGATGGAGAATGAGACATGGGATTTGGTCCCTAAACCAAATAGTCAGAAGATCATTGGATGCAAATGGGTCTACAAGACAAAGAGGTATGCAGATGGAAGTGTGTCTAGGTATAAAGCTAGACTTGTTGTGAAAGGGTATGCTCAAACATATGGTATAGATTATGATGAGACCTATAGTCCTGTGGAAAAGATGACAACCATCAGGACACTCATTGCCATTGCTGTAAAGGTTGGATATTATGTCAATTAGATGTGAAGAATGCTTTTCTTAATGGTTATATTTCAGATGATGTTTTCATGGAACAACCACAAGGATACAGAGATAAAATGCATTCCGAATATGTATGCAAGCTCAAGAGATCTTTGTATGGTTTGAAATAGGTCCCAAGGGCTTGGAAGTATAGACTTGTGAAGTTCTTGAAGGAACTTGGTTTTCAAGTATCTAAAGCAGATAGTAGCTTGCTTGTCAAAGCAAGTGATGATGGGTTCATTTACATGTGCATACATGTTGATGACATAATTCTTACAGGTACAGATGAGAAGGGCATACAAATTCTCAAGAAACAAATGGAGAAAGAGTTCAAGATTAGTAACTTGGGAGACTTGCCATATTTCTTGGGCATGGAGATCTCATATACTCAACATGGAGTGTATGTAACTCAAGAAACATATTTGAAGAACTTGTTGATCAAGTTTAAAATGGAAGATTGCAGGGTAGCACCTACTCCAATGGAGGTGAATCACAAATTGAGCAGATATGGAGGAGAAGAATTCAAGGATATGAAGCTATATCAAAGTCTGGTTGGTAGTCTAATGTTGTATTTTATGTAATCATGGAAGGTTAAATGGATTTTTTATGTTTTAAATGTCCAAAAGGTTTTAATGTGGTTGTGTTTGATCTAGCAGGTGAAGAAGCATGAGGGCGTGGATACAAGTAGATGCACATAAATAAATAAATTTGAAGAATAAATCGAAGACTTCTAGAATAGTTATATTTAGGTTTATCTTGTTGTAAAAGTAGTGGTTCGCTTTAGAAAGCGACGCCTTTTGTAAATAAAGTAGTTTTTCCTAAAATATGCTTCTAAAAGCGACGGCCCTCATGTAACTTCTATTTTCAAGACATCATAGAAATAAACCTATAAATACGTGTACTCTGAGAGACTCGTCCATCAGAGTACACGGGGGGAGATTGCACCCAATATCACGTCGATTGTTTCTCAGTTTCTAATTCCTGTTTCGTCTTCTTTCTGCCTCTGTGTGTGCATGCGCTAAAGGACCTGATAAGAGTGGTATCAGAGTCTGGCACATATCAAGGCAAAGAACTTAGGCAAATAACGTAGGCAATACATTGGCAACATTGACACCCAAGGCTCCCTTGGCGATCATTGGCTACGCGCGAGGCAATTTTAATTTTGAGTGGCAATAGAGAGTTTTAGATTATTTCTGTGTCGAGTGTGCTTTTTGGGCTCAATATGCTTCGATCTCATATATGCACCATCAGATAGACATGCATCAAAGAATAGGGCATAATTTACAATATATAACTCAGATTTTAGCATATAATATATCATTGGAAAGCTCTCAAAATGATCTTTTTAACTAACCTATTAGATTCAGGATCCAACATAGTTTGAAAGAGGGGTTTTGTTCTCTAGATATGGACCCTACAACAATGGAGGACTTTGGCAATTCACCTTTACCTGGGGTCTCACTCGAGAAACAATTAGAGCTTATGCGACAAGAACTTCAAGCAACTCAACAAGCTATACAAGAATGCGATGCTATGCTCTAGCAAGTACAAAGTGATGATCGTTGCTTAATCAAAGTGGTGAAAGTGATTATCACTGCACAAGAAGAAGGTGCAAGTTCCAAGATAGGTTCTAAGAACTCCAATTCTTTAAATTGGATGAACGAAAGGATGGCCAATTTGTCCTATCATGGCTCTCTCAATTCAACGATTTCTACTATGATGAGTCATATTCAGAAAGTGAGAAATTCAAGTTTGCTACCAATTATTTGGTAGGAAGAGTTTAGCTATGGTGGAATGTTTTACGGAATAATACCAATCGTCCTACCACATGGGATGCATTTCAGGCAAAAGTTAAGGAGTCTTTCCTTCCTTCCCAGTTCCATCTACATGCATGTCATGCATGGAAAACTTTTGGATGGAGAGAAGGAGCTAATGTATCCATTTATATTGAACATGTTTGGCAATGTCTTTTATTACTTGGTTCACTTGAGCAGGTTCCTGAAGCAAGTTTGCAACGAAAATATGAAGATGGCTTCGAGATGGGAATCCAAGCAAAGCTCCATACCCTCCGACCTCCAACCTTGTATGAAGCTATCTCTTTTGCACATGATGCCGAAAAGGAGTTCCAATCTATCACCAAAACACTTCACTTACAACAAATTCATCGACGTCAACCACCCGTCAAAGCCAATTTTCCTTTTAAGCATCCTTTTACTATGTTTGCTTCACCTACTTTCCAATGACCTCCTCAATCCCATTTAGTACCATCCAACAAACCAACCCTTGGCCAGCCTCACAAGCCTACCACTCTTCAAAATACGACGATGAATGCTCAACAAGAATGACCCTGTAAAACTTGTTGGAATTGTGGAAAGATTGGTCATACCAAAGCTGCCTATAGGATGAGACCTACTAATAGGCAACCCATTGAAGCTCAAGTACACAACATGGAGGTTGTTCTTAATGACATTGAACCTAACTAGTCTGAAGAAGTATTAGAGCAAGAACTAAGTAGCCTGGGTAACCAAATTTCTAACCATTCTCTACTCTGCATGCATGGCACCATTAATGGCGTAGTAGTAAATGTTTTACACGATGATAGTAGCTCGCATGATTTTATTTCTCATAAGCTAGTTAAAAATCTTAACCTTACTACTCCTCCTTCTATGTATAAGGTTAAGGTTGCATTTAGAGGGAATAGGCATAATGTTACGAATGAGGTGCATAATGTTCAAATTTGTATAGGCTCATATATAGATGAACGTTCATTTTTAATTGCTCTGTTGCAGTCATATGATGTTATACTTGGCATGCCGTTTCAACATAATTACAACCCCTCCATTGCTTATGATACACACAATATTACTTTCAAATTTTGAAATAAAGATGTTTCACTATCTACGATGCATGATTTTCAACCCTTCCCGTTCATTAGTGATACGCAAGTCAAACGAACTTTTAGGAAAGGTTATAACTCATGTATTGTCTTTGTGAATAATATAATTGGTTATACACATACACTTCCAAGTGCACATAAGTCATTTATGGACTTGTATAAGGATTGTTTTATGGCTGATTTTCCTTCTGCAATACCACCTTCTAGGGGATCTCTTGACCATATGATTGATTTAATTCCTGGTAGCTCTCCTCCTCATAAAGCACCTTATAGGCATAGATCTTTACACCAATGAAATAGCTAGACAAGTTAAAGATTTACTCAACAAAGCACTAATATGTTCTAGCTCTTCTCCTTTTGGAGCCCCTGTTTTTTTAGTTGAAAAGAAGAACAAGAGGTATAGAATGTGCATTGATTATAGAGCACTTAATAAAATTACCATTAAGAATAGGTATCCTATCCCTAGGATAGATGACTTGCTAGATAAACTTTGTGGAGCTTGTGTCTTCAGTAAAATCGACCTCAAATTTGGGTATCATCAGATAAGAATGACATCGCATGACATTTATAAAATTGCTTTTAGAACTCAACACGGCCATTTTGAATTCATGGTAATGCCTTCTAGACTTAGCAATGCACCTGCCACCTTTGCACGTATGATGAATAATATTTTCCTTGAATACCAAGACTTCGTTCTTGTCTTCTTTGATGATATACTTATTTATAGTAGGAATGACAGTGAACATGAAACTCATTTAGCAACAGTCTTTGATTTATTACATAAAAATAAACTTTATGCTAATTATGAAAAGAGTTGTTTCTTCCAGAATGGGATAGAGTATCTTGGACATATCGTCTGAAGTCAAGGCGTTCATGTAGATCCCAAGAAGATTAAAGTAATTGAAAAATGGCCTAAACCTCAATCAATAAATGATGTCCATTTGTTTTTAGGATTAGCTAGCTTTTATCAAAAGTTTGTAAAGGGATTTTCTTATATAGCCCTTCCCCTTACTTTATTATTGAAGAAAAATCTAAAATTTGTATGGGGAGCAGCCCAACAACAATCTTTTGATAAACTTAAGTATGCACTTTCCCATGCGCCTATTCTGCAATTACCTGATTTTTCACAACCATTTCACGTAGTTACAAATGCTAGTGGTTCTGGTACAGGTGCTGTTGTAATGCAAAACAATCATCCTCTTGCATTTGAAAGTAGGAAACTCAAACCTTCTGAACGCAATTATAGTGCATATGATAAGGAATTGTTAGTTGTTGTGCATGCATTGAAAATTTGGAAACATTACCTTATGGGTTCGGAAGTTCTAATTAAAACCGACCAACAAGCTATTAAGCATTTATTACATCAACCATCGATTTTCCGATAGACATATTAAATGGGCTTCATTTCTACAAAACTTCCAACCTCTGATTCAATATCACCCAAGAAAAGCTAATGTTGTAGCTGATGCTTTAAGTCATCTCCCATCCCCACAAACAACTACTGTTTCAATTAATAATATTTTTGCTATTCAGATTCATTCATTTCATGATATGATTTCCACTTATGCATGTGACCTGTATTTTTCACAAGCATGGATTGCTTTCAATAATTCCACATCACATCATGAGGATCATTACACATTTCATAATGGATTCTTGTATTTCCAACACAAGTTATTCATTACACAAGTATTTAAAGAATTTGTTATGAAAGAGATGCATGAACCACCATATATGGGTCATAGGGGCATACAAAGTACTATTTTGGCTTAACATGGAAAACGATGTTGCACAGTATGTTTCTCACTGGATTGTTTGTCAGCGTGTAAAACGACATCATGGTAAACCATTCGGATTATTAATGCCTCTTCCTATACCTGATGGACCATGGGAACATATTTCTATGGATTTCATTACTGGTCTTCCTACAACTGCATCTCACAATGATATGATTTGGACAATTGTTGATAGGTTTAGTAAACATGCATACTTCATTCCTTCTAAAAAGACTTTAACTGCACCTCAATCTGCTAAGTTATTTATTAAATGTATTTTTCCACATCATGGTTTTCCTAAAGTTATTCTTTCAAATCGAGATGTTCGTTTTTGTAACCATTTTTGGGTGGCATTATTTCAACATCTAGGATCAAAAATAGACTTTAGTTATGCATATTATCCTGAAAGTAATGGTCAAAGTGAGGCTACAAATAGTACTATTTTGGATTTATTACATTGTTACTCTTTAGATAATCCAAGTAATTAGGATGAAAAACTCCCTTTACTTCAGTTTGCATATAATAACACCCCACACGCTACTATTGGTCGTGCACCATATGAAATTGTTTATGGAAGAAAGCTTCCCACTCCCATGAGTCTCACTCAAACTGACATTCCTATGGCTGATTCTTTTGCACAAGATCATATTTCTACACTTACGGAAGTGCATGCGCATATTAGGAAGAGTCAAGAACGTTACATGCATAGTATTAATAAGAAGCGCATAGCCAAACAATTTAATGAAAATGATTTAGTTTGGTTATGAATCATTAAAAGGTGTTTAAAAAATATTTCTCAACATCCTAAGGTAAAACTTGGCCCATGGTATTATGGAACTTTTCGCATTATTGAGAAAATAAATGAAACTTCTTTTCGATTAGATATACCTTCTCATTGGGGTATACATAATTCTTTCCATATAAGTTTGTTGAAATCTTTTCAAGGTACTTTACCACTCATGCCTATTTTAGATTATCCTCCTTTACTTGAAGAGGATGCGGAAATATTGATTCCCGAGAAAGTAATAGATTATGACATTACCACTACATGAACTGGTAAGCAATATCATAGGTATTTAGTCAAATATAAAAATCGCTCACTTGAGGAATGACAATGGATACATAAGACCTCCTTATCATCTCACTATGATCATTTAATTTCTGCATATCATTCCCAATTACATTAAACTTTTAGGTTTTCGATTCCATGCATGTGTTCTACATGGTTCATGCTTAATATTGTTCAGTGATGGGACATGCGACTGATCATCCATGTCTATTTTTATATTTATCAACTAAAGTCAGTTGCTTGTCAGCTGGGAGGCATGTTGTATTTTATGGAATCATGGAAGGTTAAATGGATTTCTAATGTTTTAAATGTCGAGAAGCGTTTAATGTGGTTGTGTTTGATCTAGCAGGTGAAGAAGCATGAGGGCGTGGATACAAGTGGATGCACGTACATAAATAAATTCGAAGACTAAATCGAAGACTTCTAGAATAGTTATATTTAGGTTTATCTTGTTGTAAAAGACACTTCTAAAAGCGATGGCCCTCATGTAGCTTCTATTTTCAGGACATAATAGAAATAAACCTATAATTACGTTTACCCTAAGAGACTCGTCCATCAGAGTACACTGGGGGAGATTACACCCAATATCGCATCGATTGTTTCTTTGTGTCTGATTCCTGTTTCATCTTCTTTCCGCCTCTATGTATGCGTGCGCTGAAGGACATGATAACATCTAATCTATGCAACTCTAAGTAGGCCTGATTTGTCATATGCAGTTGGAGTGTTGTCTCAATTCATCCATTCTCCTAGGAAAGAACATTGGGTTGTAGGACAAAGAGTATTGAGATACATTAAGGGTCACTCAAGCAAGGTTTGTATTATGGTTTTACATGAGATACAAACATCAAGATATATAGTGATACAGATTGGGAAGGTAATCCTGATGATAGGAGATCAATACATGGATACTTGTGTTATGTGGGAGATAAGTTAATCTCTTGGTGTTCTAAGATGAAACACACAGTTGCTTTATCATCTACAGAAGCAGAGTATAAAGGTATGGTTGAAGCTGCAGAGGAATTCATATGGTTCAAGACTCTCATGAAGAGTTTTGATATCATTCAGAGTACACCCACTATTCATGGAGATAATATGAGTTCATTTTATCTAGCTGCTAACCCTGTTTGCATGGCAAGACTAAACACATTGAGATTTAGTATCATTTCTTAAGAGAGAAGGTGATTGATAAGGAGATTGAAGTCATACATACTTCAACAAAAGATCAGATTGCAGATATGCTAACCAAAAGCTTGGATGGACCAAAGCTATAGAGATTCAAAGACATGGCAGGTATAAAGAAGATGGAAAAAACCTTAATTGATGATTGAGGGGGAGCTGTTGGTGCATGAAAACCATCAATTGATGTGTTGGAAAAAGATTTGAAGTCAAGAGAAGAAGCAAAGATCAATACATGAAGATTGGAGTTAGAGTATAATCAGAGAATAAAGGCTTGTATATATACGTACATTAAACAATGCTTATACTTTTGTAACGGTCATGTGTTTGTACATAACACCTATATATACAAGTAGAAAAGTCATGACATGTATGAGAGATGATGAATTAGAAGTTGTGAGAGCCATTAGACACTTTAGAAGTGAAGTGAACATCTCTCATCATTCAAATGTAAATTTTCTAAGTAAAGGAAAAAGTTGCGCCCGATATTTTGTTGTGTTCTCCTTCTCTGCTTGATCATTTTAGGAATCCTTTTGTAGATGTTTAACTCCATAGTTAATGCTTCTATGGTTAAGACTTGAGAGCCTAATTGTAAACAAGGTGAGAGAATTATGTGTAGGAACATTTGTATGTGAAGAAGTGTTGAGTGTCTTCTGAAACAGGTGCAATCTTGATGGTCAAAGAATTGATCAGATCTTAGTGCATAGTGTAAAGTTTTACACAAATGAGGAGTCAAAATCTAAGTTGGAAGGTAAGCCATCTATGCTTAAAAACATTTGATTAAATGGGTTGTGGTTTGGGAGAACCATGCATTAGAGTTGCAGGTGTCAAAGTCGACTATACAAGAGAACAGTTTCAGACATAGGTAAATTGTTTGGATCATTTCTCAAGATCTACTGAATCTTTTGAGATGATTTAACTTGGAGAAGGTGCGTAATCTATAGCAACACCTCCTACAAAGTTTCATAAGAAACGTTACACATTTGACAAGTCAATGAGTGAGTTATGTGCAACACACTTTTCTGAGTAGTGGCTCTCTTCACAATTAGTTCAAAATTTTGATAATCTGGTATTGATCCTCCAAATTGGTAAAGGTTTTGAGTTATTCTCTATATAGAAGTGTTCTAACATCAAGGATAGCTTGTTCTTTTGGAGATTAACACTCTCCATCAAGTACATGATTCTCAGGCTATGTGAGATGCAAAGCTTTGACATGCATGCTTTGGTCATCTGAATTTCGCTAGTTTCCTACACCTGCAGAAATCTGAAATGGTCTCCTCTTTGCCCAAACTTGAGGCACCCAGGAAACATGTCTGTGAATGTTGTATTTTGGGCAAAATGCAGCGTTTGTCCTTTCCAAAAGATGGTTAAGTTTGAGATACTCAAAAATTCCAACTTGTTCATAGTGATGTCTATGGTCTTATGCAAACACCCTGTTTTGGAAACTATCTTTACTTCGTGACTTTCATTGATGATTTTTCAAGGCATGCATGAGTATATCCATTGAAAGCAAAGTCTAAAGTGTTTATGTGCTTCAAATAGTATTTGGTTTTGGCTGAAAATCTGTCAGCATGTAAAATGGGCACCCTCCGTTCTAATCGAGGGGGGAAATATATGTCTTCTGACTTTAATGCATTTTTGGATGAACATGGGATAAAACATCAGTATATAGTGCCGTATACACCTCAACAGAATGGAGTTGCTAAATGGAAGAACAAGTCACTCATGGAGATGGCGAGGTGTATGGTCAAGAGTCAGGATTTACCACATAGTTTCTGGCTTGAGGTTGTCACGTGTGTAGCATATATACTTAACAAGTGTCCCACTAAAGCATTGCAATCTATCACTCCATATGAGGCTTGGCATGGTCGCAAGCCATCTCTTTCTCATCTGCGTGTTTTTGGTTGTTTGGCATATGCATTAGTGCATTAACAACATCGTAGAAAATTGGATGATAAGACAGTAAAATGTATTTTTGTTGGGTATAGTTTTGAAAGTAAAGGCTATTGACTGCATCATCCACAAACTAAATGCATTTTGATTAGCTGTGATGTTGTTTTTGTGGAAGATGCTATTGATCCATTACACTCATGGACTAAGGAGACATTTGTTAGCTCCAAAGATATGTATGATACTTTGCTGCCTCTTTTTATAGGTGGACAATCTATTGCTGGTCCTAATGAGGCAACTTCTCAACCATTGCACATTTCATGTGATGATGCAGATCATTCCATTTCTAATGCAGATTTGCATGATGCACTTGTTGATGAGAGAGCTAATATTAAGGAGGCAAAATCTATGCCAAAATGGCTAGTGCAAACTTTGCATGACAACAAATTAGATGCACGTCTATCATATCATACTCGTCCAGGCTCCCATAGTGCCTCTTTTGCATCATACTGCTATGCTATGGATGCATCTAGTCTTTGTGATGAGACTGAACCTGTTTCATTTGATGAAGCACAAAATTTTGAACATTGGAGGGTTGCAATGCAATCTGAATATGATGCTATAATGAAAAATGATACCTGGTCTTTATGTGACTTGGCTCTTGGCAAGAAGGCCATTCACACTAAGTGGGTATACAAGCTGAAGCATAAATCTGATGGAACAGTTGAGAGGTATAAGGCTAGGCTTGTTGCAAAGGGTTATGCACAAGAAAGAGGCATTGATTTTGATGAAACCTTTGCACCTACTTGCAGAATGACTATTGTTTTTAGCATCTGTGCACTTGCACCTCATCATGGTTGGGATGTACACCAGTTGGACCTTAAAACAACATTTCTGAATGGTGACTTGCATGAAGAAGTGTATGTTTTTCAGCCCCATGGCTTTGTGTAGAAAGGGCATGAAAATCGTGTGTGCACGTTAAGGAAGGCATTATATGGTTTAAAGCAAGCACGACGTGCTTGGTATGAAAAGAGACATGCCTATCTGATTGCACATGGTTTTGAGAATAGTCCAACTGAAAGCACCTTATATGTTAAGCATGCTAATGATGTGCTTCTAATCATTATGGTGTATGTTGATAACATGCTGCTTATTGCTTCTCATGAGAAGCATATTGCTGATTTCAAAGCTGATTTACATGCCTCATTTGAGATGTCTGATTTGGGGCATTTGCATCATTATTTGGGCATTCAATTTATGCACATTGATGGTGGAATGGCTTTGTGTCAAATGAAATATATTGACACATTATTGCAGCATTTTGGCCTTGAAAACTGTAAAACTATTGCCACTCGTATGGAGATAGGTTTACGATTGAGTCTTCATGATGCTAGAGATGCATTTGATGCTGTTCTCTATCAACAGGTTGTTGGATGCTTGGTTTACTTATGCATTACTTGGCCAGATATTCAGTTTGATGTCTCATAGATGAACATGTTTATGCATTGGCTAGGTGTCAAGCATTGGCAGGCAATTAAGTGCATCTTTCTCTACTTGATTGGTACGTGGCTACTTGGGTTGTTTTATCCCAAGGGGGGATCACTACGGCCAGATTTGCATGCTTTTTCTCACTCTGATTGGCTTGGTTACTATGACACTCGTGTGTCCACTAGTGGTTTTGCTTCATGCTTGGTAGCTCATGCATATCTTGGTTGAGCAAGAAGCAGCCTACTCTGGCACATCCAGTTTTGAGGCTGAGTATAGGCCTTATGGCTAATTTGGGTGTTGCTCAATCTTGTGCCACCACCATCTTCACTGACAGTCAAAGCGCATTGGCAGTTGCGAGGAACCCTGTGTTCCATGCTTGCACTAAGCACATTGAGGTGCATTATCATTATGTCAGGGAGAGGTTCTCTGCTGGAGAAATCAGCTTGGCATATGTGCCCACACAAGAGAACATTGCAGACCTTTTCACAAAGGCTCTACCTAGGGAGAAATTTGAAGCTTTTCACAAAGCTTTGGGCTTAATTCCTTTTGTGGATTGAGTCCACATAGCTTGGCACTTCCTTATACATGAGTGTTAGCTCCTTGTTCATCGCATCACTCCGAGGGGGGATTTGTTGATATAGTTAGGTAGTGATGTGTGTGAACACATTAGGACCGCTGGGGTACTTTTTTCCCTCTTTAGGAGGTTTTTTTTATGTGGCTTGTATATATGCCTATAGCCCTAACGGGCGACTAATCTTTGTGCACTCTAGTGGTAATACATTCAGTATTGTGTGTTATGCTTCAAGCTTCTTCTTCTTCCATGTGTTGTTCACGTGCTTCCGTAAATGTCTAACTCCAACATATAACGGGAAAATTAAACAATGTTGCTAATATGCTCTCATAAGAAAATTTTGAAGATGATTTAGATGATGATGATGCAACAAAAAGATAAAAAATAAGTTGAAATATGATGCACAAGTGTATGCTTATGAGTAATTTTGAGAGAATGAGTATGATGGAGAATGGAAAGAAATAGGAAGATATCTAAGGACACTCAAACCTTCCTTAGGTTGGTCCACAAATGAATTTAGGTCCATCAAGAAAAAGTTTTGTAACTACTTTTTGAAGGATGGATTTATTTGGTGACACGCGAAAGGCAAGGTAAAGAATCGAGGAGTTCTTGGTATGAAAAGACTTTAGAGCAAAATTATGAGAGAAATGCATGAGATCTTATAGGTAGGTAATAAGGATTTGTTGCAATGTATGAGAAAATTAGGGAAGCCTCCTCATGGCACAAGAATTTATGTGAATGTTCCAAACTTTCTGATCAATTCTGCCACTTGTCAAGTTCATTCCTTAATTAGGCATCGAGACCCATTACATCTGATTTACCCTCCTTGTATTCATTACAAGTGGGGTAGTTGATCTTGTAACCATGCCCAAAGGCCTTGATAAGATGAGACATATAGTACTTGTGAGAAGACTTGACTAACCATGTGGAAGGTCGATCCCTTTGTTCTTAAACTACTTATAATATATGCATATTCCTTCTTAAAAAAGTGATTTCATGCTTTGAATATAAGGGAAAATTCTTTGTGGATCGGGATGAATTGGATGCTAGGGAGGCAAAATATTTTTTTTATCTACATGGAATTCCATTGTCTTTGACTATTGCCTATAATCCTGAAGCCAATGGTAAGAGTGAGAGATGTCATCCCTCTATTGTGAAGGCAATTTGGAAGTTTTGTAATGGAGACATAAAGCAACAACTAAATATCTTCCATTTGCATTTTGGGCAAATAGTTGACATACAATAGGTTTGCAGGGGTTACACTAAAATTGATGTATTGTAAAAAATCAAAAATTTTTCCTATCCAAAATGAATGGACACATAAAGTAGCAGCCTAAATATGTTCCATTTGCATTATGGGTACGTAGGATGATGTACGATTTATGCTTGCAGAAATGATCTATTGTCAAAAATTAGTCTTCCCTATTGAAATTCAGATACTAACATGGATGATGATCCCATGGAATGATAATATGATCAGAGAGGAACTACTAGCTCTAAGAATGAAGCAACTTGAACAAGGAAAAGAAAAATTGAAAGAAGTTGTGCAAAAAGTAAATGATTCAAGATTAAAGAACAAAATATATTTTGACAAAACACATCAATTTAGGGCACATTAGATAGAAATCAATGATTTAGTATCAGTTTACAATAGTACTTTTGATACTCAATATGATGCGAGAAGAAAATTAACTACGAGATGGTTTGAGCCCTACATGGTTGTGTTTGTGTTTGATAATGGTACATATGAACTTTGAGAGTTTGATGTAACTCCTTTGAGATCTTTGATTCCTAGAAAGCATATAAAGTTGTATAAGAGAAAAAAATGCAAATGAATATGAAGTTGATTGAGAACCACTCAGAGATGAAGAAGATATTGAAGATGATCAAGAAACTTAAAAATCATGTGAATGTGTTTTACTCTATTCTCTTTATTTTCAAATCACTATTTTTTTTCAATGCATATCATTTGTTGCATTGCATAAAAGTTATAGCATGTTAAAAGGAGATTTTATGCAAAAAGACATGGTTAGGATCACTTGTAGGAACATATACACTAGAGAGAGTAGATGTAGATGACTTATAGCCATCATAAAGACCTAGATAGGACATTCTGACTTGAAGCTCTTAGTAGCATAAAGGCTTTATTTTATACAGATAGGCATAAAGGGTTTATTTTATATAGATAGGCTATGTGGCATTTTTGAAGCACTTAAATACTGAAATCCTAGTTCCTCTTAGTGCATGTCTCTAGATCCTTAGCTCTCATTAGGCATTGGACCTTTCCCTTTAAACAAAGAATTTGTGAATGATCTTGAATTTCATCTAGGAAATTTATGCTTTTTTCCACCCCAAAAAAGAAGAAATAAAGACTAAATAAAGATACAACACAATAATTGTTGTTGCAAAGTGAAGACAAAAATGAAGAAAAGAAAAAGAAAAAGAACAAAAACACTATTCATGACTTAGATGTGGTCTTGAAACCACTTCTAAGATTTACATGTGGGCAACAAGAGGTGGAGCCATGCAATAATGATTTATTTGTATTTCCTTAAAAGTGCATAAGAACAAAGCATGGGAGTATTTATATAAAATGACAATTGACTTTGGAACAATTTGATGGAAACGATTGTTTCTAGAAAGTTTGACTGATTTCTATAAGAGTTGTTTCTTATTTTTTATAGTAGTATGCGGATCAAAAAGGTTTTTGACCATAGATTAAGCATAAAGTTTCTTTTCTTGCTAAGGGCCTGCATTTGCATAAGAAAGTTATATTCAATTTTTTTATGAAACATTTATAAAAAGATAAAAACAATTTCAAAAAGAGTTCCATGCCTTTTTACTACATTTGAAGCTTGGCCAATCAAGGATGATGTTTAGATTTGAAAGTTATATTCAAATTTTTTATGAAACATTTATAAAAAGATAAAAACAATTTCAAAAAAAGTTCCATGCTTTTTTACTAGATTTGAAGCTTGGCCAATCAAGGATGATGTTTAGATTTAGTGGGGATGAATGTGAGGATAAAATTCCCTTACAGATGGAAATTCTATGAAAAATAAAATAATCATTTTTTCTTGACTCTTTTCTCTCTACTGGAACTTTGACCTATAGGAAGAAAAAAAATGAAAAAGTTAGCTAAATATATGTATGTGTGATAATGTGGTAAGTGACCCATGTATATGTATGATTGTATGTGTGTTTGTTTTTTTATATATACGAGTTCCTTAAATGTATGAGTTTTAATGATTATGTGAAAGGATCTGTGTTTTTGTTCATCTATATATGTGGTTGGGTGTTAATGTGAGTATGCCTATTTTTGTGTATCCGTATGTATTTGTGGACATGTGTATATCTATGGTAATTGTGTATATGTACTTATATATGTGTTGGTGTTATGGGTATATTTATGTGTTGGTGTTATGGGTATATTTATGTGATTTGCGTGTGTTTTAGTTTATATGTATGTGAGTTCATGTATATGGGTTATGTGTGCTTATATATGTGCGTATGTGTGGATAGTTGGATTTTGTGTATGTGTGTATGTTTGTAAATATATTTATGCGGGTACGCATGAGTCTTCATGTATGTGTTTGTGTTTTGGGGTATGTGCTTGCATACATGATTTAATGGGTACGTTTGTGTTAATATTTGTGTGGGTTGTGTGTGTGCATTAAGAAACGTGTTTTTGTGGATAAATGTATGCGATTATGCGTGGGTGTGTGAGTATATAAGTATGTGTTTGTATGGGTATATGTATGTTTATGTGCATGCATGTTCATGTAATATGTGCAGCTAGGTACGTGGTTGTGTGTGTGTTTTTAGGTGTGCAATATGTGTGTATGGCACTATTGAATAGCTAAAAAATAATTTAAACCTTACTCTAAAGTATAAAAATAAAAAAATAAAAAAATAAAAAAATAAAAAAATAAAAAAATAAAAAAATAAAAAAATAAAAAAATAAAAAAATAAAAAAATAAAAAAATAAAAAAATAAAAAAATAAAAAAATAAAAAAATAAAAAAATAAAAAAATAAAAAAATAAAAAAATAAAAAAATAAAAAAATAAAAAAATAAAAAAATAAAAAAATAAAAAAATAAAAAAATAAAAAAATAAAAAAATAAAAAAAAATGAAAATAAAATATGGTTGATTCTGACTGTGAGTAAGCTCGTGTTTTTGAGTGATTCTAATTGTGTGTGTGTGAATGTCCATGAATGTGTGTGAGTTTTCATTTGCATGTGTATGTTAGTAAACAACAATTGTATGTGTGTGTGAGTGCTTGTGAGTGTGTGTATTTTTATGTCTGTGCTATTTTGTGTGTGGTTCCTAATGATGTTTTGCAAGTACGCTTTGGTTTTACAGTAGTAGGAACTTGTAGAGCTATTGTTGTATAGAGGAGGAAATGCATAGATGAAGGAGAGAGAGAGAGAGAGAGAGAGATAGGTAGACATAGGTACATGAGCTCTTGGACAATCATGAGTGATGGTAGCACAGTAGGTGGGTAGTTGGAGATGTAGGAGAGAGAGAGAGAGAGAGAGAGTTAGTGAGGTGGGGATAGTTTGTGGTGGTGCTCTGAGGGCAATTCAACACACCAGCAAAGCATCGGGAGAGAGAGAAAGATATACACACACACACACACACACACACACACACACATATATATATATATATATATATATATATATATATATATATATATATATATATATATATATATATATATATATATATATATATATATATATATAGAGAGAGAGAGAGAGAGAGAGAGAGAGAGAGAGAGAGTGTCACAGATACAGAGATAGCACATACAAATGGAATCAACAGAGGATTGCAGGACACAAAGAACGAGAGAGAGAGAGAGAGATAGAGAGAGAGAGGGAGGGATATATATATATGTGTATATATACATATATATATATATATATATATATATACATATATATATATATATATAGAGAGAGAGAGAGAGAGAGATAGATAGAAATAATTTTCTTAATATTATAAGTTAAATGTTTTTAAACAATCGACTGTTATCTGTTTTTGTATTTATTTTATTTTTGTTTTTTATTGATTTATTAGAGGTATGAAATAATAATGTAAATTAAAATAAATTAATATTAGGGAATAAATTTAAAGAAGAAGAAATGGGAAAAATAAGAAAATTAAAATAGGAAAAGAAAAAAAATAATAAAAGTAAAAAGAATATATATATATATATATATATATATAGAGAGAGAGAGAGAGAGAGAGATTATTTTACTAATTAATAAAAAAGAAAGTAATTGTTTAATTATAGGGAAGAAAATGATAGATAAAAATTAAGTAAACAAGCAAAAAAATAGTAAATTAAAATGCAAACATGTATGAATGAGTTAAATCAAACTAAAAGTTCATGAGTGTGTTTTGAATTTTATATACATGTACTAATATGGTTTTTCTTTTTTTAGAGTTTTTTGTAGACCTATCAAAGTGACTAGAAGTTGGAAAGCTGCTCATTGCCTGATGTAATTAGAAGTGAGTAGCTAATTTGAAGATTTCTCTTATCATCAGAGCTAGAATCATGCATTGATTCAAGAGGTAGTGCGCTTCTTCTAAGTTGTGACAAGTGCTTATGGTGAGGATCCTTTCCATTAATGGAATTCTGCTATCCGACATCACTTGGATAGATTTTATTTTTGAGATTTACTTTGAACCTAATTCAATGCTACTCACTGGTCCTAATGAGAAGCATATTGTTGAATTTAAGATTGATTTGCATGCCCCTTTTGAGATGTCAAATTTGGGGCATTCACATCATTATTTGGGCATTCAATTTATGCAAGTTGATGAAGGAATAAGTTTATGTCAAAAAGAAATATTGACACATTATTGAAGCATTTTGGCCTTGAAGATTGCAAACCTATTGACACTCCTATGGAAACAGGTTTATGGTTGAGTCTTCATGATGCTAGAGATGCATTTGATGTTATCGTCTATCAGGAGGCTATTGGATGCTTGATTGAATTATACATAACTTGGCTTGATATTTAGTTTGGTGCCTCTCAGATGAGTAGGTTTATGCATTGCCTAGGTATCATGCGCAGGCCGTTAAGTGCTCTTTTGCTACTTGAGTGGTACTCGACCACCTCCATTGTTTTATCCCAAGGGGGATCATTACTACTAGATTTACATGCTTTTTTTTTACTCAGATTAGATTGGTTTCTATGCCACTCATGTGTCTATTAGTGGTATTTTCTTCATGCATATCTTGGTTGAGTAAGAAGTAGCCTACTATGGCCACTTCTAGTTGTGAGGTTGAGTATAGGGCAACTTTCACATGGACCGTTGAGTGTGTGTGTGGCTCATATGCCTATTGGATGATTTGGGTGTTGATGAGTCTTCTTCCACCACCATTTTCACTGCAATTAGTGCACATTGGAAGTTGCAAATAACCCTGTGTTCCATGCTCGCACAAAGCACATTGAGATGCAATACTGTTATTCCAAGGAGAGGTTCTCTGCTAGAGAGATCAGTTTGGGATATGTGCCCACAACGATAACATTATAGACCTTCTTTACAAAGGCTCTACCTAGGGAGAAGTTTGAAGCTTTCGACAAAGCTTTGGGCTTACTTCCTTTTGTGGATTGATCTCTTTCCACACAGCTTGGCACTTCCTTATACATGAGTGCCAAATCTTTGTTCACTGCATTACTCCCAAGGGGATTTATTGATAAATTTTGGCAGTGATGTGTGTGAACACACATGTGACAACCGAGGCAATTTTTCCCTTTGTAGGAGCTTTTTCCTTGGCTTGTACATATTCCAATAACCGTGATGGTTACATATCTTTGTACATTCACTTGGCAATTCATTCAGTGTTGTTGTGCTCCAAGCTTTGTCTTCTTCCTTATGTTGTTCATGTGCTTCCACAAACCTCAAAATCCAATAGGACTTATGTGATTTTTCAAAAGTAAGAATGCCATTTTTACTAAGTGGGTTTACAAGATTAAAAGAAATTCACATGGTAGAATTGATTGCTACAAAGCCAAGCTAGTTGCAAAAGGTAATGCATAAAAATATGGCATTGAATATGAGGAGACTTTCGCACCTACTTCGTGCATGACTACCATTTGTTTTGTGATTGCATTGGTACCCATCCTTATTGAAAAATGCATCAATTGGATATGAAAATAGCTTCCTTGAAAGACAATTTGCAAGATAAGATCTATGTGAAACAACCTCCATGATTTGTTGTCAAAGTTCAAAAGCATATGGTTTTCCACTTGTGTAAGGCTTTGTATGGAATTTAAGAAGCTCCACGTGCATGGTATGAAAAGATATAATCAATTGATTGCTCTTGATTTTACATGTAATCTAATTGCTCTTTATGTATGCAAAGATGGGGCTGATGTTCTTTATGTTGATGACATTCTCTTGACCAAATCACGTGATGATAAAATTGGCATGCTTATGGATGATTTGTTGCATGTGTTTGATGTCACATAACTTGATCTTTCGGAGCATTAGCTTGGCATCTAGTTTATATCCATTGAGGGGAGAATCGTTGTTGATCAAGCAAAGTATATTGAAAAGCTAATTCAACATTTTGGTTTTGAGGATTGCAAGTGTATCTCAACACCAATGGATAGAGGATTTTGGTTCTCAATTAAGGATGCAGGTGATGCTTTCGATATTTTTCTTTATTAGTAAGTTGTGGGATGTTTGATATATGCATGTAACCCAAGGCCACATTATACAATATGCAATTTCCTAATTGATTCAATTTATGCATAGCCTTATCAGTAAACATTGGCAAGTTGTAAAATGTGTGTTTAGATATCTCAAAGTTGTAAAATGTGTGTTTAGATATCTCAAAGGCACTTCGATTTTGAGTCTCGTCTATGGTAGAGATGCACATTTGCATGATTTTATAGATAGTTATTGATCTAGTTGTTATGATGTCCACTACTGGTAAATGCTTTTTCCTGGGAGGATCATGCATATCTTGGTTGAGTAATAAGCAGTTATTGTGTCCACATTGAGTTGTGAAGCTGAGTACATGTAATGGGGAAAAATCTTGTTCATGCAAAACTTGAACCCAAGGCCTCCTCCTTTCCTCCTTTAAGACTTAATCACTTAGCTAAGTGGATTCCTTGTCCTAGAGATCATATGATTCTATGCTTAAGTCTAGTCTCAAGATCTTTGGCCAAATGTATTAGAGACCAAATGGTGTACGATTTCATACCTATTAGAAACGACACGACACTTAGATCATAGAATTTAGTTTATAACATTCTTCCCACCTTGGGAAAGATTTTTTTCCTTATATACATACATACACACACACACACACACACACACATATATATATATATATATATATATATATATATATATATATATATATATATATATATATATATATATATATATATATATATATATATATATATATATATATATATATATATATATATATGTGTGTGTGTGTGTGTGTGTGTGTGTGTGTGTGTGTGTCATTGTCATCATTCCCTTGTTTTCATCTCTATGGTGGGACTCACCCTGTATTCCAAATGAATAGAGGAGAATCTACTAGTTGATTCTTGTCCAAATAATTCAAAAGACCATCTAACTTTGCACTTGATAAATTGATCTAAGCAAAGTCGGGAATGAATAATAAGGGTGGATAAAAAAGCGTGACTAACCATTTCATTGGTTTCACTATGTGTTCTCTGGGCATCAACATGTGAAATGAATGGATTCAAATTACTAGTCCATTTTTGGGTATCACTAGTGCATGGACTAAGTAATGAAGGTGGGATTTCTATCTTGGTCTGGACTTTGAGATTTTTTTTGTTTCACTAGGATTTGATTTAGAATGAAAACTAGAAGTTTGATTGACCCAAACATCTAACTTAAACATTTGTACTTTGGTTCACTTCCAACTAGCATCTACTTGATTTATTACCCAAATAGAGGACTACTTTGCCCTATTGGGCTTGAAACTCCTATGTAGAATGTAGGAGAAAGTGAGCATTTACCTCATTTTAATGTAATCAAATCAAATCCAAAATTAAATCTATCCAATGAAGGAAACTTTTATCAAAGATTTTAGCGTTAAATTCTTGGGAATTGTCAATCTTATGAACAATTTCTAACTTTTCTTTTCAAGTATGTACTGAAATCTATGAAATTCATTAGAGTAATGCTACTTGACTTGAAGCAAACTCAAATGAATAAATCATTTTAGACTTAACATCTTTTGAAGATTGAATGGGTTCTTCTATAGAACATCTATCTAGGATGTTTTATTTAGTTACCTTTTCCCAATCTGCTATCCATGGTCCTTCTTGAAAGAGATCACATACTCTATCTAAATCAAACCCAAAATATTAAAAAGACAAAATAGATCTCTCAGTGTGATTGAGTTGGGATGGGTCTGGCAAAAAAAGACAAAATAAAGCTCTCAGTGTGGTTGGGGTCATGGGTGTTCGAAGCCATTCGATGCTAATCGTGGACGGACGCGATTGAACAAACTTTGTCTGGCAGAAAAAGACAAAATAGACCATCACATCACTTTTAATATGGGGGAAAAAGGAAGAGAGAGAGTATAAGCGCGTGGGTAACTGAAGAACGTCCGATATCTCTCATAGACGAGTTGGATTCGCGCTAGGAACTCTGGCAAAAAACGACAAATCAGGCCTCACATCACTCGTGGGAGATGGGAAAGCTTATAGAGAGACTACCTAAATTGGGACCCAACTTCTTATCATCCATTGGATGCTCCCAGATCGAACGAAAGAGATTGAAACGCGAATGACTGTGGCTTGGTCTTAAGAAGAGTCGTTGGATCCTTTGGTGATCTAACGGCCTTAAAATTAAGATTCCATCTATTTAATGCCATGGCTTGAGAGCCACTAGATTCATTTTCTCATCGAACGACGGACAAAAAAAGGCGCATTCCATTCATTCTTTCAAGCTCCATCTTCGGATCTCCTAAATATCCAACGGCGCAAATCGAATTCGGTTGGAGAAATTCGAATTTTGTAGCCCATGAAACCACTAAGGGAGGATTTTAGTTGTTTTGACTACTCCAAACCAAGGGAAACATAGGCCTAGCCTACTTCATTGAGGCTCTAGACTGTGCCCACCACCCTCCTCTCATTGGTCCATCACTAATCACTCCTTAATCTAAAAGGCCCATGCAGGGTTCATTTTTTTCCCTAATGCATTTTCCCAATCTGCTATCCATGGTCCTTCTTGAAAGAGATCATACTCTATCTAAATCAAACCCAAAATATTTGGAAAGTACAAAGAAGTAACTAAAACTTTATGCAATCAATTAAAACTTCTATGAAACTTGAGACTAATTAGGGTCAAACTCTATGTGACTTGAGATTTTCACTTTTCAAAAGTTTTTTTTAACAAGGTATTGAAGAAATTTATCTATCTTTATAGGAAGTAAATTGGATTCTCAAGAACATTTTTGGACTAAAGCTAAACATCATCCAACTACTAGACACTTGTTTGGTATCCAACATTAGTGTGTCAACCCAACAAGCTTCAAATGATGAAATTTCTTATTTACTTAAAACATTTATGTTTCACTAGAACTAAGTTAATCCTTCCTTTATTCAATCTCTTTATGGCTTCCTTTCTTGGAATCCAACTCTTATGCATTTCTTTGATTCAAGAGAAACTTTATGTTCTTTTCCGAAGAAAACGATAATTTGACTCATTCTTTCTATGAATTACGAGTCTTCTTTTTTTTACCATCGAAGGCAAATTCCCAAAGGGAGTTAGCATTCCACTATCCCATACTAGTGGATACTTTCTAAGATCCACGAAAATACATCCTGAGTTTGGCCTTCTCTCTTTTCCTTTTGAATGCTCTCGTGATCGTTTCTAATTATCTTTTCTTTAACCCTTGTTGGTGCCAATTTTGAGAGCTAAGACTAGGGTGTTTCATCCTTTTTCTTCCCATACTAGTTCGTTTAAAGAACTTTTAGGCCCACCATCTAGGGTATGTTGATACACGTTTTACCTCTTTATGTCTTTAGTTTGGAAAACTATGATTTTGAAATTTAATCCTACTGAGATTTAAAGCTTTAAGAGGTAACTCTCATGAGCAGTTCATGAGCTTAAGCACTAGTACTCGAGAAAACCTCAGAGTAGTTCTAATCACAATTTCTTGGAGAAGCTTCTCCAAGCATGGTCAATTCTTATTTCCCATGTGACAAAAATAAAGATTAAGTCTTTATCTCTAAGATCTCTTTAACTATCTAAATCTCATTGTCTTACCCTAGGGATTTTTAAAGACCTTCCCCTCAACTCAAGTCTAAGAATCCACTAATGCTTTTTTAGATTTCAAATCTAAGAATCTCTTCAAGATTGATACAAATTAGGGTGATATCAATCATTTGAATTAAGTACCATTACCAGTGGATTGGGACTTTCTTGGCAACCATTTTTTGTTTAGTTATCTTGAAGAGATTTTATTTCCCACCATATGGAAAATTCTTTTTATTAATTTACTTGAGCTTTGACTACTTCTATGGTAAGATATATTCTCCAATGTTAAAGTATGTATGATAATTTGTTAAAGATCACTAATTGAATAAGGTCTTGAATTAGAAATACCAAAGTTATCTGTTGAGACACTTGATGAAAATCTTAGCCATAAGTGTTTCGTTTCAGAATTGTGGTTTCCATATATTTGAAAGTTATATTCTTCCAAATGGCTAGCATTTCTTTGGAGATGTTTTCTTCCAAAGAACTCCTTATAGTTGACTTGAGACCAAGTCTGTGGTCTTTTCATGAGTCTAAATGTTTTTCTTTAAGTATTTTAAATACTTAAAGTAAATCTTGGAATTTCTTGTGTATTATTTTATAGTTGAGTATAAGCTTTATACTTACCTTTATGAAATAATACATAAAGAATCATGAATTTAATTAATCCCATACTTTATATCATGATTATTCTTTTTAATAAAGTATACATGAACTCTTTAGAGTTGATGTCTAAATTTGTTTCATCCATGTGTAGGGGAGCACTAGATGGTGCCCTCTAACTAGACTAGATAAGATTTTGGAATAACACTTATAAATACAAGATCACCCATGTATGGAAATTAATACAAGAATATATCAATGATACAAGATGTCCCACACCCCAGGACTGATAGGTATGGATAACTAGACTAGAGATGATACAAGAGATCCCACAACCCAAGACCATAGGTATGAAGCAAGATATCTAGATTACAAGAAATCCCTTCAAGAACTAGATACAAGAAATAACTCAACATGATCTCATACTACGAGATTACAATAGGAAAAAATAGAATGCCTAGGATACAAGACTACTAGACAAGACTAGAACAAAGGACAAGAACTCAAACTGGAACTTGGAGAGTACTTACTTGGTGATCATGACTTCTTGAGCTCTCAAGACTAGCATTGGCAAGACTGAGTATCTATGTGACCAATTCCTCTTTATATAGGTTTTCAAGGGTAGTTAATGGCGTTTATGAATTAGTCATATCATCGATGATGCCATCAATTCAAAGCATGACCTCTAGATATCAAAATCAAGCAAGTAGATAATTGATCTTAGGGTTTTGGCACATTCTAGACACAATGGAAGCATTGGTTTCTCCAAATTCTAAAGCAATAATGAGATATAGAAAGTCACATGGAATCTAAGGTTCAAGATGGCTTCCTTTGCCCATGACATCACTTCCTCCTCAAGCAGTGAGTTCCATGAGGAGTGGTCATGTTCTTTTGTCTCGTCTTCATTGGATTTTTCTTATGAAATTCTCAAACCTTGATTGGTGCTCTCTGAAGGTTCTCTATAGGTTCCGAATTTTGATTGCTAATTTCATAACCCTTTCCAATGAGTATGGTACTCCAGTCTTCTTTGAGATATTCGTTAATCTAGGTCATGCTTGACTTTGAATTCTTCATGATCATCAATCTCGATAGGTGGTGAAGGACTAGGCCTTGTCTACTCTAGTCAAAGGGCACAATCTAGTGCTTCCCTCACATTTTGGCAACATTATCCACATCAAGTTTGTGTTAAGAATGATGGACTTAGAAATATTAAGTTTACTTTGAATGATATATTTAAAAAACTCTAAGATTTTGAAAGGATGTTATGACAAGGTGATCGTTTAGTTGCAAAATTTGCATCAAACTTCAGAAATGTATCTCAAAGATCCACATATCAAGATGAATATCTAGTTAATCAATTTCAAAGTGGTCTAAGAGATGAAATAAAGGATTGTTTACCCTCTACATATCAAGTAAATACTTTAGATACGGCTATCAATCAAGCAGATCAGTGTGAGAATCAATTGTTCAAAGAAATTTGAGTCCAAGAGCTAGAAGTGTTGAATAATCAAGACAGTTTTCCTCAAGAATCTGAATCAATAATCTTTGAAGCCCAAGAAGTCACTACAAATGATATGGAGTATACATATTATGAAGATAACAAGAAGATAAAGGACAAGGAGGAGTTCGTGTTCAATCAAGGAGGTATGCTTACTCAAGGCTCTCTATTAAAGATCTTTAAAAAACCACAACATACCACTAGAAGCTCAAAGGATTTATCACATGAAGAACCCACGGATGCTCAAGAGAGACCCAATCCTTCACCACCTATCAAGATTGAGGATCATGAAAATTTTGAGGTTGAACATGTCTTAGATTCAAGAATCTCTCAAGGAAGATTGGAATACCTTATTCATTAGAAAGGGTATGATGTCAATGGTCATACTTGGGAACATATAACCTAAAATCTTTAGAGAGCAACAATCAAGGTTCAATGAACATATGAAGAATCCAATGAAACCCAAGCTAGAGAACATGGCCACTGCTCGTGGAACTCATCGATTGAGGGGGGAATGATGTCATGGACAAGGAAACCATCCTGAACCTTAATTCCATGTGAATTTATATATCTCATGTTTGGTGCAGAATTTGGATAAACTATTCCTTTCCAAGATCGACTCTCTATTTGCCTGATTTTGACATGTAAAGGTCTTGTTTTGAGCTAATGATATCATCAATTCATAACTGCCCTAGAGCCACCCTTGAAAACCTATATAAGGAGGGGTTGGCCACATATATTCTCAATCTTGGGGATGCTAGTCTTGGGAGCTCAAGGAGTCACCATCACCAAGTAATTACTTTCAAAATTCCAATTCCAATTCTTGTCTTGTTCCTTGTTCTAGTCCCAATTAGTCTAGTTCTTGGACATCTAGCCTTGTCCTCTAGTAATATCATAGTACAAGATCTTGTCTATTTATTTCTTGTATCTAGTTCATCTCCTTGAAGGGAGTTCTTGTAATCTAGATATCCACCTTCATACCTATGGTCTTGGGTTGTGGGATCTCTTGTATCATCTCTAGTCCAAGTTATCCATACCTATCAGTCCCAGGTTGTGGGACTTTGTGTATCACTTACATATTCTTGTGTTATTTTCCCTACATGGTTGATCTTGTAATCAAAAGTATGAATCCAAAATCTTATCTAGTCTAGTCACAAGGCACAATCTAGTGCTTCCCTGACATCATGTTGTGGTTGAGATTCCAATTCTAAGCTAGCAATTTGATCAAATGTAAGTTTACAAGCCACATGTAAGTTAACTCAAACTCAGGAAGGGACTGAGATCTCAGTTCCATTCTATGAAAAGGGAAGAGCTTCACACAGTCAAACTCAGGAAAGAAAGGGAGAGAAAGATTCATTCTGGCAAAAGAAGAAAGAGTGTAATTCATGAGGCAAGAATTCAAAAGCAGCATCTATTTCACAACCAAAGGCACGAGAGGAGCACAAGAGAAAAAGGCAAACAAACCCCATATGGGCACATGAAAACATAAAGGTCATGTCATACGATGAAACTATCATTGGTTTGTGGCCCTGATCACCCGACTAGGGTAGTTCCACCCACCTACTAGCCCATCATAGTGCCCAACGGCACATACACGTACATATATGCAATTGGTCGGTATATGAAAACCCTTTTTGAAACATAATCTATCTGAAGGTCGATCAGACGAGAGATCAAAAGTAGAAGTCAAAGCGTCTCACTCATCAAGCGTTCATGAGCACAAGTATATACATGTACTCAGTTTAGGATTTTCCTTCACTTTCCTAGGTCTTGCTCCTGAAAGTTAGTCCGCTTTCTAATCCTACTCACATAATCTTGGTCCTTCAGATTTCACATGTAACCGAGTAACAAGTCACATATGGATGGGAATCACTAAAGTATGGGAAATGAGATCTCTCTACAATTGATTACTTGAAACGTTCATCTAAAGTGCTTGTAGGCAAAGTTGTTAGTCTGAGCTTAATGGATGATGGCTTGCGTGTTAAAGTGATGATGTCGCAATACTTTGCATTTTTTTGCCAGACAAGAGAGTTATTTTCTATGCACAGGAAAAAGCAAAGTTCGAAGCTACAAGAGTTTCTCTAGTGTCTATCTAGAGCAGCTCGGAGGAGAGCATGGAACTGTGGCTTCAATCGGTCATCAAAAGAAGCGACAGAATGGAAGTTTGAGAAACATATAGTTATGCATGTTGTTATTCATGATCTGGTGTTGTTCTACCCTCAATTCACGTGATTGAATAAAAGTATGTATACAAGTGTTCATTGCTGGAAATCACTCAAAGAAGCAACCATTTGGGAGAAAAAGCTGATTCTTCATTCGGGATGAAATAGCACTTGAAGGGAGTTGGCACCCTTTGCTATGTGAGATAGTGCTTCCACAATAGAAGAGGCTTGCTTAAATCGATGTTGGATTCATATCCAAATGTAAAAGATAGAAATTCTAGGATGAAACTGTTGGTGCAAATATCCAAGCCTTCACATTTGGCTTAGCATGGAAGATTATATGTGGAAGCAATTGATGGATCATGTGAATCCTAGCTTGTAATCTTTTGATCATTCTCGATTGTAAAAGGTTTTAACCTTGAGAGAATCTTGTAAAAACAAAAATTTCGTGGAGTTAGGAAGAAAAATAGCTACGAGTTTCAATGAGAGAATATCTCCTAATTTGGAGGAATCACATTTTACATGGAGCCAAGTTTGAATTCAAAATTCAAACTAGGAGAATCAACTTATAAAAAGGGATGTAAAAACTCGCAGCTCTGTGGCCTCATTTGAGAGCTCTTCCATTAATCATTTGCATTATTAGAGTAGCTTACACAATAGCTTACTCATTTCACTACCATTGAGCATCATTGCAATGCCAATGATCTTGTATAATCATGTGCTATGATACGTATACTTCATTGATCATCTCTATTTACTTCTCTGCTATGACTACTCAGAAAAATGAACTTTGTCTGGTCATATCTTAGTGATTTCTCAATCATTTTGCATGATCTATAGCTTGTAGGAACCCGCTTGAAGTCTATTTTGTGCCGTGGAAATATCAAAGCAATTGGTTCAGCCATTTGAGAGACATTACCATCGAATTTCTCACTGGTCTTCTACTATTCAGTCCCTAAAAGATCGGGGATAAGCTTTGGATTGCTAAATTCATTTCTCAAAGTATAGTTCATCATTTAAGATGATTCCACTTGCAACCATTAGCTATCTATACTTATTAAATTCCCTCCAGAGAAATTTAATCAATTGTTACTATACTGTGAGCACTGAGCAAAAGAACCAGCAGGTGTATAGACCAAAATAACAAGTTTTGTGATCAATTGTTTGAAGGATCAAATCCAAAGTACATATGTACTTTCTTGGTGTCATTTGCAAGCTATAAGGGCCTACTATAAAACTCTGAAGTGATTTAGGGCAGGTACAAAGAAGGTTTTAGTAGTACCACCTCACTTCCTTGAGGTATTGATCCATGTCTTACATTAGTGGTATCAGAGCAAGTTGAGGTAAAATGGGAGATGGTTTCCCTTCTTTTATTGATAAATTGGACAATAATATATATCTAGCATGGTCCTTGAGGATGAAGAACTATCTACAAGGAAGGAGTCTTTATGGATACTTATCAGGAGATGAGGAGATGCCCATATTCAGAAGTAAAGGTCAACCTACAAGAGAGAAACTATAAAGACTCAACTCATGGTGTGCCAAAGATACTTTAGCAAGGTCATGTCTACTTAACTCTATTTTTGACTTCCTTCTTCCTCACATTAGGAATTGTAAAACTTCCCAAGAGACTTGGGATACATGATCTTCATATTTTTCTTCCAATACAAGAGCTAGAAAAAATCAATTGTGGGTTGAGTTTACTACTCAAAGGAAGCAACATAATCAGAATGTTTTAGAGTATGTGACCAAAGTAAAGGATGTCATCAATTGGCAAGCATAGGAGAGGAGATTGAAAGGGAGCAAATAGTGAGACAGATAATCAATGGCATCAAGGCAGATGATAAGTGGGAAGCTTTCACAATTGTTATGGACCTTTATATGGACATGCAAATCCTAGATCTTACTACACTCATGGGACAACTCTTTACCCATGAAGCCAAGCTCAACAAAAATGGAGAATCATCAAGAGGTAACAATTCTTCTGCCCTCTATATAGATAAAGGGAAGTGTAAAGATAAAGGAAAGAGCAAGAAAGTTGAAGGTGAAGGTACTTATTCTCAAGCTAACTATGCAAGGAGAGGTAGGAATCCAAGAGGAAGGGGTAGAGGAGGTAAACAAGGTAGGGGGAGACCTTTCAACTCTTCCCCTCGGCAATATATGTGGACTGTCTAATCACACAACAGATGAGTGCTATAGGAACAACAAGAACAAGAGAGGAAGAGCATTTCAAAGAGGTGGCTATTCACAATCAAGAGGAAGATTCAACCATAATCAAGGCTAAAACCATGGGTACAACAACAATTATCAAGGAGGATACAAATCAAGAAAAGAATTGAACAATTATACAGAGGGTCAAGAGGATTCTCTACTCATTATGAACATGACTTCAAAACAAGGTATGAATGATGAGCACCTCTTCTATATTGACTCAGGTTGTTCAAACCATGTAGCAAGAAATGTAGATCTCATTTGTTATCTTGAGGAGCCCAAGGGAAAGCACCAAGTGCAGACAGGTGATGACACCAAGCATTCAGTGTTCAAGGAAGGAAATGTCAAAACCTCTGATGGGAATAGGAATCTGTTGAGCAGAGTTCTTTATGTACCTACTATCACAAAGAATTTGATGAGTGTTGGACAGATAGTAGAGAAGGGTTTGCAAGTTAGGTTCAATAAATTTGGAGCTTTTTTGGAGGACCCCCAACAAGGATTCAGAAGGATTGCAAAGGGAGAGAAAACAGGTAGATGATTTACATTTGAGCTTGAGGACACTAGAAACATTGCACTTTACAATTATAAGGATCAAACTTTGTTTGAATTAGAGATATGGCACAAAAGATAAGGGCATATTGGTGAGAGAACTTTGAAGGAGATATGTAGAGATCAATGTGTGCTTGGGATACCTAATGTATCCAAGCAACATATGATCTATAAATGTGGTGCATGTCAGTTTGGTGAATCACATAGGTTATGCTTCACAAAGAAAGGCTATATGCATGAGGATTATTTGGAACTTGTCCACATAGATGTGTGGGGACCAAGCAAGGACCCTTCAATTTCAGGCTCAAGTACTATGTGTCATTCATTGATCATTTCAGTAGATGGACTATCTTGTATTTCATGAAACATAAGGATGAAGTATTCAATTGTTTCAAGAAGTATCTTACACTTGTGGAAAATCAAACAAGAAAGAGTCTAAAGAGGATAACATCAGATGGAGGAGGTGAGTACTTCTCTAATGAGTTTGATGCATTTTTGTAGGATAGAGGTATCAAAAGGGAGATTACTACTAGGTATACTCCTGAGCAAAATGGAGTAGCAGACAGGAGGAATAGATTGATTGTGGAAGCCCCTAGATCAATGCTTAATGAAAAGAAATTGCCTAATTACTTGTGGTCAAAGAGTGTTTCTACTGCCACTTACCTTTAAATTAACAGGTTACCCTCTAAGTAACTTGATGGGATGATGCCAAATGAGGTATGGCATGGTAGGAGACCATCACTTGAACATTGCAGAGTATTTGGTTGTGTTGCTTATGTGCATGTTGCATCTCAAATCAGAGGTAAGTTAGACCCTAAGGTAGAGAAATGCATCTTCATAGGATATGATATAAATAAAAAAGGGTACAAGTTTTATAATCCATCCAACAAAGGATTTATGGTCAGTAGAGATGTGTTTGATGAGAATGATTCTTGGTTTGAAAGTGAATGCAGGAAGGTCAAATTGCCATATGACTTGGAAGAAGTATTTCCAAGCCTCACCAAGGAGAAGCCAAGCACAATTGAAGACATCAAATCAGATGATGAGGACACGATCAACTTGGAAGAGTTCAAAGCATGGAAATCAAAAGGAAAAGCCAAGATGAAGAGGCTAGATGACATACCTGAAGCATCCAACCAAGCCTTAAGGAGATCAAAAAGAGAGAGTAAGAAGCCACTCAGATATGGGTATGATACTTCATTAGTTACTAAGTATTCTAATTATCTTGCTAAGGATTCATCACTTGAAGAAACTTCTTCATATGAAGAAGCAAGTACAAATTAAGCAGAATGGAAGGAGGCTATGGATGAAGAATTAGAAGCACTCCAAGAGAATGACACTTGGGAGTTAGTACCCAAGAAAGCATCAATGAAGGTAATTGGTTCTAGATGGATTTACAAAATCAAAAGGAACTCAGATGGATCCATAAATAGGTATAAAGCTAGACTTGTGGCTAAGGGCTTTGCACAAACCCAAGGAGTATATTATGAAGAAATGTTTTCATGTGTGGCTAAGATGCCAACCATCAGACTATTGGTAAGTGTAGCTGCATCTAGAAATTGGAATATGTATCAACTAGATGTGAAAAATGCCTTTCTAAATGGTTGGATTTCAGAGGAGGTTTACATGGCTCAACCTCCTGGTTATGAAGACCCAAACAAGGTAAATCATGTGTGCAAATTGAAAAAATCTCTTTATGGTATATCCAAGCCTTCACATTTGGCTTAGCATGGAAGATTATATGTGGAAGCAATTGATGGATCATGTGAATCCTAGCTTGTAATCTTTTGATCATTCACCATTGTAAAAGGTTTTAACCTTGAGAGAATCTTGTAAAAACAAAAATCTCATGGAGTTAGGAAGAACAATAGCTAGGAGTTTCAATGAGAGAATATCTCCTAATTTGGAGGAATCACCTATTATATGGATCCAAGTTTGAATTCAAAATAATGAACTTATAAAAAGGGATGTAAAAACTCGCGGCTATGTGGACTCATTTGAGAGCTCTTCCATTGATCATTTGCATGATTAGAGTAGCTTGCACTATAGCTTACTCATTCCACTATCATTGAGCATCATTGCAATGCCAAAGATCTTGTATAATCATGTGCTATAATACATATACTTCATTGATCATCTCTGTTTACTTCTCTCCTATGACTACTCAAAACAGTGAACTTTGTCTGGTCATATCTCAGTGAGTTCTCAATCATTTTGCATGATTTATAGCTTGTTGGAACCAGCTTGAAGTTTATTTTGTGCTGTAAAAATCTCAAAGCATTTGGTACAGCCGTTTTGGAGAAAGCACCATCGAATGGCTCACTGGTCTTCTATTGTTCAATCCCTAAAAAGTCGAGGGTAAGCTTTGGATTGCTAAATTCATTTCTCAAAGTAAAGTTCATCATTTTAGATGATTCCACTTGCAATCATTAGCTATCTAAGATCATTAAATTCCCTCAAGAGGAATTTAATCAATTGTTACTGTACTGTGAACATGGAGCAAAAGAACCAATAGGTGTATAGACCACAATAGCAAGTTTTGTGACACTAGCTATTTATGAAGTAGTCTGTTTTGATTCAATTGTTTGAAGGATCAACTCCAAAGTACATAGGTACTTTCTTGGTGTCATTTGCAAGCTAAAAGGGCCAACTATCTGTGAAGTGATTTAGGGCAAGTACAAAGCAGGTTTTAGCAGTACCACCTCACTTCCTTGAGGTATCCATCCATCTCTTCCAACAGAAACATATATCGAGTGGCAGTTCGGACATGTTCAAAGGTATGATGAGCATTAGCACATATGCTTATTCCATGAATTTTTGCTAGAAGTTGAAGCTATTTGATTTAGCGCAGTACTATTTGGATTGTGTTTTTTTGCCTCCTCTTAAAATGAAAGATGAACGTTGACTGATTGTACATAAGTAAACCGTTTATTATACACGGAAAGCGTACTTAAATATAATTGATATGGCATGGTTTGAATGTGTTTTTTTTTTCTCTTTATTTGTATCAACGTTGCGATGTGTTTGAAGTTACTATCTGAATAATAGAGTTTCACATCCAGCGCACATAGAGAAGTGCTTGAACTTCTGTTGTCAATTTTTGTTTGAAATGAAGGGAACTTTGAAATTTCTTGTTTTGTATTTATTATTATTATTTTTTTTTTGCTTTGTTGCTCCTATCTTCAGACAGTGCATATGAATTTGTGGATTTCATGCCTTGTTGTTCATAGAAAATTACAGATGAAGTTGCATGAAGTGCCAGAGAAAAAGTAATGTGTGCACATATTGATAAGCCGTTAAAAGCCTTTTGAACCGTTCATTGGACATTAGAATAATCTGCGGTCAAACATAACATGTTGCTGTGAAATGAGCGATAGAACCCTTTATTTACTTAGGACTTTGCCACATTAAAATAATAATAAAAATACTCCTGTGGATCTCTGTCTTTAGTCAATGAAATTTATGATGTAAAAGTCTTGAGACAATTTATTCATCAGGAAAGATTTTTCTGTTTGGATATATGCTTTGAAGTTATTTCAAACACAAAAAGGGTTGTTGACCATAGAACTTTTTGAAACCAATTTTAAGAAGAAAAGTATTGATGTTACAGATCCTTACGCATCCTATTTTTTTCCCCTGCCACTTATGTTGCATGGTGAATCTGAGAACGAACCAACTTTTGAAGTCAGTAAAATGTTATAAAATGAACTTAATGTTGAGATATCAAGCTCAACATGTGATGATCCAGGATGACACGTACCAATTTTTGGTTTCTCTGACATGTATAGTGGTCATGCCGGTATATGTCATGGATACTTCATTGAGCTTTATTAGATTTATCTACCGAGAGTGATGGCACATTTGTTCCTTGCCAGCTCACTCATTCGCAAATGTTAGGTTTTTCCTTATGTACTGATCTTTATATATTGCACTTGTATTCTTGTTTTTAGGTCATTCTTGTACATTCCTTTTTATCTAATAGAAGAAGAAGAAGAAGAAGATCATTCTTCCTTGCCTCAATCTGTGTGTGTGCTTCTCCTTGAGAGTGAGAGAGTGTGTGTGAGCTTTCTTCCTTATCTCCTTCCTCGTGACATGGTATCAGATCCAGCGTTGCTGTAGAGAGCTCGTGGAGAAGGTGACGGTGAAGAGTATGCAACAAGGAGTGTAGAAAATGCGATTCACAAACGACCTCCGTTTGCTACGAAAATCGATGTGAAGGTAGAAGACCTCCGTTTCGAGCCCCTAAGGTAGGGCCCGTAGAAAAACCAGATGGAATGAGTCATGTTATGAGCGATAAGCTGGACAAGAACAACTTCCATGTTTGGGATTCAGAATGATGAATTTCCTGATGGGAAAAGGCTACTGGAAGTACATCGAAGGAGAGAATGAAAATGCTATGTAGTTACCAGAAAGGAATCGAACTATAGATCAGGTAAGAGCATATGAGGAATGGAATCAAGGAGCACCAAAGCTAATGTACTGGCTATCTGTTAGCATACTTGATAGCATGATTGGACACATACAGGATGCCAAGCCTCCAAAAGAGGCTTGGAACAGTTTGGTCACATTGTATGAGACCAATACAAAGGCAGGGAAATTGCAACTCAAGAACAAGCTGCATACATTGGAGAAGAAGAGCATGTCGGTAAGTGACTACACCTTGAAAATCAAAAGCATATGTGATTCACTTGCATCTATTGGCGTGAATGTAGATGATGATGATAAGGTGGAAGTGTGTCTTCGTGGTTTAGGAGCTGCATATAAGCAGTTCAGAACTTCCATAGAGACTAGGGAAAATATTCCGAATTTTGCTGATCTGGTATCTATGCTGATTATTGAAGAAACTGTTAGATATGCTCAATACTCCACCCTCATGTGACCACAAATGATCCATGGTGCTCTAAGTTGTAAGGCCCCCATTATGAGGAGAAGCCATTATGAGAGCCTGGACATTTATGGAACCCTAACTTCCAAGTTAGATGAGGTCTATGTGTGACCGTTGATGGTTGTAGATGATCTTTGTGAGCCTATCCATTAGGTTAGGTAGGGCATAAACTTCCAGGCCATTGGGTTGCCATTTAAGGTGAAAATAAAGGCCCTGTGGCATCGCGCAGTTTCCCCATAGAACCTTAATGGGGGGAGTGCAGAGGGGGACTTGCCCCATTCTGCGAGGTCCGGGGGGCCTATCCCCCTGGCTCATAGGGCCGAGATGGTAGGACTTCTGGTCATGGAGATATTGTCAGATCATATATTTTACCGACTATTTTGTATCTCCCGACTATGTTTATCTATACAGAACCGCCTTGTAAAAGCTATATAAGCATGACCCAGGTTGAGCTTTACATAGCATTGCGCACTAGTAAGCCCTTCATCTAGAGTCTATCTAGATCACCATCTAAGCTCCACAGTGGGAGCGCACGGGTGGACAACACCATCATTGTAACTGCATTACGCTTGGCAATTCGAGAATTTGAGTTCTCTATCTTTCAGTCTGCGTCTATCTTTGTCTGCATTTTTCTCTCAACTCTGTCTACAGGTCTATTCTGCTATGCTGTTATTTTCTTACATGGTATCAGAGCTCAAGAGGCTCTGAGTGGTGCAGAAGCAGAAACACAGAGGTTGCAGAGGTCTGAACAACAAAAGAGAGAAGATGACAAGTGGTGCGTCATCATCTACGACTAGGGGCCAAGGTGGTTCATCAACAGGAGTAGGTGGTGCACAAGCAGGAGCATCAATGATGCCGGTCATCCCAACATTGCGGATATGGCCACCAACCTTCACAGAAGGTAAACTTGATGATACAAACTACACCCTGTGGAAGTTCAAAATCACTTCTATTCTTGATTCGTATGAGCTTTTGGAGGCTGATCTTGGGACTGATCATGAGCCCCAAGAAAGACCTGATCCAAATAATCCTGGTCGAATGATTCCTCCTGATGTTGATCTTCTACATGCTTGGAAACGTAGAAATGCAGATGCACTTTGTGCTCTAGTTACAAGTACTTCTGATAGTGTTCTGACTCTCATTCAGCATACTATGAAGGCATGTGAAGCATGGAACATATTGAGAAATCAATATGAAACTCATAATCAGACACGGATTCAGAACTTGGAGAATCAGCTTGCAGCAGAACGGTTTGCTGATGGGGAGACTGCAGAGGTGTTTATCACTCACATAAAGAATCTACGAGATCAAATGGCAGGAGCAGGTGTTCAAAAGTCAAGTGAGGAACTAGCTCGTCGTTTTCTTCGAATCTGTCCACCTAAGTTTGATGGTTTGGTAACTGCTCTTAACACTCAAATCAGACCTCAACCACTAACTTTTGAAGAATTTAGTGCCTTACTCATGGAGGAGGAGCTACGGCTCAAGGCAAGGAGTGGTGGTAGCAAAGGAGATGCTGCATTCACAGCAAATGCCAAAGGAGGCAAAGCAGACTCTTCAAAAGATGGAGACAAAAAGAAGAACGGCAAAAAGAAGTTCAAGGGAGAGTGTTTCCAATGCAAGAAGAAAGGACACGGAATCCAAGACTGTCACATCAAGAAGGCAGAAGAGAAGAGTGGCTCTTCAAAAGGTGGCAAGGGCAAGGAGTCTGCCAACACAACAGAAACAGAGCTTGAGTTATTTGTTACGATAGAGGAGGTGTGCTCCTCGACTGAAGATTCAAGAACAGATGACTCATGGGTGTTGGACAGTGGTGCATCTCGTCACATGATGAGTAAAAAAGACCTTAACTGTTCCTTACAGCCTCTAAAGGAACCCATCACAGTAAAGGTAGGGAACAATGCAAGATGTCTTGTAGAGGGCAAAGGTACGTCTTCTTTCATTAACTCTAATGGTGATATCAGAAAGCTTTCAAATGTGTTGTATGTTCCACAAATAAAACGAAATCTACTTTCAATAGCTTCTATAATTGATCAAGGTCATCAAGCATCTCTGAATAAGACAGGAGCTAAGGTTATGGACGGTAACAACAACATTGTTGGGACTAGCATAAGGAGGAACAACATGTATGAGTTGTGTGCTCTTACAGTCACTACAAACGTGGGCACAAGTAAGCTATGGCATGAGAGATTCGGCCACATTGGATACCCTGTACTGAAGGAGATGCATCGCAGAGGTATGGTTGCACACCTACCATCGATTGTAGAAATGAAGGAACCATGTGAAGCTTGCATGATGGGCAAGCAACAGAGGAAGGCATTTCCACAAGAAAGCAAGAACAGGGCAAGCTATCCTCTAGAGTTGGTGCATGCTGACTTGTGCGGAAAAATGCCTACACAAGCCTTGGGCGGATCTTCCTACTTCATGTTACTTGTCGACGACTATAGTAGGAAGATGTGGATGTACTTCCTTCGCGATAAGGCTCAAGCTTTTGGTAAGTTTAAAGAATGGCTTCAGCTTGTTGAAATTGAAACAGGGAAGAAGATGAAGAAATTCAGGACAGACGGTGGTGGTGAGTTCACATCAATAGAGTTTGAAGATTTCTGCAAGAGTAAGGGAATTAAGCATCAACTCACAGTGGCACATAGTCCTCAACAAAACGGTGTTGCAGAACGTCAGAATCGAACCATCATGGAGATGGCAAGGTGCATGTTGAAAGGAAAGGGTTTGCCTAATCAATTCTGGGCAGAGGCTGTAAACACTGCTGTCTACATCTTGAATCGAAACTACACGAAGGCACTTGATGGAAAGACTCCACAAGAAGCCTACATTGGTAAAAATCCTTCTGTTTCCCATTTCAAAGTATTTGGAAGTGAATGTTACGTACATGTTCCAGATAGGGAGAGAAACAAGCTTCAACCAAAAAGCATCAAATGTATCTTCCTAGGGTATAGTGAAGATTAGAAGGCTTATAAGCTTTATGACCCTGAGGCTAAGAAGATCATGGCGAGTCGTGATGTGGTGTTTAAGGAGGAGCAGCCACATGCAGTGGAGGAGGTAAAGACAGCTTCCACTTTATCATCAGGCGAAGGGGCAATCCACTATGAACCTGGCCCAAGAGCTATCCCTTCTACACAAGAGAAGGAAGCATCATCTTCAGATGATTAGTCTAAAAGTCACCAACCTACCGACACCCAAGTGGAAAAGCCATTGCCACGTTGGGTGAGGCAGCTCTATGATTCTGCAAACCCCATCCCACAGTCATTAGAACAGGTTGCAGATGGACCGAGGCGATCACAGAGAATAGAGGAACAGAGACGGGCAAGCGCCCATATTGTAAACACAGCCTTGATGGCTGATCTCATTCAAGAAGAAGCGAAGGAACCAACCAATGTGGAAGAGGCACTCTGTGATCCGAATTGGAGGGCTTCCATGCAAACAAAATACAACAATATCATGAAGAATGGAACTTGGGAGCTAGTGGATCGACCCCCTAAGCATAAAGTCATTGGCACCAAGTGGGTTTGGAAGCTTAAGTACAAGGCTGATGGTACTCTGGAAAAATATAAAGCACGACTTGTTGCACAGGGCTACTCACAAGTTGATGGCATTGACTTTTGTGAATCATTTGCCCCGATTGCAAGAATGACTACTATCCAAGTAGTACTAGCTGTGGCTGTACATAAGCGCTGGCCAGTCTATCACATGGATGTTAAATCAGTGTTCCTGAATGGAGACCTCAAGGAGGAGGTATATGTGTCTCAGCCACCAGAGTTTGAGGCTCCCCATTCAGAGAACAAGGTATGTAAGCTCAAGAAGGCATTATATGGGCTATAACAAGCCCCTAGAGCATGGTACCAACGGATAGATAAGTATCTCTTGGATCTAGGGTTCAAAAGATGTGCTTCTGATGCTAACTTGTATGTTCTAAAGAAAGGAGGGAAGACAATTGTGCTTGTACTCTATGTAGATGACCTTGTGATTACAGGAAATGATGATGCTCTTCTTCAATGAACAAAAGATGCCCTGAGATCAGAATTTGAAATGATAGACTTGGGCTTAATGCATTATTGCTTAGGTCTTGAAGTTTGGCAGGAACCAGGGAAGATTTTCATCTCTCAACAAAAGTATGCAAGGAAGATATTGAAGGCATTCGACATGGAGGATTGCAAGGAAATTTCTACACCTATGGAGGTGAACACAAAATTATCTATTGAAGATACTTCACCTGTAGTGGATATTGGAAGATACAGGAAATTAGTTGGAAGTCTCATCTACTTGTGCAATAGTAGACCAGACATCTCTTATGTTGTTGGAGTAGTAAGCAGGTTCTCTAATAAGCCTTGCCAAACTCATTGGAAGGCAAGCATGCGGATACTCAGGTATGTGAAAGGAACCACTGATTATGGTATTCTTTATGAAGAAGGATCATCTCTAGTCAGATATTGTTACTCAGATTGGGCAGGAGATATTGATACCAGAAAATAAGTTTCTAGATATTGCTTTTCTTTAGGATCATGGATTTTCTCTTCGATCAGTAAGAAGCAACCGACTGTAGAATTATCTTCTACTGAAGCTGAGTACAAAGCTGCATGCGTTGAAGCATGTGAAGCAGTATGGTTGAGGAGGATCCTGTGGCACATAGGAATACAAGGACAGGAGGCTAAAAAGTTGAAATGTGACAACCAAAGTTGCATGGCCATCGCCAAAAATCCTGCTTTCCATGCACATACCAAGCACATAGAAATCCAGTATCACTATGTGCATGAGTTGATTGAGGAGGGGGTCCTGGAGATAACCTATTGCCCTACTGAAGAAAATGGAGCAGACATCTTCACCAAGGCTCTTGGGAGAGAGAAACTTCTTCGACAATTTCCAAAGCTTGGGATTGGACCAAGGAGGTAGTTCACCATCGGGTGGACATTGAGGGGGGGTGTTAGATATGCTCAATATTCCACCCTCATGTGACCACAAATGATCCATGGTGCTCTAAGTTTTAAGGCCCCCATTATGAGGAGAAGCCATTATGAGAGCCCGAACATTTGTGGAACCCTAACTTCCGAGTTAGATGAGGTCTATGTGTGACCGTTGATGGTTGTAGATGATCTTTGTGAGCCTAGCCGTTAGGTTAGGTAGGGCATAAACTTCCAGGCCATTGGGTTGCCATTTAAGGTGAAAATAAAGGCCCTGTGGTGTCGCGTAGTTTCCCCATAGAACCTTAATGGGGGGAGTGCAAAGGGGGGCTTGCCCCCTTCTGCGGGGCCTATCCCCTCGGCCCGTAGGGCCGAGACGGTAGGACTTCTGGTCATGGAGATATTGTCGGATCATATATTTTACCGACTATTTTGTATCTCCCGACTACGTTTATCTATATGGAACTGCCTTGTAAAAGCTATATAAGCATGGCCCAGGTTGAGCTTTACATAGCATTGCACACTAGTAAACCGTTCATCTAGAGTCTGTCTAGATCGCCATCTAAGCTCCACAGTGGGAGCACACGGGTGGACAGCACCATCATTGTAACTGCATTACGCTTGGCAATCTGAGAATTTGAGTTCTCTATCTCTCAGTCTGCATCTATCTTTGTTTGCCTTTTTCTCTCAACTCTGTCTACAGGTCTATTCCACTGTGCTGTTATCTTCTTACAGAAACGATCCTTGGTGAGGATTCAAACTCCCAAGGAAAGCCCAGTTCTGAGCAGGTATTCTACTCTGGCAGAGGAAGAGGCAGAGATAGAGGCTTGGGAAGTGGAAGAGGAAACAATAACCAAGACCAAGGTTAACAGCATAATCATGCAGGAGGAAGAGGATAGTTTCGAGGCAAGGGGAGCCAAAGAGGTCGCATAAATTTCCAAAGAAATGATTCGGGTAATGATAGTAAAGGATGTTGGAATTGTGGTAAACCTCGACACTTTGAATGTGATTGAAGGTTGAAGAATCAAAATAACAGAAGGAAGCAAAAAAACTATGCATCCACAAGTGCAGATGATTCTGAGAAGCTGTTCATGGTTCAACATCACATGATGAATACGATCTCTACTAGTATTTCAAAATCGAATGATAATGTCTAGTATGTTGATTCAGGTGCTTCAAATCACATGATGAGTCATGCAGAATGGTTTAGTAGTTTGTAGAAAATGCCAGCTCCTGGATATGTTGAAACAGGTGATGATACATCGCATCCTATTGAGCATACAACAAACATAGCATTGTCTATGGAGGACAGGAAGGTAAAACATCTTGCTGATGTGCTGCATGTTCCAAATATAACAAAGAATCTCGTTTCTATTGGACAAATGGTTGACCAAGGTTTACAAGTCAGGTTCAATGCTGATGCATTATATGTAGAAGAGTACAAGCAGGATGGAGGATTGGTTCCAAATGAAACAAAGTGGGTAGGATGTTCACCTTAAATGTGAAGATTACTGAAATGAATGCAACCATGTTTGCAAAAGGTGCACGAGTTATTGCAGATATAGAGATGTGGCACAAATGGATTGGACATGCAAACTTGCAAATGCTGAAATTGATGCAGTCAAAGGAGATTGTCCATGGATTACTAAATTTCAAAGTTGCAGAAATACAAAAGGTATGTGCAACATGTCAATTTGGTAAACATTCAAGAGCATCATTTCCACATGACAAGCATGTTAGTGAGAATGTACTAGAAGTAGTACATACAAATGTTTGGGATACTCCAAACACCACATCTATGGGTGGTTGTAGGTTTTATTTTACTTTCATTGATGACCATACACGCAAAGTATGGGTATATTTCATGAAAGAGAAGAGCGAGGTGTTCACTCACTTCCAGAATTTTAAAGCTATGGTGGAAAAGCAGATAGGGAAGTACATTCAGACATTAAGATCTGATGAAGGAGGTGAATACATGTCAAATGAGTGCAGCAGTTTTCTAAAAAATCATGGAATTCGACGTCAGTTTTCATGAAGGTACACACCACAATATAATGGCGTTGCTGAATGCAAAAATAGACATATTGCAAAAATAGCAAGAGCCTTGATGGCTGAGAAGAATATGCCTCATTGTTATTGGGCAGAATCTGTGCATACTGTTGTATACATCATGAACGGAACTCTGACTGCTGCTATATATCAAGTTACACCTGAAGAGAAGTTTACAGGTAAAAAGCCAAACTTATCACATCTGAAAGTTTTTGGTTGTATTGCATATGTACATGTCCCAGATGAATTGAGGATGAAGCTTGATCCACAATCAGAAAAGTGTGTCTTCATTGGATACTCCCTTGAGCAAAAGGGATATAAATGTTATAACCCACTCATACGACAAGTAAAGGTGAGCACAGATGTGGTATTTGATGAAAACTTAGTCTTGAACCAAATGACAAAGAAAATGCTGAAAAATCAAGTGCAGAATCTCATGTTTTGAGTGGTATGGATGCATTACCAAGCAATAGTTCCAACTCAAATCCATGTAGTGGAAGATTATGTGGAAATTTTAGTCCAGCAAATTCATCAAATACATCCAAGAAAGGTAAAGAAAATCTTTCTGCTGGTCATAAAACATGTGCAGGTTTTGAAGACCTTGATGGAGATTCAAGCAGTTCAGAAAAGAGTCTTGATGAGGAAATTGGATTGCCCTCTGTGAAGACTCCAGGAGTAAGAAGGGCACATGCAGATGATACAAGGAGAAGTAACCCAGGACCAAGAAGATCTGGGAGGATGCGGAATTTAGTGCAACGATTGACATATGATAGTTACATGGCTCATCATTGTGCCTACATGACAAAGGTAATACAAGATGCTGAACCTTCTTGCTTGAAGATGCAATTGGAATTGCACATTGGGAAAAATCTATGGATGAGGAGATGGCTGCACTTTATGGAAATGATACATGGAAGCTGGTTCCATTGCCGCAAGGAAAGAAACCCATAAGCTGCAAATGGGTTTACAAGGTAAAGCATAATGCTGATGGTAGCATAAGTAGGTATAAAGCACGATTGGTAGCTAAAGGATATGTAGAGACATATGGCATTGATTATGAGGAAACATTCAACCCTGTAGCTAAAATGTCTACTATCAGGACACATGTTGCATTAGCTACAACAAAAGGATGGACTTTGCATCAGATGGATGTGAAGAATGCTTTCCTACATGGTGAGTTACAAGAAGAAGTATATATGGACCAGTCACAAGGATATGAAGATTCAAAGCATCCAGAATATGTTTGCAGGTTACAAAAGGCTTTGTATGGGCTGAAGGAAGCCCCTCATGCATGGCATGCAAGGATTACTGATTACTTAACTAGCATTGGGTTTTCTATGTGTGATGCAGATCACTCACTATATGCAAGGAAGGCTGATGATGTCATCACTATTGTGGCTATTTATGTTGATGACCTGATTGTAGGTGGTGATAATGAAGGAAGCATCAAGTAAAGCAACTTCTTATGCAGGAATTTGACATGAAAGATATTGGTGTGCTATGTTATTTCTTGGGCATTGATTTTATACATACAAAAACAGGTATATGGATGTCGCAAAGGCAATATGCCTTGAATATGTTGCAAAAGTATGGTATGGCTGGTTGTAAGCCAATTTCTATGCCATTAGATCAGAATTTGAAGTTGGATACTACATCAGGTGAAGCATTGGAAAATGCTACTATGTACAGGAAAATTGTGGGAAGTCTTATATATCTCACAATTACAAGGCTTGATCTAAGCTATACTGTTGGACTTGAAAGTCAATTTATGCAGGTTCCCAGAAAGCCACATTTGGATGCTCTGAGGTGCACTCTATGTTATGTGAGTGCTACTTTGGATTATGCATTGTTTTATGAGGTTGGTGTAGATTTGTAGGTTTATGGATACACCGATGCAGATTGGGTTGGTAGCATTCCAAATAGAAGATCCACTAGTGGTTTTCTATTCTCACTTGGGAGTGCACCTGTTACATGGAGCAGCAAGAAACAACCCACTATTGCTTTGTCGAGTATAGAGGCTGAGTATAGAGGTGTTGCAATGGTAGCATGTGAGGCATCATGGCTAGAGATGTTACTTGCAGATTTAGGTGTGGAGGTGCAAAAGCCTATCACTATCTATTGTGATAATCTCAGCAGCATACAGTTAGCACATAATCCTGTTTTTCATGCTAGAAAAAAGCATATCGAGGTACATTATCACTTCATCAGAGAGAAGGTATTAGCAAGTGATATTGATCTTGTTCATGTGAGAATAGATGAGCAGGTTGCTGATATTTTCACCAAAGCACTTGGAACTGAGAAGTTGAAGAAGTTTCGGGAGATGCTTGGATTACAGGATATGGCATTGAGCGTGAGGGGTAGTGTTGAGATATCAAGGTCAACATGTGATGATCCAGGATGACACGTACCAGTTTTTTGTTTCTCTGACATGTATAGTGGTCATGCGGGTATATGTTAGGGATACTTCATTGAGCTTTATTAGATTTATCTACCGTGAGTGTGTGCTTCTCCTTGAGAGTGAGAGAGTGTGTGTGAGCTTTCTTCCTTATCTCCTTCCTTGTGACACTTAACACATTTGAATATGTGTTGCTCTTCATTAAAGAAAGAGAATGGTAAACATATAGACTCTTAGCATTGTTTTCCGTCTTTGGATTTTGCTTTGCTATTGCCGATGAATTGTTTGGAAGATTTATGATGTTCATTATGAGATAAATGTTGAAACTATTTCAAACATGTAAGGCTTGCTAATTTTGATCATGTGAGATATGTTTCACATCATCTAAAATCTACTCACTTGAGGATCGTTTAATTCTAGTAGATGCAATGTTGTTGGAAGCACTAATATCGATCAAAAATATTGCTCAAAGGCACCTAAAGTTTGTTCGATACAAAAGTGACTTCAAGAAAAGTAAGGACATGGTATGTGACGATGAATTGATCACTCATCAAAGACTCTAGAAGTATTATCAATCTAAATTTTGCTATTCTTTCCCCCTCCTTTCCATGATCCCAATGACAACGTGCATGATCTTGTAATCAAAAGTGTAATTCTGAAATTGTGTCTAGTCTAGTCAGAGGGCACAATCTAGTGCTCCCTTGACATTTTGGCAAGAGTGAGTATGTATGTGGCCAACCCCTCCTTATATAGGTTTTCAAGAGCAGTTCATCAATGGTGATTACAAATTGATGATGTCATCGATGATGTCATCAATTCAAAACATGACCTCTACATATCATAATCAAGCAAGTAGATAGTCGCTCTTATGGTTTGGGCATGTCCAGGACACAATGGAAGCATTAATTTCTCCAAATTCTGAAACCAAGCATGAGATATAGAAAGTCACATGGAATTTGAGGTTCAAGATGGTTTTTTTGTCCATGACACCATGTCTTATGATGATAAGACTTGATGAACTGATCTAGTTCAAACTTACAAGTGCAATTCAAGATTGGTTTGCTTCCAATATCCTTTTAAAAGTCCCTTTACCTTCTAAATAATTAGATTCTATTCTAATGTTTACTTGTATTTGCAATATCATGCCTCTATCCTTGTATCCATAATCATTTTACTTGAATGCATGCATAATGTATGCAAAGAAGCAAAGTTAATGATTGTAACTCATGCAAATGCATGTGTTTGCATGTTTTTGCATGTATGATTTCAACAACGGTAATCATATTGTGATGTCAAGGAGAGTATGGAATGGCTTTTATCACTTGGATACATATAAGAGAGTTTCCTCAAAGGCCTTGCCTACACATAATTCTTTTATGATTGAAGCATAATTATGGCATGTTGATTTTGATCATTTAAATGTCAATACTCTGCTTTACTTGCAAAAGAAGGATACGGTTAGTGGTTTGCTGACACTCAAGATCCATTAAAAAACATGCATGTGAAGGATGTATACTTGGAGAAATTCATAATGCTTCTTTTCCAAAAGATGGTGCTACACATGCTACATAGAAATTGCAACTTGTTCATAGTGATCTATGTGGGTGTGGTCAACACTCATCTTTCGGCAAGCATGTATACCTTGTTACCTTCATTGATAATGCAACACACTATACTTGGGTGTACTCTATGAAAGCAAAGAATAAGTTATTCTCTTTCTTTAAAATATTATTAGTTATGGCTGAAAATTTTTGTGGCAATAAGTTTTTAACTCTTCACATGGGTCTTCATGGTGAATACATATCATTTGAATTTAATATTTTTCTTTGTAAATGAAATATTGATCACCAATGTACAATTGCATATACACCTCAATAAAATGGTGTTGCAAAGCACAAGAATAGAACACTTCTTAAAACAACATGATGTAGTTAAGGGAAAGCACCTTCCATATAAGTTTTGAATGGAAGCAGTCATGTGTGCAAACTATGTATTGACTTGATGTCCTACAAAAAAATTAGATTCATTACACCTCATGAGCATTGGAATGGGTAGAAGTTGATGGCTAGTTATATGCGCATATTTGGTCTTTTGGCATATGCTCTTTTGCCATCACAACAATGTCACAAACTCGATGAAAAGACAAAGAAATGTATATTTGTTGGATATAGTAGTCAAACTAGAGGTTATAGATTATATTATCCATTGAGAAACAAAATTATTGTAAGTTAGGATGTGATATTTGCTAAAAATTCATCTTACCCTTTACTTAAATGAAAATTTCAGCTAACAATTAGCTCACAAGATATGTTTGAGACATTCATGCCTTCTTTCAGTGTGGTCTACTTGAATATGGCCATGTACACCATCCAAATGAGGTTCAAAGAGGTGAAAATGTTTAGGAAAAATTTGGCTAAAAAACTCTAGCCAAACATGGTTGGAAATTGTTGATATATTTAGGTAGTGATGTGTGTGAACACTCTAGGACCGTCGGGGCACTTTTTTCCCTCTTTAGGAGGTTTTTTTCCCCCGGCTTGTATATACGCCTATTGCCCTAATGGGCTACTTATCTTTGTACATTCTCTAGTAATACATTCAGTATTGTGTGTTTGTGCTCCAAGCTTCTTCTTCTTCCTTGTGCTGTTCGCGTGCTTCCGCAGACGTCTATCTCCAACAATTGGTATCAGAGCAGATCGTCGCTTCTTCTAGGGCGCCGTCGACACTCCTCCGTTTGTAGTCTCAGATTCGCACGAAATTTGGTGAGCATACTCAGGTCTACCAGAACTCATCTGGGCAGTTCCGTTCAACTTTTTGAGATACAGTCAATTTTCTGCATCAAGGTATTTTAGTCACCGGCCATGGCTGAAAGCAGTGATGTATTCCGTATGTTGGCTGTTGAGGATAAGTTGGATGGTACCAACTACCCATTATGGGCTTATATGATGCGACATGTACTGGTTGCAAAAGGATTGTGGAACATTGTGCAGGGTGTTGAAAGACGTCCTGTTACACCTGTAATGACAGGTACTGCAAATACAGGTGTTGGAGCTGATGAAGATGGTGTCGAAGATGATATTCCGCAGATTCCTGTTCGTGCTGTTGTTTCTGTTGCACCTACTGCAGAGCAGATTCGTTGGGATGGCAGAGATGCCCAGGCACATGCATTGATAGCTTTGTCTGTCAAACGTGCCATTATTCCTCACATTCGCTCTTGCAGAACAGCAAAGGATGCTTGGGATACACTTACCACTTTGTACCAGGCTAGGAATGAGGCTCGTGTTGCTTACCTTCGAAAACAGTTGGAGAGTGAGCACATGAATGAAGGTGATTCTATGGACAATTTTCTTACAAAGATCAAAGACCTGAACGAACAATTGATTTCTGCTGATGAGGTTATACCAGATAGCTCACTTGTGCAGACCGTTCTGAATGGTCTTCCTGATTCATATCAGAGTTTTGCCTCTACTCTTCGGTTGATGATGAAAGGCAATCCGAATGCCTTGTCATTTGAGGAATTAGTCTCTGTTTTGTTGCAGGAAGATCAGTCCAGGCAGAATAGGTCCATTATGCGTGTTGTAGATCAAGCTTTCCTGGCTAGTTAGAAGGGCAAAGGAAAATGGAGCTCTTCTACTAGTAAACAGAAATCTGCAAATGCTGCACAATCGAAGAACCAAGATAAAGATGAGAAGAAATCAGAAAAGCAGAAATTGTTCTGCAAGTACTCTAAAGGAAATGATCATATTATAAAGAACTGTCCAAAACTGGCTGCTAAAGAGGCAAAGAAGAAAGAGGCTGGAATGGTTGTTGCAGAGGCCTCTACACCAAAAACAGAGTCTGCAAATCTTGTGCAGGAAGAAGAATGGGCGTTTACTACTATCTGCAGTTTTGACCCATCTTCTCATGATCAGTGCATGTCTGTAGTAGACTCAGATGTTTGGTACTTTGACAGTGGGGCGACCAAACATATTACCTCGCAGCGTAGTTTCTTCTCTTCACTCGAGCTTGCCCCTACAGGGAATACTGTCACATGCGCCAATAACTCCTCTTATCCTGTTATGGGAGTTGGTAAGATCATTCTGACTACTGCTGATGGTAGTTCTTTCACTTTGTCAGATGCTTTATTTGTGCCAGGGATCAAAAAGAACCTGTTATCAGTTTCTGCATTAGCCAAGATTGGCTTGGTTGTGAAATTCGTTGATGACAGGTGTACAGTCCATGATCTCTCAAATGGCGATGTGATTATTGCTTCTGGCATTTTATGTTGTGGGCTGTATAAGCTCATAGACTATGAAAGATCTGTGAATGATTCGGCATGTGCAGTTCATGATTCTCAGGCTATGTCAAATGCAAAGCTTTGGCATGCACGCTTTGGTCATCTGAATTTTGCTAGTTTGTTACGCCAGCAGAAATCTGAAATGGTGTCCTCTTTGCCCAAACTTGAGGCACCTGGAAAACATGTTTGTGAAGGCTGTATTTTGGGCAAAATGCAGCGTTCTTCCTTTCCAAAAGATGGTTCAGTTCGGGCTACGCAGGAATTGCAGCTTGTACATAGTGATGTCTGTGGTCCTATGCAGACACCCTCTTTTGGAAATTACCTTTACTTCGTGACTTTCATTGATGATTTTTCCAGGCATGCATGTGTATATCCACTCAAAGCCATGCATGGGTATATCCATCAAAGCAAAGTTCGAAGTGTTCATGTGCTTCAAACAGTTTTTGGTTTTGGCTGAAAATCTGTCAGCATGTAAAATGGGCACCCTCCGTTCTGATCGAGGGAGGGAATATATGTCTTCAGATTTTAATGCATTTCTGGCTGAACGTGGGATAAAACACCAGTGTACAGTGTCGTATACACCTCAACAGAATGGAGTTGCTGAACGAAAGAACAGGTCACTCATGGAGATGGCGAGGTGCATGGTCAAAAGTCAGGCTTTACCACATAGTTTCTGGCTTGAGGCTGTCATGTGTGCAGCATATGTACTGAACAGGTGTCCCACTAAAGCGTTGCAGTCTATCACTCCATATGAGGCTTGGCATGACCGCAAGCCATCTGTTGCTCATCTGCGTGTTTTTGGTTGTTTGGCATATGCATTAGTGCCTGAACAACATCGTAGAAAATTGGATGATAAGGCAGTAAAATGTATTTTTGTTGGGTACAGTTCTGAAAGTAAAGGTTATCGTGTGTATCATCCACAGACTAAACGCATTCTGGTTAGCCGTGATGTTGTCTTTGTGGAAGATGATATTCAGCCATTGCTTTCATGTACTAAGGAGACATCTGTTAGCTCCAAAGACATGTATGATACTTTGATGCCTCTTTTTACAGGTGGACAGGCTAGTGCTGGTCCTAATGAGGCAACTGCTCAGCCTTTGCAGGTTTCATATGATGATGCAGATCATTCCATTTCTGATGCAGATTTACATGATGCACTTGTTGATGAGAGAGCTAATATTGAGCAGGCAAAAACTATGCCAAAATGGCTGGTGTAGACTTTGCGTGACAGAAAATTAGATGCACCTTTGTCATATCGTACTCATTCAGGCTCTCATAGTGCCTCCTTTGCATCAGATTGCTATGCTATGGCTGCATCTAGTCTCTATGATGAGAATGAGCCTGTTTCTTTTGATGAAGCACAAAATTCAGAAAATTGGATGGCTGCTATGCAATCTGAATATGATGCTATAATGAAGAATGGTACATGGTCTTTATGTGACTTGCCTCCTGGCAAGAAGGCCATTGGCACTAAGTGGGTATACAAGCTGAAGCGTAAACCTGATGGTACAGTTGACAGGTATAAGGCTAGGCTTGTTGCAAAGGGTCATGCACAGGAAAGAGGCATTGATTTTGATGAGACCTTTGCACCTACATGCCGTATGACTACTGTTCGGAGCATTTGTGCACTTGCGGCCCATCATGGTTGGAATGTACATCAGTTGGACATTAAAACAACATTTCTGAATGGTGACTTGCATGAAGAAGTGTATGTTTTTCAGCCCCATGGCTTTGTGCAGAAAGGGCATGAAAACCAGGTTTGCAGGTTAAAGAAGGCATTATATGGTTTAAAGCAAGCACCACATGCTTGGTATGAGAAGATACATGCCTATCTGATTGCACATGGTTTTGAGAACAGTCCAACTGAAAGCACCTTATATGTTAAACGTGCTAATGATGTGCTTCTGATCATTGTTGTCTATGTTGATGACATGCTGCTCACTAGTCCTATCGAGACACATATTGCTGATTTTAAGGCTGATTTGCATGCCTCATTTGAGATGTCTGATTTGGGGCATTTGCATCACTATTTGGGCATTCAGTTTATGCACGTTGATGGTGGAATGGCTTTGTGTCAAACGAAATATATTGACACATTATTGCAACATTTTGGCCTTGAAGACTGTAAGCCTATTGCCACTCCTATGGAGACAGGTTTACGATTGAGTCTTCATGATGCTGGAGATGCATTTGATGCTGTTCTCTATCAGCAGGCTGTTGGATGCTTGATTTACTTATGCATTACTCGGCCAGATATTCAGTTTGCTGTCTCACAGATGAGCAGGTTTATGCATTGCCCAGGAGTCACGCATTGGAAAGCGGTTAAGCACATCTTTCGCTACTTGAGTGGTACTCGGCTACTTGGGTTGTTTTATCCCAAGGGGGGATCACTACCGCCAGATTTGCATGCTTTTTCTGACTCAGATTGGGCTGGTTGCTATGACACTCGTGTGTCCACCAATGGTTTTTGCTTCATGCTTGGTAGCTCATGTATATCTTGGTTGAGCAAGAAGCAGCCTACTGTGGCCACTTCCAGTTGTGAGGCTGAGTATAGGGCAGCTTTCACAGCGACTGTTGAGTGTGTGTGGCTCACACGCCTTATGGTTGATTTGGGTGTTGGCCAGTCTTCTGCCACCACCATCTTCACTGACAGTCAGAGCGCATTGGCAGTTGCGAGGAACCCTGTGTTCCATGCTCGCACTAAGCACATTGAGGTGCATTATCACTATGTCAGGGAGAGGTTCTCTGCTGGGGAGATCAGCTTGGCATATGTGCCCACGCAGGAGAACATTGCAGACCTTTTCACGAAGGCTCTGCGTAGGGAGAAGTTTGAAGCTTTCCGCAAAGCTTTGGGCTTACTTCCTTTTGTGGAGTGATTTCCACATAGCTTGGCACTTCCTTATACATGAGTGCCAGCTCCTTGTTCACCGCATCACTCCCAGGGGGGATTTGTTGATATATTTAGGTAGTGATGTGTGTGAACACTCTAGGACCGCCGGGGCACTTTTTTCCCTCTTTAGGAGGTTTTTTTCCCCCGGCTTGTATATACGCCTATTGCCCTAATGGGCTACTTATCTTTGTACATTCTCTAGTAATACATTCAGTATTGTGTGTTTGTGCTCCAAGCTTCTTCTTCTTCCTTGTGATGTTCGCGTGCTTCTGCAGACGTCTATCTCCAACAGAAATTCCAAAAATTTGTAGAGGAATGTGATTGCACAATTCTAGTCAAAGATGGTTCAAGACATTGGTTGAAAGTTTGCAAAACTTGCAGCCACACATGGGTGAAATTAAGATGATATTTACCCCATTTCTCATGTACATTTTGATGATGTATTACATGTGGAACAAATGTCTATCAAGGATGCACAATCTATGCCAAAGTGGTTACAAAAGACATTGCAATATAGCAAGCTGAGTGCTCCTTTGCTTGGTAGAAAAAATTCAGCTCTCACCATGCATCAAGTGAAGAATGGCATGTAAGGAAGAGCCACTCGCTTTTGAAGATGCACCTAATGATTCCAACTAGCTAAGTATAATGTAATTAGAATTGGATTCTATTTTTAAAAAAATGCACTTCGGAGTTATGTGAATTTCCAAAAAGTAAGAATGACATTGGTACTAAGTGGGTTTACAAGATTAAAAGAAAGTCATATTGTAGCATTGATCACTACAAAGCCAGATTAGTTGCAAAAGTTTATGTGTAAAAATATGGCATTGATTATGAGGAGAATTTTGCACTCACTCCACACATGACTACCATTTGCATTGTGATTGCATTGGCTACCCATTGTTGTTAAAAAGTGCATCTATTGGATATAAAAACAGACTTCTTGGATGATGACTTGTGGAAGAGTTCAATGTGAAGCAACCACCTAGATTTGTCAAAGGTCAAGAGCATATGGTTTGATCATTGAATAAGGCTATGTATGGACTAAAGAAAGCTCCACATGCATGTTATCACAAGATTCATAAGCACTTGATTGCTCTTGGTTTTACATGTAATCCAATTGAAATCACACTTTATGTATGCAAAGATGGTTCTGATCTTATAGTGCTTCTTCTTTATGTTGATGAAATTCTCTTGACTAGGTAATGTGATGAGAAAATTGGCAAGTTTATGCTTGATTCACAACATACTTTTGATGTCACATATCTTGGTCCTTTGGAGTATTATCTTGTCATCTAGTTTGTATCCATTGAGGGGGGAATTCTTGCGCACTAAGCAATGCATATTAAGAAACTAATTTAGCATTTTGGTTTTGAGGATGGCAAGCCTATATCAACACAAGTGGAAACAAATTTAGGCTCTCAATTGAGGATGCGGGTGATGCATTTGATACTCCTCTTTATCAGCAAATTGTGGTAGGTTTGATATATGCATGTAACACAAGGTCGGACATACATCATGCAGTTTCCCAACTGAGCCCATTTATGCATAGCCCTAGCAATAAGCATTAGCAAGTAGTAAAACATGTGTTTAGATATCTCAAAGGCACTTTGAGTTTGGATCTATTTTATGGTAGAAATTATCTTTTATGGTAGATAGTGATTGGGTTGGTTGTTATGATACATGAGTGTCCACTAGTGGTGATTGATTTTTCCTTGGAGAATCATGCATATCTTGGTTGAGTAAAAGCAACCTACTATGGTGAAATATAGTTGTGAAGTTGAGTATAGGGAAACATGCACAACTATAGTGGAGTGTATATGGTTGAGATGCATATTGACGGACTTATGCATGGAGATTGACTCGTCTATGCATACTCTCATTGATGGACCATGCATGGGAATTGATTCATCTACGCATACTCTCATTAATAATCAAAGTGCATTGGTAGTTGCAACAAATCCGGTGCTTCATGCACTCAAAGCACATCGAGGTTCACTATCGTTGTGTCAAAGAGCACCTTAAAATTGGAGATATTGATTTGGTATATATGCCTATACAAGATAATGTGGCAGACATATTCACCAAATATCTTCCATGGGAAAAGTTTGAAGTTTGTTTAAAGCTTTAGGCTTATTAACTTGTGGGGGCTGATTTATCTCTTCCTCTTTGTGTGCACATCATTCATTTCAGAGTGGTTTGTAAAACTTATGTGTCTCTAGACTAGCTTTGATGTGAATTGTTTCCCTATACATGGGCACTTTTTTACTCTAGTGTGGCTAAAGATTTTTTCCCATGTTATCACATATCCATGATAGGCTCATATGTGGTGGTATATGCTATCATTTCTTTTGGTGTGCCAATCTCCTTCTTGTCTCTTGTGTGTACTTATATTCATGCTTCCTCACTTAATCACACACCTAATAGGACTAAACTTGGCTTATATCATTATTTAATTCGGTCTTCTTCTACACTCATTGAAATCCTCATAGGCCTTCACATGTGATGCTCAAGTTCAAGGGAATTGAGGAGTTACTGTTTAGGTACATTATTATCTTATTTAACTTATTTGATATTTGTAACTAGGTACTTTTCATATTTTCTGGTAAGCATACTACATCTAATGCCTATTTTTTTCAAATCTTTTCGTTCAGACCATCTAAAAACCAAAATATAAAGTTTTTTTTTATTTTTCTTAGTTGAATTTTTTAACTTCACAAGAAGTAGATAAGATATGAATAAGAAGGTTGATGAACCTATATTTCCTATAGGGCCTCTATCATGAATTCATGTCATTACAAAGAGGGTAAAAGGTCTACAACTCCCCTAAAGAACAATCTTTTCTAGCGTTTTTAATCCTATTGCAAAGAAGTAAGAAGGAAATCCCCATGGTAGGTTACTTTAGGTTCCTGGTTAAGTACATCCTTGTTTATCCACCTTCTCTAGAGAAATTCCCTGGCTCACAAACACATCCTTGTTTATCCACCTTCTCTAGAGAAATTCCCTGGCTCACAAACTCCAACAAGTAAGCTAGGCATCTCACAACTTTGCCTAACACAACGGCTACCAAGGTAACATGTTTCTCAAACAAACAACATAATGATCTATATATTTTGAAGATTTTAGGAAAAAATTAGAATAGGTCTTTGATATATTTTGGTTTCCTTGTGCATGTAATGTTTGATATGTTTTCAACATGGAAGAAATCTTCTAACATGAAAACTCAAAATCCGAGAACTTGTAGTCTATATGACCCTTACTTTTTGTAATCTCAACATGTTTCGAGTAGGTGATAGAGGAGAAATATTGGACTAAGGGCTAATGGTGCTAGAGACTATGTCTCTTAGACGTCTTATACATCAAAATAATTAGTGTCGAGTAACCTAATTGATTGTACACTTCATGATGTTGTATATACCATCATATGGATAGACCCTACTTCTATCAAGGGCTATATGCGACCAATACAATAATGCAAGAGATCTTGCATCACTTGGACGTCTTATACATGCTTGAGGAACCCAAGTTGAACGTACACTAATTCGATAGAGATTTCCATAATTTGGCACACCCTATTCCCATCCACTGTTACTAGATCCTCTTCACTAGAGCCTCCAAGAATCACTTGATACTTCTTCTCAAGCCTTTCAATAGATCCACTACTCCTAATTAAAAGTGAAAGAATTGTACTTGAATTATGTAAGACGAGGCCACATATTTTCCTTCATATGAATGGCTACACCGTTTCATATGAGTTCTTCAAGTACATCCACTCCTCCGAATCAAAATGAAAGGGGTAGCATATCTTCTCTTCATAAGTCTTTGGAGATTCATTGATTGTCTCATGTCTTTTCTAAGTTCTCTTTGGATGAGAAAACCTTCGGAAAAATTGCACACTTAAGGTAAAACCGTGCAAACGGAAAATGGTATCCTTCAAATAGAAGAAAGGTCGAACTTTGGTGTTCTACTCTACAAAAAAGAGTGAAAATGACTACCATTCATGAAAGATGCTAGTCTTGAAAACATTGGGGATGATGCTTTAAGAACCACATTCTCTAGGACACATGCAAGGGCACATGAAGACAAGATGTTGATGGATAGAACCCAATGGTGGAGTTGGGGATGGTGATAATGATGATGATGAAGGAAAAGATAAACGTTGGGGATGATGTTATAAGAAGCACATTGTCTAGGGCACATGAAGATAACATGTAAAATTGGAGATGATGATGCTGATGAAGAAAAAAGTTCATGGTCTTGCTTAATAGTTGATATGAATGTTCTATGGCAATAAGTTCTCCTTGGGTAGCTTATATTATTTTAAAATTGTGCAACTCCCTCTTAGGTACCTTCTTAGATGTCCTCTCTAGGTCATTACAAAGTATTTCCAAGCCCAAAGGGGACACATTTAGGATTAGGGATTCAGATGTAAAACCAACAAACCAAGTCTCTCCTAGTTTAGTACATTGCATTACCATTGATTGTGAGTGTCATAGCATTACTCAATTCTTCCCCTTTACCCTATTTCTATACGAACCCGCCTTAGTAGGCACATGTCCATAATACCTACCAAGATGATAACTTCTGTGATCCAGTTGGAGAGAGAGAGGGAGAAAGAGAGAGAGAGAGAAAGAGAGAGAGAGGGGGGTGAAGGATAATACTTTCTGTGATTACAATGTGTGTGTGTGTGTGTGAGAGAGAGAGAGAGAGAGAGAATAAACGTGGGTGCCCAAAGAAAAGCAGAAAACGCCAAGATCAAACGTTCACACCAACGTCTCTATTCTTTTCCATCGCGTCTATAAACTCGACTAGCCACGCGGGATTCCAGTACAGAGCGCAAGCCTCCACAGATGTGAGGTCCCCTCTAGTCTTCACTCAGAGTTCTTTGCTCACCCACTCGCACCTAGTTGCCGTCCCGGAGAGAGCAGGCAGATCCTGATTTCTTCCTCACCATGGCCATTTCTTCATCTGCTTCGTCTTCCATGTCTAAGTATCAGCAACAGCTGCTCCGCGTCTCAATTGGTGCTGGATTGTCCCTCCCTGCGATCTCTTTATTCGTCGTCCTCTCTGGCTTCAGCTTCTCGCTTACGCTACCGGCCTCTCTGCAGGCCCTCCTTCCAGCTGTTGAATCTCTGTTCATGGTGTCTTTGCCCCATTTATGGAAAGCTTCTCTAAGTTGGGTCACTCCACCTTGCTTGTTCGTCCTCTTAAACGGCATAATTGTCATACTCGCAGCCACTTCTGGCCGCTCAGTTTCCACCTCTGCCGACATCGACTCGGACATGGAAGTCAGCTTCTCCTCCAAGCTGGGCAACGTGTCTTGCAGGCAAGGCGTCCTAGAATTCCAGGCTGCATCTCCTATCGATACCTCAATTCCTTCTGTGCAATTTATGAGAATGCACGCTGTAGACAAGGAGAAGCCCAGAATGCAGATGTTCGTCGACGGACCAGACGAAGACGATGATAAGCAGATCGCTCTGCAGACAAATCCGATAGCGAGCACTCCATCTGTAGAAACTTTTGGCCACTGTCACAAGCACATCGAGGAAAGTATACCTTCAGCAGCATATCCATGCAGGGATACAGCAAGGGGCGCTTCTGAACCGACGAGTCCAAATTTCACGGTGACCCCTCCTCTACAGAAGAACGGTAGCCGGAGGTCTCTGTCCATGGATTCATCTCCGCTCGCAGACGGAGATGGTGACGGTTCCGAGCAGCTTAGTGAAGAGGCGTTCCGAAAGAAGATTGAAGATTTCATATTCAAGGTGAACTCAAAGATCAGAAGTGAAACGAGAGTGAAGTGATGGACAGCTCCATGCACGGATATGGAGTCCAGCATACGTGTGGGGGAACACGATTCATATCAGTTTAATCCAGCACAGTATGCGGCGGCAGCACCCCTTTGCCATCATCGCCTTTTTCATCATCTCTCGCATCGTCATCACCACTTCCACCGTCATCATCCATCTCTTCTTCTTGCTCAAGGGCTCGATTGAGTGGGAATTAATTAAGAACTGCGAAGTACTGCTAAACGGATCAGGCATGTTTTGGACGTAGCACGTATATATCTACTATATGCATATATGGAAATAAATAACAATGGCTGTACAGAGGAGGTTCTGAATAGTCTTTATAATCGTATGCGTTCATGCATGCACCACGCAAATGAATAGTTGATGAGAAAGTTGCATTTTTTGCAGAGGTACTTGTTGTATAGATCATGGGGGGGACAAATACGAGCGGTTCTTGTAGGCTAACTCAGTCTCAAGCTTGAAGAGCATTGATTCATGATCAGTAATTAACATATGAGTTGTTCGGAAGTAAAAGCTCTCTCTCTCTCTCTCTCTCTCTCTCTCTCTCTCTCTCTCTCTCTCACACACACACACACACACACACATACCTTGATTTATGTGTTTACATATCCCTTGTGAGCTGTTGCTCACTCCAGCACTAAATGAGTCTGACACAGAAGTGAGAATTATCTCTATGAAATTATCTCTATGCTTTGTTTGAAGGCGTGTGCCAACTGATGGTAAGAATTCAATCCTTTCTGTGAAATGTCCATCTGATTTTGGAAATATGGCACCTGAAAGATTAATGGCCAACACGCAATTATATAGTTGACCATCCTTACTTAGAATAGCGGTGTCTTAAACCATCTGGTTTTATCTTGTTCCACAAATTGGTGCTCATGATACCGAGGTTCAAACACGGGAAAGTGAAACAAGATATGGTGGTTTTATCCCATCTCTAAATAATGTTTTGATGTGCACTAGATACTATAAAAGTAGGGTGAGACCTTGGCAAGAGTATCGGTGGCTTTTTGCTTACACGTATGTGCCAATAAAGAGGTTATTAAAGTGTCTTATGTTGTACTCAATTGCACCAAGATATATGTCCAGCCTCCTGTAAGGTTGTTGCACCGAGTTTACAATGATCTCTCACGTTTCAAAAATGTTCTAAAAGCCATTGCAGATCTACTTGAAAATTCTCTCTTTGCATATGAGAACGCCTTTTATATTTAGCTCCATACTCTCAAGTTTTAAATGTTCTAGAAGTCACTGGAGGTCTACTTGATCAATTTCTCATTGTCTGTAAGAGAAGTTTCAAATATTCGAGAGATCATTTGCAGGTGTACTTGATCTTTACATGAGAGAGAGAGAGAGAGAGAGAATTGCATCATGTGATGCCAAAAGGGATGAAGTGTTGTCTTCACTTACACAGTGCTAACATCTTTCAAGCACGGAAATATATCATCTTTCTTGGAACAACTAAGAATCTTTCGATTTTTAGATGTGCAATACAGGGGACCCTACCTATTACTTTTGGTTCAGTGAAGTTCTGTGGTAGTCCATGAGGGATCTTATATCATGCAATGCCATCTCTAACCATGATTACCTTGGTTTGATGATGTGTGATGTAATGAGGGATCTTAATGTCACCTCTTATCATGATAATCTTGGTTTGATGATGTGTGATGTAACGACTTTCTCTGCTATGATCCCGTTTCTCTCAAGGATATAGAAGTATGCAAAGTTGTACGAGCTTTGCGTGAAAGAAAATATTGTGCTATTTTTTGGTTTTCAATTATGAATGATAAACTTGGGTAGATGATGTATGGTGTAATGATTGTTTTTGCTATGATCACGTTTCTCAAGGATATAGCAAGTAGTATGCAACGTTGTTTGAGTTTAGAATGTAAAAAGATATTCTGCTACCTTTTATCTTTTTAAAAGAATTCAACCGAAGCCTACTCCCCCGGACTTTAACTTTGAAATTGCAACTGTACAAGTGAATGGGCATAGTACCCACGGGACCCCCCATATCCCACAAAGCAGGGGTTAGACAAGGAGACATGGAAAGTTTTTCACTTATGAACTTGGTTTGATGATGTTTGATGTAATGACTTTCTCGGATGAGCACGTTTCTCAAGGATGCAGTAGTATGGAAAGTTAAATGGGCTTTGAATGAAAGAAAATATTGCGTTATTTTGTGGTTCTCATTTATCAATGGATGTTATGGAAATCGAAGAGCATACCCCAGCTCCATGTATATGATTTCCTTGGATAACAAATAACCTCTCCCCCCTTGATACAAGTAAAACATGAAATTCAGTAAGAATTGACCTGAACTATGGTATAGTGGAAATACAAATACAAAGCAAGAGTTCTCGAGAACCTAACTTGTGACATGCCCATGACCTAGGTAAGAAGTGATCTAACGGCATGGTAGAAATGCAAATCAAGAATTCTGGAACACAACATATATATATATAGGTAAAACATGAACTTTAATAAGAATTGACCAAAATTTTTCCATGGTGGATACGGAAATCAACAATTCTAGAACAATTCTATATATAGCTAAAACCCATATGAGGGATCTAAATGATGTGTCATGTCTTATCATGGTGGAATCGACCTTAAGTTTTCCATGGTGGATAGGGAAATCAACAATTCTACAACATTTATATGTGTAAAATCCATATGAGGGATTTAAATGTTGTGTCATGTCTTTCATGGCCAGCTTGGTACGATATATGGCTTCGTGATTTTCTGTCATATTTCTCTCCTTTGCAATGTACATGCGTTGTGATTTGATGTTGTAATGGGGGTGATCGTCTCTATTTGAGTTAATGCTGTTCATGGTATGGGGTCTTGGGTGATTTGGACAACAGCTAAAGCTAATGCTGGCAAGAGTATCTAAAGTATGACGTGGTGGAAATGTCAGAAGTAGTCCTTTTCTAATGGAACAAGCATGTAATGTAAGGTCTCTATATCTCTTCTCCAAATCAAGATCCTCTACAAAAAAAAAAAAAGGAGATGGATGCTTGAGGTTTCAAAGGATATTCCATACATTCTCTCATATGATGTGTAAGAAATAGAATTGAAATCCGTTTTCTTCACGAGGCTCTTTTAGAATAGAAAAAAGACCCCCTTTCTTTTGGGAATATTAAAAAAATCAAGTTCATTTAAGAATGATGAAGTATAACCCTTTTTTATTTCCATTGCAATAATATGATGCGGAGAGTACTAGGTTTTTCTCATACAAATATCTCTTGAAGCCCTATATGTGATATAGGGGGGGGGGGAGGTTTTACAAAAACTAGACGTCAACGAACTTTAGAAATCTTTTGAAGGACATCTATGATTCCTGTCCTTAGAAGGATACGGCTATCCCTCCATTAATTAGGAGAATTGATACCAAATATTACCCCTTCACTTAGGTATGCCCAAACTAGTCGTATATGATTCTTGAAATATTGAAGTGTGATTTTATAACACATGGAATACATAGAATACCTTATGTATAATCCTCGTAATTAGACTGTGATGGAAAACTACAAAAGAGATAGATGCATGTAATAAGAGAAAATTTGAGGGCAACAATTAGCCTTTAAAGGCACATTGGAATAGTTGTGTACATCGCTCAATAGGTAAGAATTTACATTCATTCACTTTTAACTCTATGAGAGAGAGGGAGAGAGAAAGAGTTCAACTCGTTTGTTTTGCAAGATCTAATTTTTGCATCAAACTATAGTCCAAATTAATGTATTCCACCTACATGAATGTTATGAAGCTTGCCTTGTAGTGTATTTGACAATACTAGATTTCAGATGGGTTCCTTTTGAAAAGACTTCATACTCAAAGTAAATAAGTGGTGACTAATGGAAATGGCATTAAGGAGTGCATCCATGTAGAACCAATATGTAGCAAAAAGTTTTTAAAACCATTATTCACTAGTTGAATTTTTGAAGCTAAAACACTTCAAGTTTGGAATAACCACTAAAAAGATCTTATAGCATGAATTAAGGGGTCATATCCTTAAATGGAATTTTGGAGCTTCTAGGCAAAAGGTAATTCGTGTAGCCAAAGAATTTTCTTGACAAAAAATCCTCATTTATTTTATGGAAAACATATTGTGTATAAAGTTCTCTCTAGAGGATAGTTTCCACCAAAGAACATCAGCTCTCATTTCTTATAGATGGATCCCTTATATAGATAAATTTAGTGTGATTGTGAGGCAAGGTGGAATTGGTTCTTTGATTTTCAGACAATTGGGAGTGCATCTAGGAAGAGTTCCCAACATGTCAATCTCGTCTATCAAAATGTCAAGGATCCTAATTGAGGTATCATGATAAGAAATAGAAAAAGATGTACTCATTAATGCATATCGGTTGGCAGCCAATAAGATTTCCCAAAATCTTTGAAATAACATTGAAGAGGTCAAGATGTTTCATCATGATAGAAAATGCCTAGTAAAGGCATGGATCCTACCTAGTGAACTAAGGAAGCAACGAAGGAGATAGAAGCTTGTAATGGCTTTTACTTACGTGGTGAAAGCACTAATAATCAATTCGTCAATCATTCATATGAGCAATTGATATTGTTGGTGCAACCTTGTCTTGGGAGATACTCTCCTTTGTGATTTAGATGGGGATATGCAGCAATAGAATTTATTCTCAACAGAGTGAGCAATTCCATAAACTACTTGGATTCTCTTGGGTCGGTGTGAACCTATTCTTAATATGTAAGAGGGGAGTCCCTAAGAAACAATAGAAAAAGTGAAGCAACTCAAGATAGAGGACACACTCAAAGAAACCCATCAACCAAAAAAGTCCTCATTTTGAAAGGATAGGGCAATTCTTTCATGGGGAAAAGAATTATAATTGGGATGATTATTGTTGAGGGCTGAAATCTACAAGATTTTGGTTAGGGAGATTTCTTATCTTCTAGAAAGAGGGAGATGGTAGAGGTCATGTTCAAACCTAATGAAGCAAACAGAGAGTGGGTGCACAATCATTTATGATGCCCATTTTTAGAGTGGGTCATGCCATGTTGTTGTGAAAGCATAGGAAAGTTGATGAAATATCTTTGAGGGAATTTACACAGTACAAAGGTAGACATGGCTATGGAATTCTTGATGTAGATTGTAAATCATCACTCTATCAGGGTGTAACAATGAGCTCTCATAATGAGGGAGCTAAAGCCAGTGATGTCGATCCTCTTTATGTACTTAACGCTTGAGAAAGATAGTAAAAAAGAGGAATTGTGAATGATTTGCTCTAAGTGAAGTTAAATATTGCATAGATATTGCACCATACCATTTGCAAAGTAGTAACGTGAAATGCAAGCTCGTAAGGAGCCACAAAGTAGTACTGCATGCATGCAACTTAAATAGACTAGTGTGAAGAAAATATTGCCACTAAAACATGTCGTGGGTTACTTGGGGGATGTTTGCTTTTGTGTTTCTAGAAGAAGGGACAAGATACCAATTATAACACATAGATTGCACCCACAAAAGATGTCTTCTAAACTTGAACAATAAGTTGATTATAGTAGAAGCCAAACATGGAAATGGAAAATGAATGCCACAAACAAAAAGAGCACAAGGATGGAAAGTAGCACCAAGTACTTTAAAGTATAAGAAGTACAATCAAGTACTCCATAGTACCCCAAGTACAATACTTGTAGGTACAAAGATTACTTCTTACTTGGCAAACAAGCTTGACTCTATGCAACCTTTCACTCAAGATTTCTCCAAGTTTGGAAGCAACAACCATGCCTCCATCGACAACCTACAAATGTCTCCTTGGAGTATCCCGCTAGGTTGTCTTCTCTTGGAAAAACTTCACAAAATGGAAGAGTAATAGAATAATAAAGAAGAGTTTCTCTCTATTACTTGCCTACACTTGTGTCTCTCACTTCTCTAGCTCTCCTACTCCCCATTGATAAAACACACACACTGTCTTACTCTTTGTTCCTCTTATTGTTTTACATATGCCATATGCTATGTATACACATCTACATTTGCCCATGTCTTTCCTCCAAGATCTTTGGCAACAACCTACTTCTTAGAACTCTATTCCAATTTGATCGCACACTACCCAACACTTTATATACTTCTTGATGTCTTAAACGCAAGTGAATACCAATAGAATCTTCTTTATGTGTACATTTCTTCTTGTTTGAAGTGACTACTATGTGCTCCAAAAAAAGGGGGGTCTTTACACACCTTTGGTCTTATCATAAGGTGATCCACCATAACAAATGTGCACAATTAGAACACTGCAAAGGAGGTTCTTACACACCCTTTGAAGCCCTCAAGACCCTTTCAGAAATGCCAACAATGTGAATTATGAACAAACTTTTGTGCACTACAGGTGCACCCTTCATAGACCTGCACCTTCATAGACCTCTACACACCCATTGGCCACATGTGAACCCCTTTCCAATGTGTGCACCAAGTCGAGCGAATAAATAGAGACACAAGATTTAGGCACTACTCAAATTGGAAAACTCAAACGAAGATATAATGATTGAAGAAATAAAGGCACAAATACAATTTGAGAAGGTACGGTTGCATGAGTAATCAATCACAAGCAGGATGGTTTGTTGGTGAACGAGGATGATTCAATGGAAATTTTTTGGCACTAACTGCAGAAGATGCCTTCAACATGTGCAAGAATGCTACAAATGACCTCCAATGGAGTCTATGTCAAACGAATAGTGGTGGAAATCGTAAAAAATGGGAAAATTGGGGAGATGGAGGAAAAAAGCGGGGAGGGGTGTGGGGATAGGGGTGGGGAAGAAGGGGGGTAGTGAAAGTTGTGGCAACCATGGGTAATGGGAATATGGAGAGTGACCATGTAAAACATGTTGTTTATGTAGATTGGGGAAGGTCAAATGCCCCATGTGAAACATATGAATGGAGAAAACACCCTAGAAAAAAAACAAACTGAAAGGTGTTTGCAAGGATAAATAGAAGAACAGAGAAGAATGGAAATTATGAGTGGATAGATGAGTTGTTGGAGTTAGACGTCTGTGAAAGCACCCGAACAACACAAGGAAGAAGAAGAAGCTTGGAGCATAATACACAATACTGAATGTATTACCACTAGAATGCACAAAGACAAGTAGCCCATTAGGGCAATAGGCATATATACAATCTGGGGGAAAAAACCTCCTAAAGAGGGAAAAAGTGCCCGACAGTCCTAGAGTGTTCACACACATCACTACCTAAATATATCAACAAATCCCCCTTGGGAGTGATGCAGTGAACAAGGAGCTGGCACGCATGTATAAGGAAGTGCCAAGCTATGTGGAATCAATCCACAAAATGAAGTAAGTCCAAAGCTGTTAACTTTATTAACTAATGTTAACTGTTATCTCCTTATTCCCACCTGAACTGCATCTATGAACTAGGAATAACAAAGATTTCCTCCTACAAGGTTCTTGGGTTGGACAGGGGTCTGTTGAAGCAGGGGCCCCATAATAATTTTCCCACACCTTTATATTATTTCCGTTCTTGTCATTCTTCGCAGAATACTATCTCTAATGTTATTAAAACCGATTACAAGATTACACAATCGTATTCAATTTCTAGACTGTAACTAACTCCGATACTACCTCAAACACGGGTGTTCTTCCATCATTTCCATTTCATGTTCAGTAGATGATACATATAAATTTATACAACAACGACCATTACCATTATTCAAAAAAATTGTAACTCTTATCAATGTTTTAACCCCAATTTACTATATAGATAAAGTTCATCACTTAACATCAAATACTTAACTCACACAGATGGGCATCACACCTAGTCAGCCTTCAACTCAAATGTAAAGCAACACAAAGTAGTTGAGTCGCTACGCCACACACAGTCTGGTGAGGATCTATCGTGCATCTCCCTCTATTGCTAAGCGACACGAACACGACCCTTTTCATATCAATCATTCAAAAAGTTACATCATTCCAACCCGTTTACGGTGCTTCATCAACAAAATTACAAAAATATTATGAATAATACTCGAACCATATGGCGGCCTAACACTAGCACGCACGGTGGAATCGAACCCTAAATACATACTAATCCTCATTGATAATGCCCTGTATATACATGGAGTATGCTTCTTCAAAACTGCATTTAATCTTTTTTTGTAGAGCCTTCAGCAACTGTTGGACATGCGCACGATCCAATAGCCGAGCTTCAGGGCTAGCAGAACTAGAAACAACTGCTTGTGTAAGGAGTTGGTGACTCTGATTTTATAAAAAGGCTTCTTGTGAATAGAAATCATTTATAGCACCACCTGACAGCAAAGTTGGCTCTCAACTATCCGGGCTTCAACTCTCTAGAGTTGATCCTGCTGTAAGCCTAGTTGCTTCTCCATCCGTTCCATCTACCGAGTTTGAAATTGAATTGTTTTGAAATATGCATGGTGCTCTTTTTGCATGGCTTCCAATTCCTTTCTTATCTGTAACTTATGTCCAATTTCATTATTCAGCTCTTCCACCTTCTAGAACAACTCCTCTTTGGTAGTGGCCAACTCGACTTCTCATTGAGCTGCTTTTGAATGAAGGGTGGTGCAAGCTTGCTCCAAATCACTTACTTGAACTGTTGTAGCTTCCAACACGATACTCATCTTCTCAAGGGAAACATCTCTATCTGCTAGGGGTGGTCGTAACTGCAAAAGTTTAGCCTCGTGGGAACAAACATGACTCTCGAGATGAGCTTCTTTGGCTTGAAGACTAATAAGATCCTCTTGAAGAGGGGCAATATCTGCTTCCAACACTTCCAATTTATGCTGGAATTCGTGAGTAAGAGCTTGCTTTTTGACAAGCATCTGTAGCTCGAACACGTTCGAATCTTGAATTAAATAGCAACCAAGAGTAGCGAAATATTGAAGGGAAGGGGGAAAAGGTAAGGAGACAACTGAAGAAGGGGTAGAGACTGCCAAAGTAGATGGAGGTTGCACCACATCTTATAATTTCAGTGGGGAATAATCAGGGGATTTGGATGAAGTGACAGTAGAGAAATCAGTAGAAGAAGAGGCAAGAATAGGGAAAGTAATGGTGGGAGAGGAAATAGTTGGAATAAGAGGTTGAACTGGGGCAGTTTGAGGAGAAGAAGGGAGGAGAATAGGTGCAGTATGCACTTCTTGTACATCTTTGGATGGAGAGGCGAGGCAAGATGGTAGGTCCACAACGAACAAAAGGAGGACTTCACGAACCATTACCAAAAGGGGAGTGGATGGAGAACTAGGCAGGGTGGTAAAAACTTTAGCTACATCTCCACTGGGTCCTGCTATAGTCGTCCGAGGTGCAACAACCTCCTTCTGGGAAAGATGAATACGTGTAGAGATCGGAACAGAAGAGGTGCTCGAGGCTGGGGAAGAAGCTAAGACTACACGATGCCATTTCTTGGGAAAACACAGCAAAACTTCATCTTCCTCGTCTACTTCATCCATATGAGAAGAAGTTGATGCCAGGAGAAGAGAAGGACTAGAAACAACAGAAGTAGTGGCAACTGGAACAAGGAATGAAAACAGTTGGGGAAGATGAGTATGCAAAAAGTCACCCTTCACCAACTGTTTAACGACCCCCTCACATTCCTTGTGAATACGACAGAAATACAAAAGCACCCAATTGATGGGTTCACAGGATGCTACATCAAGGGTTGAATAGAAGGGCCAGGATATGCCATAATTGTGTTTCCAGAAATTAAGTGCAGAGACCAAAAATTTAAGTACTTGACATTCAGAAGCGGGACCACACATAATCGCATACTCATTGGACAACCGACGGGGAAATAACTGGTTCATCATGGCCAATGGCAGTGGGGGAACATCGGTCTTACCGTCATTAGCAAGATGAAATTGGTCAACTATGGTGGAAATAGTAACGTGAACGGTAATGCATGGGGAAAGGATGGGCCATGCATCAACCGTGGGTGCACAAGCGGCAATCGCATGCGCAAAGGTGAAGGATAATGCCCTCAAGATCAACATCATATCTTGTAATCGAAGCATCTCTCGAAACTTCTTCAACTTCTTAGATCCAAGTGCTTTAGTGAAAATATCAGCAACCTGCTCATCTGTCCTCACATAAACAAGATCTATATCACCTGCTAACACCTTCTCTCTGCTGAAGTGATAATGTACCTTGATATGCTTTGTTCTGGCATGAAAAACAAGATTCTGTGCTAACTGTATGCTGCTAAGATTATCACAATAGATGCTGTTAGGATTTTGCACTTCCACACCTAAATCTACAAGTAGCATCTCAAGCCATGATGCTTCACATGCTTCCATTGCAACACCTCTATACTCAACCTTTGTACTTGACAAAGCAACATTGGGTTGCTTCATGCTGCTCGATGTAATAAGTGCATTCCCAAGTGAGAATAGAAAACCACTAGTAGATCTTCTATCTGGAATGCTACTAGCCCAATCTGCAGGGCTGTATCCATGGACCTACAAATCTACACCAACTTCATAAAACAATGCATAATCCAAAGTAGCACTCACATAACGTAGAGTGCACCTCAAAGCATCCAAATGTGGCTTCCTAGGTCTGCATAAATTGACTTTCAAGTCCAACAGTGTAGCTTAGATCAGGCCTTGTAATTGTGAGATATATCAAGCTTCCCACAAGTTTCCTTTACATAGTAGCATTTTCCAATACTTCATTTAATGTAGTAGCCAACTTCAAATTCTAATCTAATGTCATAGAAATTGTCTTACAATCAGCCATACCATACTTTTTCAGCATATTCAAGGTATATTTCCTTCGTGACATCCATAAACCTATTTTTGTATGTATAAACTCAATGCCCAAGAAGTAGTGCAACACACCAAGATCTTTCATGTCAAATTCTTGCATAAAGAGTTGCTTTACCTCTTTAATGCTTGCTTCATTGTCACCTCATACAATCAATTCATCAACATAAAGAGCCATAATTGTGATGTCATCATCACCTTTCCTTGCATCTAATGAATGTTTGCATCACACAAAAAATCCAATGGTGGTTAAGTAATCAACAATCCTTGCATGCCATGCATGAGGAGCTTGCTTAAGCCCATAGAAAGCCTTTTGAAACCTACAAACATATTTTGGGTGCTTTAAATCTTCATATTCTGGTGGCTGGTCCATGTATACCTCTTCCTGTAACTCACCGTAGAAAAGCATTCTTCACATCCATCTGATGCAAAGTCCATCCTTTTGTTGTAGCTAATGCAACAAGTGTTCTGACAGTAGAAATTCTAGCTATAGGGTTGAATGTTTCCTCATAATCAATGCCATATCCTTTTCCTACCAATCGTGCTTTATACTTACTTATGCTACAATCAACATTGTGCTTTACCTTGTAAACCCACTTGTAGCCTATGGGTTTCTTTCCTTGCGGCAGTGGAACTAGCTTCCATGTTTCATTTCCATAAAGTGCATCCATCTCCTCATCCATATCATTTTCCCAATTTGCATTTCCAATTGCTTCTTCAAAACAAGAAGGTTCAGCATCTTATATTACCTTGGTCATGTAGGCACAATGACAAGCCATATAACTGTCATATGTCAATCGTTGCACTGAATTCTGCATCCTCCCAAATATTCTTGGTCTCGGGTCACTTCTCCTTCTATCATTTGCAAGTGCCTTTCTAACTCATGGAGTCTTCATAGAGGGCAATCCAAGTTCCTCATCAAGGCTCTTTTTTGAACCGCTTGAATCTCCATCAATGTCTTCAAAACTTGTAGATGTTTTACTACCAACAGAAAGCTTTTCTTTACCTTTCTTGGATGTATTTGATGAGTTTGCTGGACTGAAATTTCCACGCAATCTTCCACTCCATGGATTTGAGTTGGAACTATTGCTTGGTGATGCATCCAATCCACTCAAAACTTGAGATTTTGCACTTGAATTTTTAGCATTTTCTTTGTCATTTGGTACAAGATTCAGTCCTTCTTTGGCATCTACATAGAAGCTTGACATTTCATCAAATGCCACATCTCTGCTTACCTTCACCTATCGTGTGAGTGGGTTATAACATTTATACCCCTTTTGCACAAGGGAGTATCCAATGAAGATACATTTTTCTGCTTTCGGATCAAGCTTCATCCTCAACTCATTTGGAACATGTACATATGCAATAGAGCCAAATACTTTCATATGTGATAAGTTTGGATTTTTACCTGTAAACTTCTCTTCAGGCGTAACTTGATGTACATCCATAGTTGAAGTTCTGTTCATGATGCATATAGCAGTATACACAACTTTTGCCCAATAACAATGAGACATATTCTTGTCAGCCATCAAAGCTCTTGCTATTTTTGCAATATGTCTATTTTTGCATTCAACAACACCATTCTATTGTGGTGTGTAGCTGCATGAAAACTGACATCGAATTCCATGATTTTTAAGAAAGTTGTTGAACTCATTTGAGGCATCATCTACACCTCTCCGGTTGTAGTCTTAGAGCATACTCAGGGTGTTTTAGAGATCAAAACGGCTTCGTTGTGTGGTGTCGAAATTTCGATCTGAGCTTGTTTCGGCCTCCGAATGCACTATCGTAGTGCTTGTGTAGGCTATTTTTTTCTTTTGTGCCAAAGATATACATACAAGTTTTTGTTTGCCAGTATAAGCGTCTCGAAGTCTGCTATAGGTTTAGCAAAACTCGTCAAGGTAGTTTTGTTCAACTTTTTCAGATACAATAACTTTTCTGCATCAAGGTATTTTAGTTAGTGTCCATGGCTGAAAGCAGTGATGTATTTCGTATGTTGGCTATTGAGGATAAGTTGTATGGTACTGATTACCCATTGTGGGCTTATATGATGCATCATGTATTAGTCACAAAAGGACTATGGAATATTGTGTAGGGTGTTGAAAGACGTCCTGTTACACTTGCAAATACAAGTACTGTAAATACAAGTACTGTAAATACAAGTACTAGAGCTAATGGAGATGTTGTCGAAGACGGTGATATTCTGTAGAATCCTATTCGTGTTGTGGTTTTTGTTGCACCTACTGTAGAGAAAATTCATTGGGATGGCAGAGATGCTTAGGCACATGCATTGATAGCCTTGTCTATCAAACATGCCATTATTCCTCACATTCGCTCTTGCAGAACAACTAAGGATGCTTGGTATACATTTACCACACTGTACCAAGCTAGGAATGAGGCTCGTGTTGCTTACCTTTGAAAACAGTTGGAGAGTGAGCATATGAACGAAGGTGATTCTATGGATAGTTTTCTAACAAAGATCAAGGATTTTAAGGAACAATTGATTTCTACTGATGAAGTTATACCAGATAGCTCACTTGTGCAGACCATTCTAAATGGTCTTCCTGATTCATATAAGAGTTTTGCTTCTACTCTTTGTTTGATGATGAAATGCAATCCAAATGCCCTCTCATTTGAAGAGCTAGTTTTTGTTATGTTGCAGGAAGACCAGTATAGGCAAAACAGGTCCATTATGTGTGTTGCAAATCAAGCCTTCCTGGCTAGTCAAAAGGGCAAAGGAAAATGGAGCTATTCTACTAGTAAGCAGAAATCTGCAAATGTTTCACATTCGAAGAAGGAAGACAAAGATGAGAAGAAATAAAAAAGCAAAAATTATTTTGCAAATACTGCAAAGCAAATGATGTCATTAAGACCTATCCAAAACTGGCTGCTATAGAGGCAAAGAAGCAAGAGGCCAGAATGGTTGTTGCAGAGGCCTCTACACCGAAAATAAAGTCTGCTAATCTTGTGCAAAATGAAGAATGGGCGTTAACTACTGTTTGCAGTTTTGACCCATCTTCTCATGAGCAGTGTATGTCTGGAGTAGATTCAGATGTTTAGTGTTTTGATAGTGGGGTAACCAAACATATTACCTCGTAGCACAATTTCTTCACTTCACTTGAGCCTGCCCCTATAGGAACTACTATCACATGTACTAACAACTCCTCTTATCCTATCATGGGAGTTGGATAGATCATTCTGACTACTAATTGTAGTTCTTTCACCTTGTCAGAGGCTTTATTTGTGCCAAGGATCAAGAAAAATATATTATCAGTTTCAGCATTAGCCAAGATTGGCTTGGTTGTGAAATTTGTTGATGACACATGTACAATTCATGATCTGTCAAATGGCGACATGATTATTGCTTTTGGCATTTTATGTCGTGGGATGTATAATCTCATAGACTATGAAAGATCTGTGAATGATTTGGCATGTGGAGTACATGATTCTCATGCTATGTCAGATGTAAATCTTTGGCATGCATGCTTTGGTCATCTGAATTTTGCTAGTTTGATACGCCTACAAAAATCTAAAATGTTATCCTCTTTGCCCAAACTTGAGGCACCCAAAAAACATGTTTGTGAAGGATGTATTTTGGGCAAAATGCAGCATTCCTCCTTTCCAAAAGATGGTTCAGTTCAGGGTAGTTAGGAATTGCAGCTTGTACATAGTGATGTGTGTGGTCCTATGCAGACACCTTTCAAACTATCTTTACTTCGTGAATTTCATTGATGATTTTTCCAGGCATGCATGGGTATATCCACTCAAAGCAAAGTCTAAAGTGTTTATGTGCTTCAAATAGTTTTTGGTTTTGGCTGAAAATCTATTAGCATATAAAATGGGCACCCTCTGTTCTAATCGAGGGGGGGAATATATGTTTTCTGACTTTAATGCATTTTTGGTTGAACGTGGGATAAAACATCAGTGTACAGTGTCGTATACACCCCAATAGAATGGAGTTGCTAAACGGAATAACAGTTCACTCATGGAGATGGTGAGGTGTATGGTCAAGAGTCATGCTTTACCACACAGCTTCTAGCTTGAGGCTATTATGTGTGCAGCATATGTACTTAACAAGTGTCCCACTAAAGCACTATAGTCTATCACTCCATATGAGGCTTGGCATGGTCACAAGCCATCTATTGCTCATCTGCGTGTTTTTGGTTGTCTAGCATATGCATTAATGCTTGAATAGCATTGCAAGAAATTGGATGATAAAGCAGTAAAATGTATTTTTGTTGGGTAGAGTTCTGAAAGCAAAGGCCATCGTCTATATCATCCATCGACTAAATGCATTTTGGTTAGTCGTGATATTGTTTTTGTGGACCATGCTATTCAACCCTTACTTTCATGTACGAAGGACACAATATGTTAGCTCAAAAAACCTGTATGATACTTTGATGCCTCTTTTCACAGGTGGTCAGTCTAGTGTTGGTCCTAATGAGGCAACTTCTCAAACTTTGCAAGCTTCATGTGATGATGCAAATCATTCCATTTTTTTATGTAGATTTACATGATGCACTTGTTGATGAGAGAGCTAATATTGAGCAGGCAAAAACTATGCCATAATGGTTGGTACAAACTTTGTGTGACAGCAAATTAGATGCACCTCTGTCATATCATACTCGGGCAGGCTCTCATAGTGCCTTTTTGCATCACATTGCTATGCTATGGGTGCATCTAGTCTCTGTGATGAGACAAAACCTATTTCATTTGATGAAGCACAAAATTCCGAACATTGGATGGCTGCAATGCAATCTGAATATGATGCTATCATGAAAAATGGTACCTGGTCTTTATGTGACTTGCCTCCTAACAAGAAGGCCATTGGCACTAAGTGGGTATACAAGTTGAATCATAAACCTGATGGAACAATTGACAGGTATAAGGCTAGGCTTGTTGCAAAGGGTTATGTGCATGAGAGAGGCATTGATTTTGATGAAACATTTGCACCTACTTGGCAAATGACTACTATTTGTAGCATCTATGCACTTGTAGTTCATCATGATTGGAATGTACATCAGTTGGAAATTAAAACTGCATTTCTAAATGGTGACTTGCATGAAGAAGTGTATGTTTTTCAGCCCCGTGGCTTTGTGCACAAAGGGCATGAAAACCACCTGTGCAGGTTAAAGAAGGCATTATATGGTTCAAAGCAAGCACCACATTCTTGGTATGAAAAGATACATGCCTATCTAATTGCACAGGGTTTTGAGAACAGTTCAACTGAAAGCACCTTATATGTTAAGTGTGCTAATGATGTGCTTATGATCATTGTGGTGTATGTTGATGACATGTTGCTCATTGGTCCTCATGAGAATCTTATTGTTGATTTCAAGGCTGATTTACATGCCTCATTTGAGATGTTTGATTTGGGGAATTTGCATCACTATTTGGGCATTCATTTTATGCACGTTGATGGTGGAATGGCTTTGCATAAAAAGAAATATACTGACACATTATTGCAGTTTTTTGGCCTTGAAGACTGTAAACCTATTGCCACTCCTATGGAGATAGGTTTATGATTGAGCCTTCATGATGCTGGAGATGCATTTGATGCTGTTGTCTATCAGCAGGTTGTTGGATGCTTGATTTACTTATGCATTACTCAGCCAGATATTCAATTTGTTGTCTAAAAAATGAGCAGGTTTATGCATTTCCCAGGTGTCAAGAATGGGTAGGTAGTTAAGCACATATTTCACTACTTGACTGGTACCCAGGTACTTGGGTTGTTTTATCCCAAGGGGGGATCACTACTACCAAATTTACATGATTTTTTTGACTATGATTGGGCTGATTTCTATGATACTCATGTGTACACTAGTGGTTTTTTCTTCATGCTTGGTAGCTCATGCATATCTTGGTTGAGCAAGAATCAGCCTATTGTGGCCACTTCTAATTGTGAGGCTGAGTATAGGGTAGCTTTCACAGTGACTATTGAGTGTGTGTGGCTCAGACATCTTATGGTTAATTTGGGTGTTGATCAATATTCATCCACGATCATCTTCACTGACTTTCAGAGTGCATTGACGGTTGCCAGTAACATTGTGTTCCATGCTCGCACTAAGCACATTGAGGTGCATTATCATTATGTCAGGGAGTGGTTCTCTGCTGGAGAGATCAACTTGGCATATGTGCCCATGCAGGAGAACATTTCAGACCATTTCACGAAGGCTCTGCTTAGAGAGAAGTTTGAAGCTTTTCGCAAAGCTTTGGGCTTACTTCCTTTTGTGGATTGATTTCACATAGCTTGACACTTCCTTATACATGAGTGCCAGCTCCTTGTTCACTGCATCACTCCCTAGGGGGCATTTGTTGATATATTCAGGTAGTGATGTGTGTTGTGAAGTTTGATCTTCTCCTTTTGCCTTGGCAACTCGCGAACGGCCGTCGCCCACGCACACACAGAGAGATGTGTTCTCCTCCCAGCCACGCCCGAGTATCATCTCATCTCCTCAAGCTACCAAGGTGGAGTAATACATAGAAATTCCATGTGGCATTCTTTAAAAAACTCCCATATAAATATCATACGACATTTCCTTCCCCTTGAAAACATTTTTGTCCTCGAAAATGTAAATGAAATGTCCATAATGGTAGAAGAAAGTGCTCGGACTCCCCTGAACCCCATGTACTCTATGTATATGGTCATCTCTATGTGTGTTGTTTCCGCGTATCCTTCCCCTTAAGAAGTCTCATATGAGATCATCTCAAAGGTGGGAAACCGTCTAAATGGTGGCTACTATCTCCCATGTACACTCAACCTCCAAACTATCACTCCCATAATATATAACATCACCAAAATGACCTAAGTCCTTATGAGGTATCTTCCTTGGAGCAATAGCATGTAAAGCAAGTGTAAAAGTGCCAAGCCTATAGGCTTGACCATACCATAATGGAGATAATAAACCATATAACCCTCTGAAATATAGAACAAAGTCCCATAACAAATGATTCCAAACCCATTCAAGACTAAATGATAGATTGCCCTCATACCACTCTAGGTCTTCCCAACCTTGAGTGTAATCACAAGTAATAGTTTAACTTAACAATCTTGTGAACTATGCAAATTCATCATCTAGCTCATGGTAGTAAAATGCAATATCTACATTTCACCAACCAAGAAGTCTGTGGTTTTTCATCCATTACCTGTGGACTAAGTTCTATTGGAAGAGCATCTATTGGCACTCATGCAAACTCTAATATTTCTCTTCCCTGTAGTTTGCCATATGAATGCAGAAGGCATTCCCTTTTGAGATTCAGATAATCCCTAAGTACCCATCCTCCTAACTGATGTTTACTCATCATACTCATGATGTAACACCAACTAAGAGTTTGGTACCCTAATAGGTTAGATATATCTCTATCTCCTATAAACCCTAAAGAGAAGAGTCATAACTCTAGTCCCAGTCTAACTAATGTCAATAACTAGATCATCTCATCTAGTCAAAGACCATCACTGGAAATAAACATAAATACTTCTCTCTAGATTCTACAAGTGAGACTCAATCTAACCATCATGATTAACTGATCTCCCTCTTGTCTTTGATAGAAGAGTGCCCCTTCTATCTAGACAACCTAAAAGTGAGAAAGTGAAACTCTCTCTCTCTCTATTCAATCTCTTCTAAGGAAAAGAGCTTTAGCAGTGGAACCTATTCCACTTTCCCTTTCCCTTTGAAAGAGATTCTGTTGAATCCATTTTCTCTACTCATCCATAGTTGAGAACATGCACATAAGTTCTCCATACTTTTCCTTCCAAAATAGTGGGGGATCATACTCCCATATGAAGGAAAATTACATTGAAAAGTAGAGGAAATGAATTCCTTGTGAAATATAGACTAAGAGATGTTTTCAAAACACCTCTTCTATCTAAAGGAAAACATACTCTATTCTTCTTCTATGAAGAAATCATGTTTTCCTTTCCTTCTTTCTCTGTCAAAGACTAGGAGCTAAAGTGAGACCACTGAACTAAAGTGAGATCTATTATCGATCTCTGAGCTGATTCCCACTTTCTCCTTTCCTTAAAAGAGAAACTCATGAATTGATTTAGTCCTCTCTTCCGTAACTAATGCATAATCCATCATTACATATATTCCTATGAAGATGGAGAACATATCTCCCCTAACTAATGAAGGTGTATGTAGTGAAGAGTGGAGAAAATAAATTCCTAATAAGGGTCAAAGCCCTTTACTAAAATGGTAAGCAATGATGTGACATGATACCATAACACATGCATATCCATAGTAAAGAGCTATCTATGCCAACCATCCCTGTGTATGGATCTATACGATCCCATCAAACCCATGGAATTATCCTTCCTAAAAACATCAAAATGAGTATGTGATATCCATGGTGGTAAAATCACCTATCACATTCTCTAGTGGAAGAATAGATCTTCCCTAAACTATGAGGGATAACTCCCAATCCTAAGGAGATGTCTACTAAGAGCTCTCCTCTGATCTAGTGAGATATGATGCCATGAATGATGAGTCATTTTCTTCCTGGCCATAGAAGAAGAGTGCTCAAAGGGAAGTCATTTCCACCGTCCCATACCAGTGAAAACTTCTTCTAATTCATGTCATACTTACACTAAACCAAATATATATATTCCATGTAATGGAATATACAAGTGGACTCTAATGAATCCCATATCCTAAAATCATATCAGTGGACTCAAATGAGTCCCATGTCCTCGAACTAGTCAGTTTGGTTCTAGTCAACAATGTGACAATGGATATCCCCTTCTATTCCAAACCAACTTGTTCCTAGGTACCAAGACTAGGTCTAAGTACCTCTCTATAGATCCCGATATACATATATATATTGGGTACCCCAGCTATTTCTTACTAAGGGATCTATGCTCTAAGTCATAGAGCTAGTGCCATACCTGTGGCCTTCCTAACCATCACTCGAATCACATAAGCACCCGTCGATGCTCTGTCATGAAACCCATCTGTGTGATCCTAACTAATTGGTTTCCTTAGTAGTGTAGTAGAAATGCTTCACTACTTGCTCAAGTGATGTGCATATGTGAAACTAGTCACTGTTCGGGTATTCCTCATAATACCCCATAGTCTCCTAATCCTATTGTGAGACTTTTGTGAAGATAAGTAAATCTTCTCTACCTTGGAGATTATCATAAATGTATCTCCCGTGCCTGTATGCAAATTCCTAAAACCTATAGGATTGCTTGTGCACATTACTAATGGTGAAGGTGTAGCTCCTTCCCTTAGCAATCCTATGGTCTAAATCCATAAGGATTATGTGTAGGGATCATGTTACTACTAAAGTTGCCTTATGTATACTAGTATGATGATCCTAGGTGCATCAAATACATGCTTACAAGCATGCCTAGGTCTTATTGATGTTTGCAGACATGCATGTTCCCATGCCATAAAACTCTTACCTAAAGGCAAGTGCGTATATAACGCCATGTGGTAAGAAAAATTTTGACAACATTTCCCCAGGAAATGGAATCCCAAAAAAAATTAACCATAAGCTTAGTGGCACACAGGCCATCCAACAACATAGGGCTTGACAGGCCCATGGCATGCACGCCATAAACTCATATATAGACTCCATAACCTGCAAAAACATAAAAGCAATTGCTAGCAACCATTCTCTATGTTGCATAGCCATATAGTTTCTGTAATCCTCTTTCTTGCAAACAATCAAAAAGTGTACTTCTTGTCTGTTGATCCATACTTTAAGAATTTAAACAATGATCAACATTTGATGTATGCAATTCAATTTATGCATGTACATACAGAACATGCCATAACATAAAATAAAATGCATGAAGCATAAAGCATACGTCCCTGAATAGTTTTGATTTTTGAATTGCATGCATCCAATCCTTCTCAAGGAGCTTGGAGACCTCTACACCTTCCTCCTCAGGTCCTAACATAAACTTTGAAGTGTCCAAAAATATCGGATCACTTCCCAAAACATAAAGCATGGTCAGGTGATTACTAGAATAATGCAAATTTGGTCAAACAATGCATGGGTAATCCTTCTTTAGACCTACAAAAACCATTTTAGGACCTACAAACAATCAAAAACTGAAATATATAGCATGTGCAAAGAGCCTGAAGTGAAATTACTCAAATCACCTTCCCTGTTTGAAAGATATGGCTCCCGGAAGGTAGTCACCAAAAACTATTCAGACTTTGCAGAGTTGTATGGACCTACAAAAATCCTTTTTCTTTTTCAAATTCTCCCCATAACCTGAAAGTACACCTTGTGCTCTTCAAAATGAGCCATAGCACTTCCAATTTGGAGTTTTCTAGCCCAAGTTATGGCCTTTCCAAGCGGGACATGTCAAACTAGTGGACTGTTGGAGGGGCTGGAAAAAGTGTGAAAATGTGATTTTTGGGGTGCCCAAAAGCATTCTTCCATCAAGCAAATCCTGAAATTCTCTCCATAATCTCAGAGAGTGATATATGAAGATGCTTGGGCCTATTTTCACCTTTCCAAATCCTCCCTTCGAGCATGCTAATTCACTCCCCAAAGAGGCTTAAATCAAGATTTTTACTTTCATGTAAAAACTTAAATGGGAGCTCTTAGCAAGCTTCAAATCCACTCTAAATGTGGATTTCTCTTGGATTTTATCTTCTCCATGGTAATTCATACACCATAATTTATGTATGTATCCTCTAATCCATGGGAAGCCTCTAAAATGATCTTTTTTCTTACTCCCAAAAGTGGAGTTTGATAAAAATTAACATCTGAAATTTTTCCCAAAAAGTGTGGGAAGGGGTCTTTGAGGAACTAAAATTCCTCCTTAGCTTATCATTTTAATGAATATAATGATTCGCCTAAGAATTCCATACACCATACTCTCAGTATATATACTTTTTGCCATCCATCCGTAGCTATATCACCTCTTTTTCCCTCTTCCAAAATGGGATTTTCTTAGATTCAGGTGCTGAAATTTTTTTCTCAAACTGTGATGGAAGGGGGTTTTGTGGAGCTCCAAACTCCCATCATACTGAGATATATTTTGGATTTCTTAATCTTATGTGAAAGTCCATACACTATACTATGTGTGTGCATGATTTTTCCTTCCAAACTAAGAAAAATCCTGCTTCATTTCCCTTTCCCAAAATGGCTAGTTATCCAAAATAGCTCTTGAAATTTATGTGAAAATCAACAAGGCTATTTTAAATATGCCCAAAGCTTGTGGTTTCTTTTGAATTTTGAGGGAATCCTTGACTTAAGATGAGAGTATATATCTCATACTCTCCATACACATGATTTCCCTCCAAGAGCTTGGCTGCAAATGCTTCTTGCCCTTCTCAAAATTAAAGATTCTACCAAATTTAAAGATTTTGACAGCTTCCTTTTTAACTACTTCTCTAATATTAGTAGTTCTATGTGATTGAAGATATCAAGGAGCACTCGTTATATTAAGAATATCCTTTTCACATAGATTTGAGATGCTTCTCCCATCTCCTTCTGCTCTTGTATCTTTTGCTGATGGGTACTGCCACCACTTTGGGGAAAAACACTCATGATGCTCCAAAATATGATGTTCCACCACCAAAGCTACTCCCAATAATTCGGGTAATTACCCAACAAATCTTGAGGGAGGCAGGGAAGGAGATCCATCTCTCCTCCTCCAAGGCTGACGGATTTCTACATGAGTATCTATTAAAATAAATGCGATTAACTCACATCATGTGGCCACGTTATGTTGGATAGCCCATGGCCCTCTCATGCAGTAGACCTAAGTTCAAATCTTGGCGCTTGCAGCAGCAAATGCGTGCCTTGATCTACACGCTCTGATACTAGTGTGAAGTTTGATTTTCCTTTTGCCTTGGCAACTCACGAACGGCCATCGCCCATGCACACATAGAGAGATGTGTTCTCCTCCCAACCACGCCTGAGTATAATCTCATCTCCTCACGCTACCAAGGTGGAGTAATACATAGAAATTCCATGTGGCATTCTCTAAAAAACTCCCATATAATTATTATATGACATGTATGAACACACTAGGACCACCGGGGCACTTTTTTCCCTCTTTCGGAGGTTTTTCCCCTAGCTTGTATATATGCCTATAGCCCTAATGGGTTAGTTATCTTTGTACATTCTAGTGGTAATACATTTGGTATTGTGTGTTATGCTCCAAGCTTCTTCTTCTTCTTCTTCCTTGTGTTGTTCGTGTGCTTTGGCAAACGTCTAAGTCCAACAAGAAGGGAAAGTCTAGAGCATTGCAAAATCTTTTGATGTCTAGCTTATGCTCACATACCTTCCCAAATAAGAGGAAAACTGGATCCCAAAGCAGAGAAGTGTATCTTTATTAGATATGATCAAAACAAAAAAGGATACAAATTGTATAATCCCACTAAAAAAGGCTTCTTAGTTAGTAGGGATGTATTCTTTGATGAAAATAAATCTTGGTTTGATGATGAAAGGAAATTGAAGCTACCCTATGACTTGGAAGAAGACTTTCCATCTCTTCCAACAAAGGAACCAAAGCATCATGAAGATAGTGACTCCGAAGATAACATGATAGATCTAGAGAAATTCAAGCTATGGAAGAACAAAGGGAAAGCCAATGTGCAAGACCTAGCTCAAGGCTCAGAAAGCTCTCATCAATCAATCTGAAGATCAATGAGAGAGAAGAAGAAACCAGAGAGATATGGATTTGATACCTCTTTGGTCACAAAACATTCAATCTATATGGCTAAGGACTCCAACAATGAAGAAACAACATCTTATGAAGAAGCTCAAAGCAAGACGGAATGGAGAGAAGCAATGGATGAAGAAATGGAAGTTGTTATGGACAATGATAGATGGGAACTTGTTCCTAGCAAAGCATCAATGAAGGTAATTTGATCAAGGTAGATTTATAAAGTAAAAAGGAATTCTCATGGTAGTATTAATAGATACAAGGCAAGGTTAGTAGCCAAGGGTATTGCCCAAACCCATGGGATAGACTATGAAGAGACCTTCTCTCCTGTTGCTAAAATGTCTACCATTAGACTACTTGTTAGCACTTTTGCATCTAGGAATTGGAAGCTATATCAACTAGATGTAAAAAATGTATTTCTCAATGGTTGGATTTTAGAGGAAGTTTATATGGCACAACCACCTCTATATGAAGATGCACATCATCCAATATATGTGTGTAAATTGAAGAAGGCTTTGTATGGTTTGAAGCAAGCTCCAAGAGCTTTGAATCACATATTAGTTACCTACTTGCAGGACCAAGGATTCAAAGCTAGAAAAGCTGATACATCCTTATTCATGAAGAGGAATGGAGCAGCGGTCATATATCTCGGTGTACATGTAGATGACATGATAATTAGAGGGAATGGTGTCAATGGAATTAAACAAGTAAAGGCTGGAATGAAGGATGAATTCAAGATCAATGATCTTGGACTTCGTACTTATTTTCTTGGACTTGAACTTATCTATATAGATTCTGGTATCTACATCACTCAAAGGAAGTATGTACATGACATGCTTTCTAAGTTTACAATGGAGAATAATAAGTGTGTAGGTACACCCATGGAGTTGAATCATAAGTAAAGTGCTTATGAGGGAGAACCTATTGAAGATAGCGTTGGAGAATTCCTCTCCTATTTGTAGTGAAAAGTGTAGAAGACCTTCTGAGGATCAAACCTTTTACCTACAACTAAACCTTAAAATGAAAACTAGTATCAACCGAAGAGTGCAATGGACTTGAGACTTTGATCCCAAAGTAGACACTAATAACTTTCAAATGAGCTATCAAAAACTCAATTTGGATTAGTTTTGGTTTGGCAACTCTTTGCCTCAAAACAGGCTGCATGTCCACTTAGTTACGCTGAAAACTGGACTTCCCTAAAAACTGAATAACTCACAGAACATAATGAATTTGATAAAATTGTTCTAGATAGAAGTAGTACTCAAGATACTATTTCCAATGAATATTTAAACTCTAAAAATGGATACATATAGTGATAGGTATGACTCTCACAATGAGGCTACCCAGAAATTGGTATGCGGTTGGATAGTCCATGAGATTGAAGAGAACAAAATTATATGCATCTTCACTTCATGCATGCAAAAATCATGCACATGCACACGTCAATCATGCACATGTATACACTACATGCATATGCATTTGTATATCATGCATATATGCACACATAAATCATGCACATCTATACATTACCTGCATATGCATTTGTTTATCATGCATATATGCACACATGCTCACATACACATGCATTCATATCTTCTTATGCATCTGATATCCATATGCATTCTCACATCTTCTTTTACATATCTACATCATGTATATATCATGCATTCTCTTACATACTCATGCATACATTAACTCCATACTCTTGCACACATTTAAACATATACATGCACTCTAATGCATACATCTATTTTATACATATGCATGCTCATACCACACATACATCATGCTCATGCATACTCATGCATCTAATTCTTATACACATGCACTCATATTATGCATTCATGCATTCTCATACATATGCATTAACTCATACCACACATACATCATGCTCATGCATACTCATGCATCTAAGTCTTATGCACATGCACTCATATTATGCATTCATGCATTCTCATACATATGCATTAACTCATACCACACATACATCATGCTCATGCACACTCATGCATCTAATTCTTATGCACATGCACTCATACTCATACACTTATGCTTGCATAGTTTTCTCATATTCATGAATTAATGCACACATCATTATGCATACATACTCACATCTCACATGCACCCATGCATATCCATGCTTTCTCATGCATATGCATGCTCATGTACATCATACTTCTCATATATGTACTTAAGCATCTCTCTCTCTCTCTCTCTCTCTCTCTCTCTCTCTCTCTCTCTCTCTCTCTCTCTCTCTCTCTCTCTCTCTCTCTCTCTCTCTCTCTCTCTCTCTCTCTCTCTCTCATCTCTCTCTTTTTCTATCTCTCTCTCTCTCTCAATCTCCCTCTCTCTCTCTCTCTCTCTCTCTCTCTCTCTCTCTCTCTCTCTCTCTCTCTCTCTCTCTCTCTCTCTCTCTCTCTCTCTCTCTCTCTCTCTCTCTCTCTCTCTCTCTCTCTCTCTCTCTCTCTTTTTCTTCTATGCCCTAGGCATCCACCACATATCTCTCTCTTCCTCTTTCTCTTCTGTGTGCGTGTTTCTACCATTACTGTCGGGAGGAGGGGCATCTCTCTCTCTCTCTCTCTCTCTCTCTCTCTCTCTCTCTCTCTCTCTCTCTCTCTCTCTCTCTCTCTCTCTCTCTCTGTCTCTCTCTCTCTCTCTCTCTCTCTCTCTCTCTCTCTCTCTCTCTCTCTCTCTCTCTCTCTCTCTCTCTCTCTCTCTCTCTCTCTCTCTCTCTCTCTCTCTCTCTCTCTCTCTCTCTCTCTCTCTCTCTGCTATGTGTCAATGGCAGTGGTGTGTGTGTCTAGCTTTCTCTCTCTCTCTCTCTCTCTCTCTCTCTCTCTCTCTCTCTCTCTCTCTCTCTCTCTCTCTCTCTCTCTCTCTCTCTCTCTCTCTCTCTTTGTGTCTCTCTCCTTCATTTTTATAATTCTTTAATATATTTAATTTAGGTTCACATTAAAGTATAGTTTAGTTAAATACCTTACATACACACACCATTATGATAGTTAATTAAAGCATAATATAAGATATATTAACTAAATGTATAAGATATAAGATATATCAATTAGGTATAATCATATATTTGTTAAATCAAATGTTCACACACATCATATTTATGTTAATGATCACACACATACACACCTATACATACATATACACATTCAAACCCTCAAGTTCATTCACATATATACTTAAATACTCATATGTTTAGCTAGACACATAGGTTTATACCCATACTCTCACATACAAATGGGTTCCATACACACAATCACACAACCACATAGACACTTAAGGTAAACCTTAATACACATATGCACATGTAGGTTATATAGGTTGTCTCATGTTTATTCTGTAGTCATGCACTTTCCCACACAAAGGTATCTAGACACTCTTATCCATATTCATAAACATAAGCATTTATATGATGAGGTGTGATCACTTCACATTTTCATAAATTTGCTACCTATAGGTACTAGAGAGAGGTTATTCAAATAAAGGAAACTTATAAAAAATGTTCGAGAGAGTTTAGAGATATCCATCATAAGAGTGAAATTTTGAAATATCCTGTATATGAAGTGGAAAGATGAAATCGTTCTGACATCTGCCCCCACCAAACCTGCACACCGTCCCGATGGGCCAACCTGCAAATCATGGGAAGCAACATCTTGATGGGCCAACCTAAAATCCAATCATATGATAGTATCAAATTCTTTTATAAATAATTTTTAAATTTATCAAATCAAATGTATCAATTTTTCATGCAAAATGCTCATGAAATTTCTTTAATTTCAATATGGTATTTAGAACATATCCAATCATAAAGTTAAGCTATGAACCATTTTGGTCAACAAATCATTAATTTAAGTTCAATTCATAAATTTTGTAAAGATCATCATGAAACAAAATTCTTCTTCATTCACTCAAAATCAGGTTTCTTCGTATATAAGTACTCACATATAAGCAATCAAACATGTCAAAGAAATCAACTAGATCTACTCATACAAACATCCGCCTTGTTTGCCCAATTTCTAAGCACTAGGTGTGTTTGCAACAACTAGCTTTTCTTCATCTTTGTCATGTAGGTGATATTCATAAATACCTTTTTGGGGGGAAAGAAGATATAAACTTCCATCTTCATAAAGGTGAAATTTGTAAATACCTTTTTGGGGTGGAAGAAGGTATAAAATCCCATTCATCATTTTTTGTTTACATTCGCAACTTTTTTTGTTTTGAAGGGGAACGGATTAACCCCTTAATCCAAGCTAAGGATCTAGATGCATATAGGAGAAATACATAGGATCTCACAGACAAGAATCATGCATCTATATGCTCATACATATATATAATTATTTTCATCATTTGAAATGAACTACAAAATCCTTTTGCTCATATCAAATCCCTACTCAATTCATAAACTAGAAACATAAATCATTTTTTGTATTCCTACTTTGGCCAAATAGAATCACTTGATAATTTGACAAATCAAATTCCAGATCATATGATTATATTTTATCATGAATGCATATGATATGCATAGATAATAGAAATAAGAAATTAAAATCATAGATTAACACCACCTGGAATTTAGGCTTCATCATCAATCTTCAATTTCCAAATTCATCATAAGTCTTTCATCATAATCTTCAATTTTTTTTGCTCAAATAATCATCAAATCCTATTGGTTATCATAAAACTAGAAACTACAAGCAAAAACATCATGAGTCATATTTCATCATAAATTGTATCATCATCATGTCATATCTCATCATAAATTTCATCATATCATAATCATCATATTTTTCAAACATGTTTTTCACCTTATTTTTTTAAATGTTTGTCAAAATTTTCATATATTTGCATCATATTTTTGTGCGTATTTGCCATATTTGTTTATATTTTCATCATAATTTTGTCAAATGTGAACTGAAAATCATAATTCAATCAAAACATATTGTTCATGTATTTTTCAACATATTCTTGTTCGAAGAAAATCAGAATGCATCATAATTGATATTCATCATTTGTTTCACAATTATCCTATTCACTTTCTCATAAATATAGTTTGCATCATATCATGTTTTTAGATTAAGAAGATTAAATTTTTGCATCATTGACTATGAATAATCCTTTTCTTATTAAGAGAAAAACATAGTTTTCATCATAATTATCAAACATATTTTAACATATATTTTTTCAAAAAGTAAAGTATATTTTTCATCATATATGTTTCATATATTGCATCATATCTATCATCATATTTTTTGTAAAAGAAAAATCATAATGTATTTTTTATGATTAACACACAAATATTTTGAAATGAAAGCTTTGTCATAAAATTTTAATAAATTTATCAAGCATGGAAAATTTTTAGGGGATTTTTCATAAACAATTATCAAGCATCAAATAAAAAATAGAGATAAATTCGTCAAATTTGAAAAAATATTTTATGAGAAAGTTTCATAGAAAAATCTTCAAGCAGTATATAAATTCATCAAAATCTGGAAATATTTATCATTAGATCTCTGCAATCAAAATTTCATAGATATGAAAAAATCACAAGAAAAGTATTCTCTCAATTTGTTTTCCCTCTTTTTCATAAGTTTAGAAGAGTTTTTAGTATTTTTCTCAATTTTCAGTATAGCTTCTTGTACCCATTCCTAAGCACACAATTGTCACATTTCATGTCGGGTTCACCAAATGTCGAGGGTTGTGAATGGAGACCAATAGCAGATTAGAACTGAACTTCCTATGGACTCACTGTGTGACTACACACAAGGTTTTTTTTAAGCATACTTTAGGATGTAAGATGCGATTCAGTGATATAAAAAATGTTTATCTAGGTGCTAATGGCCTAATCTAAACTATGACCATAAGGTTGTGCAGCTAGAAACCTAGATAGACAATATTCATATGATGGAGAGATTAACGTTTCACTAGTAATGGGGTCTTTGATAAATTCATCTTCTTCTAATTCTTTATTAGCTATGTTCTGCTTAGGTTCTTCTTCAAAATCTATATTAGCTATGTTGTGCTTAGGTTGAGAAGTATGATTTATAGGTGGAGGTAGTAAACACTCAAAAATGAAAGATGTAGAAATGGTATTTTCACTCATAGAATCTTTACTCACAGACTCATTCGTAGACTCGTTACTTGCAAACATCAAAAAATATAGAAAAATATAAATTGACAATTGATCAATGAATAATTCTAAAACTATTTTTTTGATAATGCTAATGAATGGAAACTACTTCAACAACCTTATACAACTCTAAGCATGAATGCTAGGATAAATTTCCAAAATCCTAATACAAATTTAAGCTAAAATGTAAGTAAAGTGGAAGAAATGGTGCTTCTCCAATCTCCCAATCTCAATTGCTTTTTAAATGCTTGTGAATCTTCATCAATGCTCATCATTCTTCATTAATTCTCATCAATCTTCATCAATGCTCATTTATTTTAATACTCATCAATCTTCATCAATACTTGTCAATCATGATCAATGCTTGTCAATGATCTGGAAAAAGAACATTAGAAAACATAAGTACATTTTATGAAACATAAAACATACTTATTATTTTCAACTCTTATCATATATGTATATTCTCATTCATTCACTCATACCTATGTCCATATCATTCTATATGCATATGCTTTTGTTCATCATGCATATATGCACTCATCCTCACATACACATGCATTCAAACATTCACATTTATGTTCTCATACATACATGCACCTCACATCACTCTCACATATGCATACATTAGCTCTCATATGCATGCACACAGACTATCACATGCACATGCTAACACACATTCATAAACTTATACACATGCTAACACACAGTCATAAGCTTATACTCATGCTAACACACTTTCATATGCTAACACATTCTCATACCTATGCTAACACATTCTCATACCTATGCTAACACATTCATATACATGCTAATACACACTCACATATGCATGCTAACATACTCTCATGCATTGAAACTCTCATAAACTCATACTCATGATTACATATATCTAATATGTACATGCATCTAAATCTTATGCTTTCATATTCTCATATATTCATCTAATATCTATATGCATCTTCATTTCATGCATGAAAAAATCATGCACACGTCAATCATACACATGTATACACTACATGCATATGCATTTGTTCATCATGCATATATGCACAAGTCAATCATGCACATGTATACATTACATGCATATGCATTTGTTCATCATGCATATATGCACACATGCACATACACATGCATTCATATCTTCTTATGCATCTAATATCCATATGCATTCTCACATCTTCTTTTACATATCTACATCATGTATATATCATGCATTTTCTTACATACTCATGCATACATTAACTCTATCTTGCACACATTTAAGCATATACATGCACTCTAATGCATACATCTATTTTATACATATGCATGCTCATACCACACATACATCATGCTCATGCATACTCATGCATCTAATTCTTATACACATGCACTCATATTCTGCATTCATGCATTCTCATACATATGCATTAACTCATACCACACATACATCATGCTCATGCATACTCATGCATCTAAGTCTTATGCACATGCACTCATATTATGCATTCATGCATTCTCATACATATGCATTAACTCATACCACACATACATCATGCTCATGCACACTCATGCATCTAATTCTTATGCACATGCACTCATACTTACTCATACTCATACACTTATGCTTGCATAGTTTTCTCATATTCATGCATTAATGCACACATCATTATGCATACATACTCACATCTCACATGCACCCATGCATATCCATGCTTTCTCATGCATATGCATGCTCATGTACATCATACGTCTCATATATGTACTTAAGCATCTCTCTCTCTATTTCTTTCTCTCTCTCTCGTGCTCTCTCTCTCATTCTCTTTCTCTCTCTCTCTCATCTCTCTCTTTTTCTATCTCTCTCTCTCCTGATCTCTCTCTCTCTCTCTCTCTCTCTCTCTCTCTCTCTCTCTCTCTCTCTCTCTCTCTCTCTCTCTCTCTCTCTCTCTCTCTCTCTCTCTCTCTCTCTCTCTCTCTCTCTCTCTCTCTCTCTCTCTCTCTCTCTCTCTCTCTATCTCTCTCTCTCTCTCTCTCTCTCTCTCTCTCTCTCTCTCTCTCTCTCTCTCTCTCTCTCTCTCTCTCTCTCTCTCTCTCTCTCTCTCTCTCTCTCTCTCTCTCTCTCTCTCTCTCTCTCTCTCTCTCTCTCTCTCTCTCTCTCTCTCTCTCTCTCTCTCTCTCTCTCTCGTCTCTCTCTCTCTCTCCCCCAGTTTCTTCTATGCCCTAGGCATCCGCCACATATCCCTCTCTCCCTCTTTCTCTCCTGTGTGTGTGTGTGTGTTGCCGCCATTACTATTGGGAGGAGGGGCATCTCGTTCTCTCTCTCTCTCTCTCTCTCTCTCTCTCTCTCTCTCTCTCTCTCTCTCTCTCTCTCTCTCTCTCTCTCTCTCTCTCTCTCTCTCTCTCTCTCTCTCCTCTCTCTCTCTCTCTCTCTCTCTCTCTCTCTCTCTCTCTCTCTCTCTCTCCTCTCTCTCTCTCTCTCTCTCTCTCTCTCTCTCTCTCTCTCTCCCCCCTACGTGTCAGTGGCAGCGATCTGAGTGTCTAGATCTCTCTCTCTCTCTCTCTCTCTCTCTCTCTCTCTCTCTCTCTCTCTCTCTCTCTCTCTCTCTCTCTCTCTCTCTCTCTCTCTCTCTCTCTCTCTCTCTCTCTCTCTCTCTCTCTCTCTCTCTCTCTCTCTCTCTCTCTCTCTCTCTCTCTCTCTCTCTCTCTCTCTCTCTCTCTCTCTCTCTCTCTCTCTCTCTCTCTCTCTCTCTCTCTCTCTCTCTCTCTCCCCTTCATTTTTATAATTCTTTAATATATTTAATTTAGGTTCACATTAAAGTATAATTTAGTTAAATACCTTAATAGTTACATACACACACCATTATGATAGTAACTAAAGCATAATATAAGATATATTTACTAAATGTATAAGATATAAGATATATTAATTAACTATAATCATATATTTGTTAAATCGAATGTTCACACACATCATATTTATGTTAATGATCACACACATACACACCTATACATACATATACACATTCAAACCCTCAAATTCATTCACATATATACTTAAATACTCATATGTTTAGCTAGACACATAGGTTTATACCCATACTCTCACATACAAATGGGTTCCATACACACAATCACACAACCACATAGACACTTAGGGTAAACCTTAATACACATATGCACATGTAGGGTATATAGGTTGTCTCATGTTTATTATGTAGTCATGCACTTTCCCACACAAAGGTATCTAGACACTCTTATCCATATTCATAAACATAAGCATTTATATGATGAGCTCTGATTACTTCACATTTTCATAAATTCTCTACCTGCAGGTACTAGAGGGAGGTTATTCAAATAAAGGAAACTTATCAAAAATGTTTGAGAGAGTTTAGAGATATTCATCATAAGAGTGAAATTTTGAAAATCCTGTATATGAAGTGGAAAGATGAAATCGTTCTGACATCTGCCCCCACCAAACCTGCACATCGTCCCGATGGGCCAACCTACAGATGATGGGAAGCAGCATCTTGCTGGGCCAACCTAAAATCCAATCATATAATAGTATCAAATTCTTTTAATTGTTTCAAATCAAATGTATCAATTTTTCATGCAAAATGCTCATGAAATTTATTTAATTTCAATATGGTGTTTAGAACATATCAAATCATAAAGTTAGGCTATCAAGCATTTTGGTCAACAAATCATTAATTAAAGTTCAATTCATAAATTTTGTAAAGATCATCATGAAAAAAATTTCTTCTTCATTCACTCAAAATCAGGTTTCTTCGTATATAAGTACTCACATATAAGCATTCAAACATGTCAAAGAAATCAACTAGATCTACTTATACAAACATCTGCCTTGTTTGCCCAATTTCTAAGCACTAGGTGTGTTTGCAACAACTAGCTTTTCTTCATCTTTGTCATGTAGGTGATATTCATAAATACCTTTTTGGGGGGAAAGAAGATATAAACTTCCACCTTCATATAGGTGAAATTCGTAAATACCTTTTTGGGGTGGAAGAAGGTATAAACTCCCATTCATCATTTTTTTTTACATTCGTAACTTTTTTTGTTTTGAAGGGGAAAGGCTTAACCCCTTAATCCAAGCTAAGGATCTAGATGCATATAGGAGAAATACATAGGATCTCATAGACAAGAATCATGCATCTATATGCTCATACATATATACAATTATTTTCATCATTTGAAATGAACTACAAAATCCTTTTGCTCATATCAAATCCCTACTCAATTCATAAACTAGAAACATAAATCAATTTTTGTATTCCTACTTTGGCCAAATAGAATCACTTGATAATTTGACAAATCAAATTCTAGATCATATGATTATATTTTTTCATGAATGCATATGATATGCATAGATAATAGAAATAAGAAATTAAAATCATATATTAACACCGCCTGGAATTTAGGCTTCATCATCAATCTCCAATCTCCAAATTTATCATAAGTTTTTCATCATAATCTTCAATTTGTTTGCTCAAATAATCATCAAATCCTGTTGGTAATCATAAAACTAGAAACTACAAGAAAAAACATCATGAGTCATATTTCATCATAAATTGTATCATCATCATGTCATATCTCATCATAAATTTCATCATATCATAATCATCATAATTTTCAAACATGTTTTTTCACCTTATTTTTATAAATATTTGTCAAAATTTTCATATATTTGCATCATATTTTTGTGCGTAATTTCCATATTTGTTTTTATTTTCATCATAGTTTTGTTAAATGTGAAAAGAAAATCATATAATGTGAACTGAAAATCATAATTCAATCAAAACATATTGTTCATATATTTTTCAACATATTCTTGTTCAAAGAAAATCAGAATGCATCATAATTGATATTCATCATTTGTTTCAGAATTATCCTATTCACTTTCTCATAAATATAGTTTGCATCATATCATGTTTTTACAATAAGAAGATTAAATTTTTGCATCATTGACTATGAATAATCCTTTTCTTATCAAGAGAAAAACATAGTTTTCATCATAATTATCAAACATTTTATCATATGTTTTTTCAAAAAGTAAAGTATATTTTTCATCATATATGTTTCATATATTGCATCATAATTATCATCATATTTTTTGTAAAAGAAAAATCATAATGTATTTTTTATGATTAACACAAAAATATTTTGAAATCAAAGCTTTGTCATAAAATTTTAATAAATTTATCAAGCATGGAAAATTTTTAGGGGAATTTTCATAAACAATTATCAAACATGAAACAAAAAATAGAGATAAATTCATCAAATTCAAAAAAATGTTTTATGAGAAAGTTTGATAGAAAAATCTTCAAGCAGTATATAAATTCATCAAAATCTGGAAATATTTATCATTAAATCTCTTCAATCAAAATTTCATAGATATGAAAAAAATCACAAGAAAATTATTCTCTCAATTTCTTTTCCCTCTTTTTCATAAGTTTAGAAGAGTTTTTAGTATTTTGCTCAATTTTCAGTATAGCTTCTTGTACCCATTCCCTTTCCTTATTCATCAAATCTTGATCATTAGTTAATGTTTCATTTTTCCTAATATCTTTGTCATTATTAAATTTATTGTGAATATTTTGATCATCATATTTTTTGTATCTTGCTTTCGATAAATTTTAATTGAATTACCAATATTTTGTTTATCCAATTTAATTTGATCATATCTTTGCATTTCAATAGATTTAAATTGATTGTTGCATTTACTCATAAATGTAGGTTTAGGAAGATTTTGCTCATCAATGATCTCTTTGTTAAAGAATTTACTTTGAATTTCAAATTCGTTCATAGATTCATAAAGATTCTTTTTGTCATATCATTTAAGTTTTGAATTTGTTTTCTCATCATAGCTCTTAGGTTTCCACTGGTTTTGAATTCTTTTACATGTTTTAGGTCTAAATTTAGTTTGATCAAAGTATTCTCTCATCCGTCCTCTACCTAAGTTTAAATGCAAAGGTAGATGAGCTTTAAAATCACAAATCTTATGGTCAATTGTAGTGACTAAGTGCAATTTACATGCATCATCATAAGAAAAACAGTCATCATATGTATGACCTAGCTGATCGCACCAAAAGCATCTTGCTGGATGTTTCACTCTCCTATGCATAGCCCTATGGGTGGATCTCCTAGGCTCAAACATATGGTTTTTATCATGCACTTTTGTAGATAAGTTTTGAGTTTCATGTTCATGCTTGCACTTGCATCTTGGTAATTCATTCACTTGCTTAGTCAATTCATCAATATTGCTCTTTAGATTTGTAATAACGTCTTTTAAAATACCACACATCACATGACTTGAATTGGAAAAATCACTAAGCTTATCAATTAATAGAAACACTTCTTCAAATTTGGCTCGATTTGATGATTTTAGCTTATATCCTATATCTTTGAATTGTTTTTCAAATTCCAAAATCTTATTTTTAATTCATTCTTCCATACTAGAATTTTTATCATGTGTATTTACTTGAACTACCTTCTTCTTGCCATTGAAATTTATCAAAAAGTAAGGATCAAGAGTTAGATCAAGTACCTGGAGTATGGCTTGAAGAAGGGGCTCAAAGTGAATATGTGTAAATTTATACAATTTGATTTGATCAAATTCTAACACATCAATATCTAATGAATGAATATGTGCAAATGCCTTCACTTCAAATGTCGATGAGAGGGGTGGAAAGAAGTGTCGAGGCTCCTCCATCTTGAATGCCCCTCTTCCCATGGAGGTGCTCAGTTCCTTAATGAATAGCCCTCAACAACCAAGGAAAAAGGGAAAAAGGTTCGGTGCCAACAAAGTCTCCACTTGTTGTTGCTGCTCCTTTCTCCACTCTCCTACAAACAAGAAGAATATAAAGGTTAAATTTTTTAATTAATACTGAAAAAACACACCTAAGAATCCTAAGCACACAATTGTCACATTTCACGTCGGGTTCACCAAATGTTGAGGGGTGTGAATGGAGACCAATAGCAGATTAGAACTGAACTTCCTATGGACTCACTATGTGACTACACACAAGGTTTTTTTTAGCATACTTTAGGATGTAAGATGTGATTCAGTGATATAAAAAATGTTTATCTAGGGGCTAATGACCTAATCAAAACTATGACCATAAGGTTGTGCAGCTAGAAACCTAGATAGACAATATTCATATGATGGAGAGATTAGCGTTTCACTAGTAATGCGGTCTTTGATAAATTCCTCTTCTTCTAATTCTTTATTAGCTATGTTTTGCTTAGGTTCTTCTTCAAAATCTATATTAGCTATGTTGTGCTTAGGTTGAGAAGTATGATTTATAGTCTTATTTATGTGTAATAGTTTTTAAAGCTTTTGGTTCAATATATCAGGATAAATCATAGTTTTTCTATCTCGAGGTCTATCTTTGTGCATTCCTAAAATATAGGAGAAACCAATGTTGAGTGTCAGGTTCATTCCAAAAGCATATTTTGCTTATTTCTTGTACTCTTATGCATCCTATACACTCAAACCTTTGTGTATCACTCCTCCAAAAGATTCTTTCCACTTGTAATCATGTTGGTTGCTATGACCATTTTGAAGCTGGTTGTCTCATCCAAAGATAGTAAGTTTTTTGAGCTAGTCAATGTGCAAACCAATCAATTTTGTATTGACTCTTTCTCCTTGATGCTCCAAAGTACATAGTGCATTTTATTGCACTTATTGCATGTCTATAAGGTCTATTTGAGTCTCCATGAGCTCAAGGGCTGGTCCTGTGCCGGTTGGCTGGACCAAACTTTGTCGCTTTGCAACTCATTTTTTTACCTCCTACAAGCTTCTCCAAGTTCTTTAAGTGGTTTCAGAGCTAGATCAAGATGGGTGATGGCTTCCCCTCAATGATTGAGAAGCTTGATTGACACAACTATGCAGTTTGGCAAATCATAATGGAGGCCCATTTGTAAGTTAGAAATGTTTATGGAATTACAATAGGTGTTGAACCTGTGCCTATTCCAAGATCCAAAGGAGTCCGGACCTACACAAGAGGAGACAGATAAGCTCACACTTTTTTGTGCAAGGGATGCTCAATAAAGGTTGTACCATACTAAAATATATCTCTATCTTTCTATTACCACATATTAGAGGATGCAAGACATCTCAAGAGACTTGGGATGCCCTAGAGACTTTCTTTTCTGCTAGTACCAAAGCAAGAAAGAATCATCTTAGGAACGAGTTCAACCAAATGAAGAAGACACTTAAACAAACCATCATAGATTTTGTTACCAAGGTCAAGGAGGTTGCAGATTAGTTAGCATCCATTGGAGAGCTGATTGAAGAAGAGTTTATCATGAGACAAATTCTCAATGGGATTCAACGTGATAAGCAATGGAAATCCTTCACCACGGCTTATGATTTCATCATGGATGTGAAAACTCTAGACCAACATATTTCTTGGACAACTCTTCAATGAAGAGGCCAAAAATAACATAAAGGAAGGTAACTCATATCATGGTGATTCCACTAGTGCTCTATATGCAAATAAGAAGGACAAGAAGTTGAAAGGCAATAAGAAGGAAGAAGATGAGGAGGAGACTTCCCAAGCCAACTTTGCAAGCAAGAGCAAGTGGAATGGGAAGACGGAAGGACCAAAGCATGAAAAAGCCAAAGTCAAAATGTTCAACCTTGTGCCATCTATGATAAGACCAACCACACCACTCAAAATTGATGGTTCAATGGGAAGACCTAGAAAGGAAGTGGAAGAGGTGGATATGGCAAAAATCGAGGGAGAGGTGGACACAAATTCAATAGTAACAATAGAGGCCATAATAGAAGGGACTACAACAATTATTCTAAAGATCAAACACATGAAGACTTATTGCTTCTAATGAATCTAAGCCACAAACAAGGTAAAGAAGATGATCGTTTGTTCTACATAGAGTTTGGATGTTCAAATCATGTTGCAGGCAACATAACTCTTCTATCTAATTTTGAGTGTCCAAAGCATAGACATGAAGTTCAAACAGGGGATGCCACAAAGCACAATGTGGAGAAGATTAGTAATGTCAAAGCTTCCAATGGCAGGAAAAAGATTCTAAGTAAGGTCCTCTCTGTACCCACTATCACTAAAAACCTAATAAGTGTAGGCCAAATAGTTGAAAAATTCTTACAAGTTAGGTTCACCCCACATGGAGCTTTTGTGGAAGATCCATGTCAAGGCTTCAAGAAGATAGCTAGAGGTGAGAAGCATTGTAGGTTCTTTACTTTTGAAGTAGGAGAAACTAGGAACATAGCTCTATTCACTTTTGGGTCTCAAACCCTAAGTGAGCTTGAAGAGTGGCATAAGAGACTTGCTCATGTGAATGAAAGAACCTTGAAGTCACAAAGACAACCATTCAATGAGGAAGGCTACATCCACAACAAATTATTGGACTTAGTACATACAAATGTATGGGGACCAAGTCCAGAACCTTCATTGGCTAGATCAAGGTATTATGTCTCATTTATTGATGACCATGGTAGATGGACTATTCGATACTTTATGAAGAGTAAGAATGAAGTGTTTGATTGCTTCAAAAGGTATATAGCACATGTTGAGAATCATAGAGGTAGATCAATCAAGAATCATAGAGGTAGATCATTGAACGGAATTGCAGAGAGAAGAAACAAGACATTGGTTGGATAAGTCAGAACAATGCTTGAAGAGAAGAGGTTGCCACATTATCTATGGGAAGAGGCTATTTCAACTACTGTGTACCCTGTCAATAGACTACCATCCAAATCACTTCAAGGTATGACCCCTTATGAAGCGTGGCATGGAAGAAAACCTAGTCTTCGAGACTGCAAGGTGTTTGGTTGTTTAGCTTGTGTTCATGTACCATCACAAATAAGAGGTAATCTAAATGAAAGGACACAAAGCTAGTGTTTATTGGGTATGACTCAACTCAGATGGATTACATGTTCTATAGTCCTTCAACCAAGCAATTCACCACAAGTAGAGATGTTGTGTTTGAAGAACATAGGTTTTGGTATGATGAAGACAAACAAAAGGTAACTCTACCATATGATCTTGATTCTGATTCTCATCAATTAAGAATCAAGCATGATACATAGGTCCAAGATCCAAGAAGTGATATAGATGATGGAACAAATGAAAGGGAAAAGGATTACAAACTATGGAAGTCAAGAGGCAAAGCAAAGATGGAGGAGTGTGAAGAATGCACTAAGCAAGATCCTAGAAGATCAACAAGAGAGAAGAAACAACCAAAAAGGTATGGATATGATTCCACATTTGTTACAAAGCATTCAATCTACTTGGCAAAAGACTCAATTTCAGAAGAACCCTCAACCTATGAGGAGGCAAAAGGAAATCCTAATCGGGAAAGGCCATGAAAGAAGAAATAGATGCACTGAAGGAGATGGAAACTTGGGATTAGGTTCCAATGTCATCCAATCAAAGGTAATTAGTCGCAAATGGGTATATAAAGTTAAAAGAAACTCAGACGGATCAGTTTGTAGATATAAGGCAAGATTACTTGCCAAAGGATGCTCACAAAATCATGGCATAGACTATGAGGAAACATTCTCACCAATTGCAAAGATGATTACAATCAGAACATTGATAAGTGTAGCTATTGCAAGAAATTGGAGACTCCTCCAACTTGATGTAAAAAATGCATTTCTAAATGGTTGGATAAGTGAAGAGGTATACATGTCACAATCTCCAGGTTTTGAAAACCCTAATAATGCATCTTATGTTTGTAGACTTAAGAAAGCATTGTATGGATCGAAACAAGCTCCTAGATCTTGGAATTACAGGTTGGTTACATACCTTCAAGATCAAGGGTTCAAACCTAGCAACTCAGGTCCTTCTCTATTCATGAAATTGGATCACAATGAGGTTATCTATCTATGTGTATATGTAGATGATATTATTGTGATAGGTGATTATCTAAATAACATTCAAAGGATCAAGAGACACATGCAAGAGGAGTTTAAAATCAGTGACTTAGGCGAGCTCACATATTTCCTATGTATGCAAGTGATTTATATAGATGAAGGGATGTATTGAACTCAGAGAAGATACATTCAAGATCTACTTCTCAAGTTCAGAATGGAGAACACAAAGCTTGCAGGTACACCTTTGGAGATGAATCATAAACTTAGTGTTTATGAAGCTGAGAAAATTGAAGGCATTAAAGAATATCAAAGCTTGGTAGCTAACTTGAAATATTTTACTCATACAAGGTCAGACATCTCATATAGTGTGGGAGTGCTTAGTCAATTCATGCACTCATCTAGAAGATCACACATGAATGAATCTTAGAGAGTACTTAAGTATCTCAAAGGTACAATCAATGAAGGTATATTCTATCCTTACTCTTCAGATCTTGATATCAAAATCTATTCAGATGTAGATTGGGTAGGAGCTAAGGATGATAGAAGAAGTACCTCTAGTTACTTAGCATTTGTAGGTTCAAAGCTAGTGTCATGGAGTTCTAAGAAGCAATCTACAGTTGCTTTATCCTCAATTGAAGCAGAGTACAAAGGTTTGACCATAGCAACTCAAGAGGCAATACGGTTAAAAGCAATGTATACAGATTTGGGACTTGTGAGTTCCAAACCTCAGATATTTGGAGATAATTTTTCTACCTCCTACAAGCTTCTCCAAGTTCTTTCACTCTGGGGATAGTTTATAGATTGGTCCGAAGGGTGGTTGTGCTCCCTCTTGAAGTTCTATGGCACAATCATATGGTTTATGCTTTGGCAAGAAATTTGCATCTTTCTTTTCAAAAACATCTTTAAAACCTTGATATTGGTGAGGTAGCTTCATTGAATTGTCTTTCTTGGGCTCTTGAGTTGGTGTGAAATAGATCATATATGTTGGTTCCTTGCTTACTGCATGTATAAAGGTGTTGGCTGCGACATATGTTGGGTTCTTCTGAATATCTTGACGAGTGATTTTATTCTTTTCCCAATTAATGTCTAGATTATGTCTCTTTAACCACGGCATTCCAATGATAACTAGATTTATTGGACTCGATATTATGTTGAAACATGTGTGGGAATCATGGTCACCAAGGTGTACTCTTAATGTCGTGGTTTCCATGGTTATATTCCTTGATGCTAGAGGTTGTCCATCTACTACTTCAACTACTACTGGTTTGTTCTTCGAAAGTACTAGGATTCCACGTTTCTTAACCAATCATTCATTGATGAAACATGAGGAGGCTCTTGAATCTACTAGGGCTATAAGGGAAAGGGTCTTCTTAGGCATGATTAACTTGACAGTGGTAAGACATGTTTTTGTGGATGTAGCTAGAATTATGAGACCCTTTCTTATATCATGGTCTGGCTATAAGGTCTCTTTTACAACTGGACTTCTTGTTTCCTTGCTCTACAAGGGTGTCTGCGACTCTAGTGTTTGTTCTCTTATTGGGAAAAATTAACTGCAATATGTCCAGGGTTTCCACAATAGAGGCATAACTTGTTATCTCTCCTTCTCTGTTTCTCTTGTGGTGTTAGAGGCTAGAACCTAGTTACATCTATCCGCATAGGTTCGGGCATAGACTCATCTTTAGGAGTGGGCGGGAAGGGTTTCCATTGGCGAGGTCTTCCTTCTACATGTTTCTTTTGAGCATTTGCTTGTGCACTATGATTGAATGTACAATTGTTGTCTTTTCCTTCTTCTCTTGACTATTGGAGTTAGAGGGAAGAGTTTTCACCATATTGACAAGTGTAGGCTTAATCATGTCTAGGCTTGAGGATAGTTTTTGTATAGATGACTCTCATCATGATTACTATAGAAAGACTTTTTGGGTAGTATGCAAGCCAGTTGGGGAACTTGCATGTGTCCAATCTCTTATAGTGGTCCCAATTACATCTATAGCATGGATCTTTCAGTTCATGAGGTTTGAACTAAGGTCCAGCCATGTTCTATTGCGGAAAATTTATATAATATACTTGGTTATACTTAAGTTTTTAATACACATAGCCCTAATTAAAGTAGTCTTTATATCCACTTGAATAATCTTACTAGTTCTAATAATCAATGGATGGGTCATATAATTGTGCATATGCATCCTATTGAATAATCTAATCTATGTATACTTTCCTTTCCCAATAACTCATATGATAATTGGAGTTGGTGCTATCACAATCTGTTATGTTTTCTCTTATGCTTGTCCATACTTGACTTGTATCACCTATGGAGAAGCACATGACTACTAAATCACCACAGATCTTGCTAAGTACATAGGGTACTCCAACATAAGTATAGATTGATATGGAATTTTTTGTCTGATCATTATGAGTAGCTTGGCAAATACTGGAACTGTTAAGAAAAATGGCCTTCGGACTTGATATTTTCCCATAATTGGTCAAGATGTTAGCCTTCTTCTATGGCATAATGCCTAATTGGTTTTCTATTATCGAAACACTCAACAATTGATGATTCATCATCTTTTTCCTAATTTCATAGTATTGTAGTTGTGTTGTGCAAGAGAAGGTGTTCTTCTATGACATGTATAGGATGGATGTTTCCCTCTACACTATGAGCACTTTCTAGGAGGAACCCTAGAACCTTGTAAGTTTAGCTTCTTAGCGACAACCTCCACCATTTCATCAATCAATGAGTAACTTGGCCTCATGCTTGGAGCTGCTTTAGTAGCAAGTGAGAATGCTTGAATTGAGTTTCGCAAGTCATCTTCTATGTGATTGCATTTTTTTATCTAGTCTTCCAAGGTGGCAGGACACAAAAAGATGCGATAATACATAATTGAGCACTTTGCAAGCCATCTAAAAAGTGTGTGATAATTTTGGTTGCAGATGGTAGGTCCTTGATAGTTCAATGCCCCACATAATGCTTCTAGAAGTGTCCAACTAACATTAAGTCCTCATAGAATCTTGTTATCATCACTTAGGTGTCATGCCTGACTCCTATCTTATCAAATTTATCTATAAAATCTTTTAGGATTTGATCAATATATTGAAAGTGGTATATTCTTAGTGGTTGGAACCAAGCCAAAGTGGTTTCCTTTGTTGCTGCAATTACTCCAAGCCTAAATGCTTGATCATTTATCCTAAGGCTCATATTTGCATTGATGTATTAGCACATGAATGATCTCTTGTAAAAGATTTACTTTTACTCCTTGTAAAAGTGCATATATGGAATCCCTTCAATCATGAGTACTTACGAGAATTTTTCCATGAATTATTTGGTGAGGAATTATGGAAAATAAAGTCCTAAAACTTTTGAACACTTTTAGGTAGATAATCAAATTCAAATTTGAATCTTGGCTTCAACAAAAAGGCTATAAAAGAGGATCATCTAGTCGTGTGGAATGTAGCCAGATATAGCAGATATTTTAGAGGAATTTGTGTGGCATATTGAGCTCACATTATAGCTCTACTATTGCCCTCACATTGTGCAATCATTCATTGCCAATGTTAATTTGGTTCTGAATGGTCTTCCCGATGCATATCAAAGTTTTTCTTCCACTCTTCATTTGATGATGAAAGGCAATCCAAATGCCTTAATATTTGAGGAGTTAGTCTCTGTTCTGTTGCAGGAAGATCCGTCTAGTTAGAACAAGTCCACTATGCGTGTTGAAAATCAAACTTTCATGGCTAGTTAGAAGGGCAAAGGTAAATGGAGCTCTTCTACTAGTAAGCAGACATTTGCTAAATTTTCACAATCAAAGAAGGATGACAAAGGCGAGAAGAAAACAGAAAAGAAAAAATTGTTTTGCAAATAATGTAAAGCAAATGATCATGTCATAAAGAGCTATCCAAAATTGGTTGCTAAAGAAGCAAAGAAAAAAGAAGCCAGAATGGTTGTTGCAAAGGCCTCTACACCAAAAATAGAGTCCTCACATCACAGTTTCTTCACTTCACTCGAGCCTCCCCTACAGTGAATTCTATCACATGTGCCAACAACTCTTCTTATCCTGTCATGGGAGTTGGTAAGATCATTCTGACTACTTCTCATGGTAGTTCTTTTACATTGTCAGATGCTTTATTTGTGCTAGGGATCAAGAAGAATCTGTTATTAGTTTAGGCTTTAGCCAAGATTGGCTTGGTTGTGAAACTTGTTGATGACAGATGTTGTGGGCTGTATAAGATCATAGACTATGAAAAATCAGTGAATGATTTGGCATGTGCAGTGCATGATTCTCAAGCTATGTCAAATGCAAAGCTTTGGCATGTAGGCTTTGGTCATATGAATTTTGCTAATTTGCTATGCCTGCAGAAATATGAAATGGTGTCCTCTCTACCCAAACTTGAGCCACCTAGTAAACATGTATGTGAAGGCTGTATTTTTGGAAAAATACAACATTCCTCATTCCCAAAAGATGGTTCAGTTTGAGCTACTCAGAAATTTGAGCTTGTTCATAGTGATGTTTGTGGTCTTATGTAGACACCCTCTTTTGGGAACTATCTTTACTTTGTGACTTTCATCGATGATTTTCCATGCATGCATGGGTATATCCATTGAAAGCAAAGTCTGAAGTGTTCATGTGCTTCAAACAATTTTTGCTTTTGGACGAAAATATGTCAGCATGTAAAATGGGCACCCTCCGTTTTGTTCGAGGGGGGGAATATATGTCTTTTGACTTTAATGCATTTCTAGCTGAACCTGAGATAAAACATCAGTATATAGTGCCATATACACCTCAATAGAATGGAGTTGCTGAATGGAATAATAGGTCACTCATGGAGATGGCAAGGTGTATGGTCAAGAGTCAAGATTTACCACATAGTTTCTGGCTTGAGGCTATCATGTGTGCAACATATGTACTTAACAGGTGTCCCACTAAAGCATTGCAGTCTATCACTCTATATGAGGCTTGGCATGGTTGGAATCCATCTGTTGCTCACTTGCATGTTTTTCGTTGTCTGGCGTATGCATTAGTGCCTGAACAACAATGCAGGAACTCGAATGATAAAGCAGTGAAATGCATTTTTCTTGGGTATAGTTCTAAAAGCAAGGGCTATTGTCTGTATCATCCATAGATTAAACACATTTTGGTTAGCCATGATGTTGTTTTAGTGGAAGATTTTATTCGGCCACTACTTTCATGTACTAAGGAGACATCTGTTAGCTCCAAAGACATGTATGATACTTTACTACCTCTTTTTATAGGAGGACAATCTAGTGCTAGTACTAATGAGGCAACCTCTCAGCCTTTAGAGGTTTCATGTGATGATGCAGATCATTTCATTTTTTATGTAGATTTGCATGATGCACTAGTTGATGAGAGAGCTGATATTGAGGAGGCAAAAACTATGCCAAAATGGCTAGTGTAGACTTTGCATAATAGCAAATTAGATGCACCTCTATCATATCGTACTCGTTTAGGCTCTCATAATGCTTCTTTTACATTAGATTGCTATGCTATGGCTATCTCTAGTCTCTGTGATAAGAATGAGCCTGTTTTGTTTGATGAAGCACAAAATCTAGAAAATTGGATGGCTGCTATGTAATCTGAATATGATGCTATGATGAAAAATGGTACCTGGTCTTTATGTGACTTGCCTCCTGGCAAGAAGGCAATTGACACTAAGTGGGTATAGAAGCTTAAGCGTAAGCCTTATGGAACAGTTGACAGGTATAAGGCTAGGCTTGTTGCAAAATTTTATGCTTAGGAAAGAGGCATTGATTTTGATGAGACCTTTGCTCCTACTTGATGAATGACTACTGTTTGTAGCATTTGTGCACTTGCAGCTCATCATGGTTGGAATGAACATTAATTGTACATTAAAATTGTATTTTTGAATGGTGATTTGCATGAAGAAGTGTCTGTTTTTCAACCCCATGGCTTTGTGTAGAAAGGACATGAAAACCAGGTGTGCAGGTTAAAGAAGGCATTATATGGTTTAAAGCAAGCACCACGTGCTTGGTATGAAAAGATACATGCCTATCTGATTACACAAGGTTTTGAGAATAGTACAATTGAAAGAACCTTATATGTTAAGTGTGCTAATGATGTGCTTCTCATCATTGTTGTGTATGTTGATGACATGCTGCTCACTGGTCCTCATGAGAAGCATATTGCTGATTTTAATGCTGATTTGCATGCCTCATTTGAGATGTCAGATTTGGGGCATTGCATCATTATTTGGGCATCCAATTTATGCAAGTTGATGGTGGAATAGCTCTATGTCAAACGAAATATATTGACACATTATTGCAATGTTTTGGCCTTGAAGACTGCAAACCTATTGCCACTACTATGGAGACAGGTTTACGATTGATTCTTCATGATGCTAGAGATGCATTTGATGTTGTTCTCTATGAGAAGGCTATTGGATGCTTGATTTACTTATGCATTACTCGGCCATATATTCAGTTTGCTATCTCACAGATGAGAAGGTTTATGCATTGCCTAGGTGTCAAGCATTGGTAGGTAGGTAAGTGCATCTTTCGCTACTTGGGTGGTACCCGGCTACTTGGATTGTTTTACCCAAAGGGGGGATCACTACCGCTACATTTATATGCTTTTTCTGACTCTAATTGGGTTGGTTGCTATGACACTCGTGTGTCCACTAATGGATTTTGCTTCATGCTTGGTAGCTCATGTACATCTTTGTTGAGCAAGAAGCGGCCTACTATGGCCACTTCCAACTATGAGACTGAGTATAGGTCAGCTTCACAGCGGCTATTGAGTGTGTTTGGCTCAGATGCCTTATGGATGATTTGGGTGCTGGTCAGTCTTCTTCCACCACCGCATTGGGAGTTGTGAGGAACCATGTGTTCCATGCTCACACTAAGCACATTGAGGTGCATTATCATTATGTTAGGGAGATGTTCTCTACTAGAGAGATCAGCTTGGCATGTGTGCCCATGTCGGAGAACATTGCATACCTTTTCATGAAGGCTCTATGTAGGGAGAAGTTTGAAGCTCTCCACAAAGCTTTGGGCTTACTTCCTTTGGTGGATTGATTCCACATAGCTTGGCACTTCCTTATACATGTGCCAACTACTTGTTCACCACATCACTCCCAGGGGGGATTTGTTGATATATTTAGGTAGTAATGTGTGTGAACACACTAGGACCACCGGGGCATTTTTGTCCCTTGGTAGGAGGTTTTTTTCCCCCGGTTTGTATATACAGCCATTGCTCTAACGAGTTACTTATCATTGTACATTCTAGTGGTAATACATTCAGTATTGTGTGTTGTGCTCCAAGCTTCTTCTTGTTCCTTGTGCCATTCACGTGCTTCTGTAGACCTTGAACTCCAACATTTAGTCTATGGATGATACAGATGTAAGCCTTTGCTTTCAGAACTGTACCCAACAAAAAGCATTTTAATGCTTTATCATCAAATTTCCTTTGTTGTTGTTCAGGCACTAATGCATATGCGAGACAACCAAAGACACGTAAGTGACCAACAAATGACTTGCGACCATGCCAAGCTGCATATGAAGTGATAGACTACAATTATTTAGTGGGAACACCTATTAAGTACATATGCTACACACATAACAACCTCAAGCCAAAAACTATATGGTAAAGCTTGGCTCTTGACCATACACCTTGCCATCTCCATGAGTGGCACTTCCTTTCTGCAATTCCATTTTGTTGAGGTGTATACAGAACTATACACTAAGTCTTTATCCCACATTCAACGAAAAATGCATTAAAATCAAAAGACATATATTTCCTCCCTCGATCAGAACGTAGGGCACCCATTTTACATGGTGACAAATTTTCAGCTAAAACCACAAACTATTTGAAGCACATAAACACTTCGGAATTTGCTTTCAATGGATATACCCATGCATGCCTAGAGAAATCATTAATGAAAGTCACAAAGAAAAGGTAGTTCCCAAAAAAAGTGTTTGCATAGGAGCACAAACATCATTGTGAACAAGTTGCAATTTTTTAGTAGCTCCTACTAAACCATCTTTTGAGAAGGAGGAATGCTGCATTTTACCATAAATATAGCATTCAAAGAAATTTTCACTAGGTTCCTTAAGTTTGGGCAGAGAGGACACCATTTTAGATTCCTCCTTTGCATCTGACATAGTCTGAAAATCTTGAACTGCACGTGATAAATCATTCACAAATGTTTCATAATCAATGAGCTTATATAACCCACGACATAAAACACCACAATGCAAGTAGTCGGGTACCACTCAAGGAGTGAAAGATGCACTTAACTACCTACCAATGCTTGACACTTGGGCAATGGGTAAACCTACTCATATGTGACACAAAAAACTCAATATCTAGCTGAGTTATGCATAAGAAAATCAAGCATCCAATAGCCTACTGATAGAGAACAACATCAAATGCATCTCGAGCATCATGAAGACTAAATCCTAAACGGGTTTCCATAGGAGTGGCAATAGCTACATAGTCTTCAAGGAAAAAATGATGCAATAATGTGTCAATATATAATGTTGTTTGACACAAAGCTATTCCACCATCAACTTGCATAAATTGAATGCCCAAATAATGATGCAAATGCCCCAAATCTGACATCTCAAATGAGGCATGTAAATCAGCCTTAAAATCAGCAATATGCTTCTCATTAGGACCATTGAGCAACATGTCATCAACATAGACAACAATGATTAGAAGAACATCAATTGCACACTTAAAATATAACAGTGCTCTCATTTGGACTATTCTCAAAACCATGTGCAATCAAGTAGGCATGTATATGTTCATACGAAAGACGTGGTGCTTTTTTCAATCCATGTAATGCCTTTTTCAACCTACCCACTTTATTTTCATGCCCTTTCTGCACAAAACCATGGGGCTAAAAAACATACACTTCTTCATGCAAGTCACCATTCAGAAATTTAGTTTTTAATGTCCAACTGATTCCAACCATTATTAGTTGCAAGTGCATAGATGCTACGAACAATAGTCATTCAACATGTAAGAGAAAATGTCTCATCAAAATCCATGCCTCTTTCTTGAGCATAACGCTTTGCAACAAGCCTATCCTAATACTTGTCAATTGTTCCATCAGACTTACACTTCAACTTGTATACCCACTTAGTGCCAATGGCCTTCTTGCTAAGATTCAAGTCAAACAAAGGCCATGTACCATTTTTCATAATAGCATCATATTCTGATTGCATAACAACCATCCAACTTTTTGAATTTTGTGCTTCATCAAATGAAATAAGCTCATTCTCATCACAAAGACTAGAGATAGCCATAGCATAGCAATTTGATGCAAAAGAAGCACTATGAGAGCCTAAAGGAGTATGATATGATAGAGGTGCATCTAATTTCCTATCTTGCAAAGTTTGCACTAGCCATTTAGGCATAGTCTTTGCCTCCTCTATATCAATTATCTCATCAATAAGTGCACCATCTAAATGTGCATTAGAAATGGAATGATTTACATCATCATGTGAAAGCTATAAGGCTGATAAATTGCCTCATTTGGACCAACATTAGATTGTCTATAAAAAGGGGCAGCAAAGTGTCAAACATATCTGGACCTAACTGATGTCTCCTTAGTACATGAAAATAATGGCTGAATTGCATCTTCCACAAAAACAACATCACGGCTAACCAAAATGTGTTTAATCTGTGGATGATATAGACGATATCCTTTGCTTATAGAACTATACCCAGCAAAAATACATTTCACTAGTTTTTCGTCCAATTTCTTGCATTGTTGTTCAAGCAGTAATGCACATACAAGAGAACCAAAGACACATAGATGAGCAACAGATGGCTTGTGACCATGCCAAGCCTAAGATGGAGTGATAAATTGGAATGATTTAGTGGGACACCTGTTAAGTACATATGCTGCACAGATAACAACCTCAAGCTAGAAAATATGTGGTAAAGCATGATTCTTGACCATATACCTTGCCATATCCATGAGTGACTTGTTGTTCCTTTCTGCAACTCCATTCTATTGAGGTATATACAACACTATATTTTGATGTTTTATCCCACATTTACATAATCAGAAGAGATATATTCCCCACCTTGATCAAAATGGAGGGTGCCCATTTTACATACCGACAGATTTTAAGCTAAAACTAGAAATTTTTTGAAGCATTTAAATACTTCGACTTTGCTTTCAATGGATATACCCATGCATGCCTGAAAAAATCATCAAAGAAATCCATGAAGTAAAGGTAGTTCCCAAACAAAGGTGTTTGCATAGGACCACAAACATCACTGTGAAGAAGTTGCAATTTCTGAGTAGCTCATACTGAACCATCTTTTGGGAAGGAGGAACGTTGCATTTTTTCCAAAACAAAACCTTCATAAACATGTTTACCAAGTGCTTCATGTTTGGGCAAAGAGGACACCATTTCAGATTTGTGCAGGTGTAGCAAACTACAAAAATTTAGATGAACAAAGCATGCATGCCAAAGCTTTGTATATGACATAGCTTTAGAATCTTGAGCTACACATGTTCAATCATTCACAGATTTTGCATGATCTATGAGCTTATACAGCATAGAAAGTAAAATGCGAGAAGAAATAATGATGTTGCCTTTTAACAGATCATGAACTGTAAATCTATCATCAAAAAATTTCACAAACAAGTCGATCTTGGCTAATGATGAAACTGATAATAGACTTTTATTGATCCCTAGCACAAATAAAGCATCTCACAATGTAAAAGAACTACCATGAGCAATAGTCAGAATGATATTGCCAACTCCCATGATAGGATGAGAGGAGTTGTTGGCACATGCGAGAGTCTTCCCAGTAGGGGCAGGCTTAAGTGAACTGAAGAAACTACACTATGTGGTAATATGTTTGGTTGCCCCACTATCAAAGTGCCAAACACTATGTGGTAATATGTTTGGTTGCCCCACTATCAAAGTGCCAAACATCTGAGTCTACTATATACATACATTGTTCATGAGAAGATGGGTCATAATTGCAAATAGTAGTAAATGCCCATTTTTCATTCTACACAAGATTTGCAAAATCTGATTTGGGTGTAGAGACCTCTTCAACAACCATTCTAGACTCTTTTTTCTTTGCCTCTTTTGCAGCCAGTTTTGGAAAACTCTTTATGCAATGATCATTTCCTTACAGTATTTGCAAAATAGTTTTTTCTTTTCTACTTTCTTCTCATCCTTTTGATCCTTCTTTGATTGTGCAAAATTAGCATATTTCTACTTACTAGTAGATGAGCTCCACTTACCTTTTCCCTTTTGACTAGCTAGGAAAGCTTGATGTGCAACATGCATAATGGACTTGTTCTGCCTAGACTGACCTTCCTGCAACATAACAGAGACTAACTCCTCAAATTTAAAGGCATTTGGATTTCCTTTCATCATCAATCGAAGAGTAGAAGCAAAACTCTAATATGAATATGGAAGAACATTCAGAACAGTCTTCACAAGTGAACTATCTAGCAAGAATTCAATAGCAAAAATCAAGTGCTCCTTCAAATCTTTGATCTTTTTCAAAAACCTATCCATGAAATCTCCTTCATTCATGTGCTCACTCTCCAATTCTTTTCGGAGGTAGGCAACACGAGCCTCATTCCTTGCATGGTATAAAGTGGTAAGTGTATCCAAGCATCCTTTGCTATTTTGTAGGAGTGAATATGAGGAATAATGCCACATTTGATAGACAAGGGTATCAATGAATGTGCTTGAATATCTCTACCATCCCAACGAAGTTGCTCTATAGTAGGTGTAAGAGTGTTGAAAATCAAGTCTCAATAATGCAAAAGGATTCAACCATGAGTTTTGCAATTGGACAATAAAAAAGTAGGACCCAAAGTTGTGGAATCAAGTTAGAAACTCCACCAAACTCAATCAAATTCAGATCACATCAATCACCCACCAAAAAGTGCACCTACATTGATTGCTGGGTGGTTAGCTAGATTGTAGAAAACGTAAAGCTCTATATAAGCACCATCCTGCCTTTGTTTCTTGAGTTGTATGAATTCCATAAGTTTACCACTTATTTTAGTGAAGTCGTAAACTCCAGCAAGTAGCCCCCTTGCTTGCTTACCTCATTTTCTCATGATTTTGCTCCTCTCTATCTAGAGGTGTGGTTAGGCTTTTACAAATCTGATTGTACCAAATTGTGGAGCATTTTTTTCTCTCTCATTATACTATTTTTGTTGATTTAAAGCTTCATTTGGTCCCTCATATAGTGCCCTAAATTTTGCAAAAGTTTTAAGTTCTTTAACGGAGTGAGTTGTGAGAAATTGTCAACTTTGTGAAGTTATATCTTTGTAGAAGTTCAAAACAGTGACCATATATCATTGCCTATGGGCCTAGTGGAGGGCAGTTATCTTCCATTGTTGCATTGGGCAGTTAGAATCATCACCCTTTAGTGGTATTAGAGCCATTTGAGAGGCTTCGAGACATCAGTGGGCATCATATTGAAGACTTGAAGGGATCAAGACAACTCGTGGAAGCACAAGGAGGACTTATCAAAGCAATAAGACATAAAAAGGGGGCTATGTCAATCAAGATCTCAACTAGTTGAAGGTTAGCAAGTGAGAAGCTATCAAACTGTAATATCCACACCTTCTAAAGCATACAAAAAATTGAGGAGAAGCTAGAGGAGCATCTTAGAGTTATGTATGGCTGAGTATAATGCACAAATAGAGAAGTTAGAAAAAGGTAATTATCAACCATGGAAATTAAGAGTTAGCAACTACCTTATGGGCAAAGGATTATGGGGATTAGTGAGCAGCATAGAGCCAATGCCTCATGCACATGATCCACCACTTCAAGGGCAGGTCAAGGCACTTAATGAAAGGATAGAAAGGGATAGGAGAGTCATATTCATTCTATCCCAACACATAAGAAATATCATGATAGGGCACACATCTAAGAAGGTTTGGGAGACCTTGGAGAGATGGTACTCTTCATAAACAAAGGCAAGGAAGATTCAGATCAAGAATGAGCTAAATAATCTTAGGAAAGCTCCAAGTAGTAACATAAATAAGTACATTTTGAAGGTTGAGGAGCTTGTAGATGCCCTAGGCTGAATTGGGAGCCCAATCAAAGATGAAGATCTTTTTGCGCACACTCTCAATGGCTTGAGAGAGGATGGAAGGTGGAAAGCGTTCACCACATCAATTTATGTGAGGGATTCCCTTGCAGAATTCGACCAATTAGTCACATTGATGGTGATCGAGGAGATGAACTAAGGAGGTTCACAATCAAAGGGCAGCCAAGACCAAGTTTTCTATGCAAGTAGAGGAAAATGCAAAAGAGGTGGACAAAACTCCCAAGGCAGAGGGAGAGGAAGGTCAAACTCAAGCCAAGCAACCAAGAAAGCTCCAACCAAAGCTATGGATTATTGCAACTCATTTGTAGCAACCATATGAGTTGCAATAAAGATGTTTTCTTTAATTTACACTCACCAATCACTCACGTACATGTAGAGACAGGGGATGACACTGAGCACAAGATTACACATGTGGGAGATGTTGCACTGAATGGATCTCAAAGCTCCAAGGTGTTGAAGGATGTGTTGCATGTGCCAACCATCACAAAGAACTTGGTTTCAGTAGATCAAATGGTTGAAAGAGGTTATGGGGTGAGGTTCAATGATCAAGGATGTTTTGTTGCAGACCCCATGCAGACTACATGCTCATAGAAAAAGGAAATAAGGAAGGAAGACTCTTCACCACGGAGGTAAAGCCATCAACCCCTCACACTATCTACGTGTCAATTGGAAATAAATAGATTGCAAAACTTGACTTATGACATGAAAGAATTGGGCACATAAACTTACAAAGGATGAAGGACATGCAAAGGAAGGGCTTGATGAGTGGTCCACCTGATCTTACATCTCAAAATATGCAACATTTGTGCCATGCTCCTCAATTAGGGAAACAAAGAAGATAGCCATTCAAGAAGGGAGCACATGTGAGCAATGAAGTGTTGAATCTCATACACACAGATGTATGGGGACCTACAAGGGAGCCATCCATTGGAGGTAATAGATATTTTGTCACATTTATAGATGATCATTCAAGGTTTGTTTGGATGTATTGCATGAATTCAAAGTCAGAGGTGTTTTAACACTTCAAGAGGTTTGAAAACCTAGTGGAGAAGGAAACATGGAAGAATATAAAGACTCTCAGATCGAATGGAGGGGGAGAGTATTTTTCAAATGAATTTCAGATTTGCTACATGACCATGGCATTAGTAGGAAATTCATTTGTAGGTATACACCTCAACAAAATGGAGTGGTAGAGAGAAAGAATAGATACATAGCAGAAGTGGCTAGAGCTTTGTTAAATGAAATGAATGTTTTTAACTTTTATTGGGTTTATGCAAAAAATACAGCCATATAAATTATGAATAGATGTCCAACCTTAGGCATACATGGAGTTACACCTTATAAAGCTTGGTGTGGTAAGAAACCCAAACTTTCACAGCTCAAAAGATTTGGCTGTGAAATACTACATCAGCTTGGCATGGAAGAACAAGGAATGAAGCTCATTCAAGTGAAGGAAGTAGCAAAGGAAAGGAAAAGGCAAATGATGAAGATCATCAATGGGTAGACATGGAATCTACAAGTGACAAACATATGGAAAAATTAGAAAATCTAGGATTTAAAGCATATAAACCAAGGAGCAGAAGTTTCCTACCACCTAATAAGGTAATCTAATTGGGTTAAATACCATGTTCAAAAGTTAACTTATGCCTACATGAGTCAAGTTATAGCTTGTGAAGAACCTTAATCCTTTGAAGAAGCAAATAAGCATAGGGAATGGATTGAATCCATGGAGGAGGAATTCAAGGCACTTTAAGAAAATGATACTTGGTCATTAGTGCCAACAACAAAGGTTCATGAAAGTCATTGGCAACAAATGGGTGTACAAGGTAAAGAGACATGTAGATGGGAGCATTTGTAGGTATAAAGCAAGGTTGGTTTCCAAAGGTTTTGCTCAAAACTATGGCATATGCTTTAAGGAAACATTTAGTCAAGTAGCTAAGACATCCACCATAAGAAGTTTGATTGCAATTTCAGCTTCAAATGGTTGGAAGATGTACCAGTTGAATGTGAAGAATGCTTTCCTAAATGGAGAGCTTGAAGAGGTAGTCTTCATGGAGCAGCCCTAAGGCTTTGAAGATGAGAGGTTTCCACATCATGTATGCAGGCTTAAGAAGGTTCTCCATGGAATCAAGCAAGAACCAAGGGCTTGAAACCAAATACTTGTGGATTACTTGGTAAAATGTGGATACAATCAGAGTCATGCAGACCCATCACTTTTTATGAAGAAGAAAGGTAGAAAAATTGTTTTCATTTGTATATATGTTGATGATTTGATCATTACAGGGGATGATGAAGCCAACATAAAGGAAATAAAGAGGAAGCTTAGATGTGAGTTTAAGATATCTGAGTTAGGGATTATAAGGTACTTTCTTGGGATTGAAGTACTATATAAAGAGGAAGGCATATACTTGATGCGAAGGAAATAAATTCTAGATCTTTTGAAGAAGTTTGGCTTGTGTGATTGCAAGCTCATTTCAAATCCATTAGAAGTAAATGTTAAACTAAGTGCTCATGAAGATGAAGAACTGAAGGATGTGACCATGTATAGGTCAATAATTAGTTCTCTCTTGTATGCTACTATGACGAGACTAGTTATTGCACATGTAGTTGGAGTGTTATCTCAATTTTTGCAGGCACCAAGAGTACCTCATCTTGTCACAACCAAAAGGGTACTTAGGTACCTTAAAGCATCAGTGAATGAAGGTCTATATTATCCATTTAACAATGGATTAAATGTACAAGCTTATTATGATGTTGATTGGGCAAGTTCGGAAGATAACAAGAGGAGCACTAGTGGATATGTTATCATGCTAGGGAAGAAGACCATCATTTGCAAGCTAAGAAAGTGCCTATTTTTTGTGACAACATAAGTAGCATATGCTTGGCTCAAAATCGAGTGTTCCATGCAAGGTGGAAGCATATAGGTGCATTACCACTTTATTAGAGAGAAGATAATGTCAAAGGATGTCAAGGTGGGCATGTCAATACAAAGTAACAATAGGCAGATATGTTTACAAAAGCTTTGGATGGAGTAAAGCTACAACACTTCAAGCCATGCATTGAAATGAAGGATCTAGGCCTTGAGACTTGAGGGGGAGTGTTGAAAATCAAGTCTCAATCATGCAAATGGAATTAACCCCGAGTTTTGCAAGTGGAATAATAAAAAAGGAGGACCCAAAGTTGTGGAATCAAGTTAGAATCTCCACCAAGCTCAATCAAATTCAAATCTCATCAATCACCCACAAAAAAGTGCACCTACACTGATTGGTGGGTGGTTAGCTAGATTGTAGGAAAAGTAAAACTCTATATAAGCACCATCTCGCCTTTTTTTTCTTGTGTTGTATGCATTCCATGAGTTTACTACTTAGTTTAGTGAAGCCATAAACTCTAGCAAGCAGCCCTCTTGCTTGCTTACCTCATTTTCTCATGATTTTGCTCCTCTGTATCTAGAGGTGTAGTTAGGCTTTTCAAAATCTAATTGTACTCGATTACAAAAAATTGATTGCTCTCTTATTGTACCCATTTTCATTGATTTCACCCTTAAGTTTGCCAAAATTTCAAGTTCTTTGAATGAATGAGTTGTGAGAAATTGCCAACTTTGTGAAGTTATATCTCTGCACATAAGCAAAAAGTGTTGCAAATAGGTAGCCTATTTTGCAAAGGATGGTTCTCCAAGATAGAATACATATTCAGGATGATTTGGAGCTTATTGTGTAGCTCTTAAATTCTACTCAAAGTCTACAAAATCTCATTTTAATTCTATGTATGGGTGGAGAGACAAGTTCAAAAGAGTGAGCATGTATCACTACTTGTGGGCCTAATGGAGGACAACCATTTTCCATTGTTGCATTGGGGTGTTAGAATCATCCTCCATTAAGGAGGAACTACAGTATGAACATGAACATGATGTACATCATCTTCAGTGCCATCTGTACCGCCTTGAGTAATTGTATTTGTAGTTGTAATATGACATTTTCAACACCATGCACAATATTCAAGAGTCCTTCTGCAACCAATACGTGACTCATCATGTATACCCATAATGGGTAATTGATACCATCCAATGTATCCTCAACAACTAACATATAGAATACATCACTACTTTCGACCATGGCCACTAACTAAAATACCCTGATGCAAAAAAATGAATGTTTCTTAAAATTTTTACAAAACTTCGTTGTGGAGTTTTGCTAAACCTATAGCAGACTTTGAAGTGCTTATATTAGCAAACAAAAAACTATTTATATGTTTGGCCTAAAAAGATGAAATTGAATGCATAGATGTTGCAATAGTGCATTCAGAGGCTAAAGCAAGCTCATATCACGATCTTGACAGCACACAACAAATTTGTTTTGAACTCCTAATTGCCTTGAGTACACTCACCAATTTTTGTGTGATTCTAAGATTGTGAATGGAGGGGTGATGATGTCCTAGATGAAGCGTGACCTATTTTGATACCAATTGTTGGAGTTTGAGGTCTGCAAAAGCATGCAAACATCGTAAAGAAGAAGAAGAAGCTTGAGCACAACACACAATACTGAATGTATTACCAAGAGATTGTACAAAGATAAGTGACCCACTAGGGTTATAGGCGTATATACGAGTCGGGGAAAAGAAACCTCCTAAAGAGGGAAAAAAGTGCCCCGACAGTCCTAGTTTGTTCACACACATCACTACCAAAATATATCCACATTAGCTAATGTTGAAACTAACAACAAATTTTTCTTGTTCCCTGGAACATATAAAACATATTTCAATGTGAAAGAATTCCCATCAGTAGTAGTCAAAATGGATTTTCCAACTCCCATTACATGATAAGAGGAGTTGTTAGTGTTGACGACATGATTGCTCCTACTTCGTCTACATTTGTATCCGCATGAGTGCATCTCCATTTGGTATCCAGGAGGCACTCCATTTCTAGTCTATTTCCATTTTATATTGTATTTCCTTTGTATTTGGGTACCTTGCCATGTGCTTCTACCAGTTGTATTCATTCTCCTTTCATGAGACTTATCCCACATATGATGTACTTTTGAGAGCCCCTCCCAAATCTATATAAGGAAAGGCCTCTCCCCTCATTTGTACTTGGTTAGAAGCTTGAGGAGTGTTGAGGGAGAGTCAAGTAAGAAGAAGAAAAGAAGAAGACAACGAAAGAAGCAGCTTCACTAAAAAGAAATATCCGAAGATATATCTCTGCAGGAAGCCCCGCAGGGGCGCAACACCCATCTCTGCACAGAGCCCCGCAGGGGCACACACACCAAGGAAAGGACGTAACCCACATGGGTGCTTCAACCTCTTGATCTGTTAGAAGGTCCAGATCGAAGACTGAAGCATCACATCTTCAACCTTCCACTGGTGGCGTGCGTGGCAACCCAGAATTACGAACCTATAGGTGAATTAGACTGCGAAATATCAGGCAGTCAGTCAAACTCCAAGGGTTGCGGGCAAACAAGTCAAATGCATCAGGCCCAGAGAATGCAAAACAAGAATTGAGAAGAGGCCGTCAAAAGTGAACACCTGTTTTATAAACAGGTAACAACGAGCAAAGGTGGCTTGCGGAGAACAAACTGAAGACAAGAAGCAAAGCCTGTCAAGGGATGACAGAGACGAAGAGGGGGAGAGTGTTGCAGAGCTAAAGAAAGCACAAAGCAGAGAAAAAGACGGGCCCCAAAATTTTTCCGATTTGGACATCATATTTTTGTATCATAATCACTCTTGTAATATATTTTCCGTTGTAAAGGCACTAGAGGAGTCCTCTAGATGCATCCCCATAGAAGATTAGAAGCTTACCCGTGTAAAATAGTAGGAAATTAGTCTTTTAGTGAATAAAGTGCCGGTCTCTTGTGTGAAAGGACCATTTTTAGGGCACAAGTATATAAGTCAAATGTGACTCTTTGTAAAAGACTTTTTGCCATTGTAAGAATAGAGAGCACAGAAATTCGAATTTGTGTCTTCTTCACTCCGTATCTTCTTCTTCGTGAGCTTGTATGCATGTGTATTGCTTGGAAAGAGTGCTCATGAGTGTTGCCTATCCATGAGAGCTGTTGTTTGCTGTAGGTAAGGTGTGTGTGACGAGAAGGAAGTGCTGAAGTGTAGGAAAGTATTCCCGCGACTCAGTATTTTGACCATAACTTGAAGTAGGAGCGTCAGAATTGAGTGAAACGACTGCCATTGGATGCGTCTTCTCGAGAGCTTCGAAACGCATATGCTATTTGCTATGTTTGGAGCTCGGAGCTGGGAGAAAAGTCCAAAATACTGACGGCTGCTGCACCAAGTATCGTTTCGCCTGGACCAACAGTTGGAGCTTGTTTGGATAAGTATTTACCTTGATTGTACTCTTTGAGTAGTTCATTTGCATTGACCATTACATGAATGCATGTCCTCATACACTCGGTTAGGGTTCGCATACTCTTTGGATTGATAATTAAAAGCGTGTAACCCCACTATATGCACTTGTGAGGGGATTGAGGTATAGTCTCCTTCTCCGCAAGTCCCTAAGTTGATGCTTAGGTCAACACACTTTTTGGCGCCGTTGCCGGGGAGTGATGAATCAACCGAGGCATTCGTGTGATGGTACGTAGCTTTTTGCATTGAAGTAAGTGGAGGAGTGGAAATTTTCTCTTCTTTGGTAAGTCACTTTCAGCCGCACTTGCTACTTCTCATTCTTGGAGTGTGTGTAGTGAGTTGTTAGTTTAGGGAAGTGAGTAGTAGGAGGAGAGCAGGAAGAGTGAGGGAGTAGACTAGAGTAGTTTCACCCTTTGCCTTGTTGTTTCATTTTCAGTAGATAGAAAAAAAAAAAAAAAAAAAAAAAAAATCAAGTATAAAAGCCAAAAAGTCATTTTGAAGATCACTTGTTTGAGCAAGTATCGTGAGTGTGAGCGTCGAGTATCGTGAGCTGTGGCAGAGATCGTGGGCGAGGAAACAAGTAATTTGGAAGTGCACAGAGCAAGGGAAAGTGACAAAGAGAACCTAGGTGCCACCAAGGTGAGCTAGCCCATCATTTTAATCAACATTTCTCAAACAAATTAAAGTAGGAAAGAAAAACGATCTGCGCCAGGTATCGTTAGAGCTTCAGGGGGCAAAAAGGTGTGTTTTGATTGATACAGATAGTGAAGAGAGAAGTGAGGAGCTAGGTGATCAAGGGGGCAAAATCAAAACTTCAAAAACAATTGTTAAAAATTGTCTAAGGGTCAAGTATCGTTTTACTCCCGCGGTCGAGTATCGCGATACTTCACAAGTATCGTTTTGCTCCTGTGGTTGAGTATCGCGATATTTCCCATCGATCGTGTATCGTCTCATACCGATCGCGATACTTGGTCAGAGATCATTTTGCCAGCGATCGTCTATCGTGTATCGTAGATCGTGTATCGTTTTGTGCCGATCGCGATACTTGAGAAGTATCGTTTGGTCAAAGATCGCGATACCTGATAAGTATCGTGTATCGTGTCTGCCAAGTATCGTTTCCCTGAAGTATCGTTTTCATCAAGTATCGTTTGGGTCAAGTATCGTGTATCGCATCTCTGAGATCGCGATACTCACCAAGTATCGTGTATCGTCGATCGTTTCAGTTCAGATATCGTGTATCGTGGGATTTAAAGTATCGTGTATCGTTTCCAGCCAAGTATCGTTTGGCTCAGAGATCGTTTAGAGCAAAGATCGCGATACTTCCCACATATCGAGTATCGTCTATTCCAAGTATCGTGTATCGCCTGAGACCAAATATCGTGTATCGTTTACCTCCAGGTATCGGTATCGTTTCATTAAGCGATCGGTATCGTGTCGCAGGTGTCGCGATATTTGTCAAGTATCGGGTATCGTCTAAATCTGGAGATCGTGTATCGTGAGTTTGGGAGATAAGTATCGTGTTCTGACAAAATTCCTTTTTACTCATTTCTTTCCAACCCAAGTCTTCTAGACATTTTAGACCTATAGAGAGGAGTGCCTAAGGCCCAAGGATATCAAAGTCTGATCAGAGTTTAGAAGTGGATGAACCTGAGATCCGGAAGAACCCTAGGAAGTCGAAGAAGTGTAATATCATCTGTAGGTAGTGTGGCAGAGCCAAGTAACCGTTCACATTACTCAGAGACATCCAGTGAGTCAGAGGAAGAAATTCCCATGGCTTCAGAAGACATGCAGAACACTGTGCCCATGATTGGCATGATGTCAATCATTGAGGGAGAGTACAGGACCTCTTTGGAGTATGTGAACACCAACCAAAATGAGATCCCTATTTATTTGGATGGTCTAAACAGATCAGTGGCCAGATTAAGGAAAGTTTCAGAAGCTTACATAGTGCCTAGACCAGCAGTCAAGTACGTAGGAGGATTCTACATGGACAAAAGAGACATTCAATATGTTGTCACGGAACACCCAGAAGACATTAATGAAATTGGTGAAGAAAATAATGCTTCAAACTTGAATGGAGGAGGAAATGAGGAGCAAGTAACTACACCTAGAGGAAGGTCTACAGTTGCAAGAATATGGAGAGGAGATCTGATTCCCCAAGATGACACCTTAATGGATGTATATTTGATCAATGGGATGGAGCATCTCCTTAGAGCACATTCTTCTATTTGGGAAGCTGCTCCTAACCCAGTCACCATCTATGAGTTGCAAGATCCTGATTTCTCCACCATCGTCACCTATCTGGACAAGAATCAGAGAAGATATTGGCCCTTAACAGAAGCAGAAAGAGCTGAGTTGAAGTATCAGAATATTCCAGTGTTTCCCCCTAGGGACCAAGCCACTACTTCAAGACATCCACTTGGAACATCCCATAATGATTCATACCAGCAGTCGGGCCAAACACAACAAACACAAATACCCGTTAGACCACATGTGCAGTTTACAATGCCTACGAATAACCCTAATTACCGACCTCAACCAACTATTGATCCGAGACATGGAACTCACGCTCCAGTCAGACCGCCGGTAGTAAGAGGACCGGGCATACCAATAGGAAGACCCATTTTCCCAATGATGCCTAGACCACCAGAAGCAGGAAAACGACTCAGGCCAATCCAAGTTGCCAAATGCATGAGAAATCACTATGATGGCTCTAGTGAACCTTATAATCATATAGCGGAATTTAAACAAGTAATCAGAGCCGAACAGGTAGAAGACTTTTTGATTCAATATGAGTCCTTTGGTCTTACACTGTCAGATACTGCGTTAGCTTGGTTTCAGCCATTGGACCCTAATACCTTTCAGAACATGGAACAAGTGTACCAAGAAATGATTGAGGAATTTACTAAATCAGGAATCAAAAACAACTCTTCATCTTTAATCCATAGCTTCAAACAAGCCCCTACCGAGTCAGTGAGATTGGCTGCCAGAAGATTCAAGCAGTATGTAGACAGATGCCCAATGGAAGAGAGGCCAACACAAAATAAAATGGTGTCATTGTTTTTGGAGGGATTATTGAACGGATCCTTAAGATCGTTGGTGTATGTAAAAAGGGTTCAAACTTTGCAAGAATGCATGAAGGAATGCATAGATTTAGAAGATAACCTAGCAGAGGACCTGAAAATACCTCAAGGAAGCTCTAAAAGCGAAGATTCGACCAGTAACGCATCCATGACTAAAAACAATGTGGAGGAAATAGCCGATTTGTTAGCTAAAAAGTTGAACGTTCAAGGACAGAGGAACTACCCCAATAATCCGATGAGAGTACCCATGCTTAGAAGGTGTATGCAGTGTGGAGGTGATCATCCTTCTCACTTGTGTACTAGGGGAGTAGTCCCACCACCGGCTTATGCTTATAATAAACCCACTGTCCCAGAACCTCTACAATTTTGCAGTGTGGAACAAAAATACACAAATCACAGCACAGAAAATTGTCCCTACAATAGGCAAGCAAGACCGGCACAACAATACACAAGACCTTACGGATACCCTCAGAGAGACCAGGGAGGTGAAGCCGTTAGATATCCCACTTATCAGCCGCAAGCATCAGTGCCACGACCATATGCATATCAGGGATACACCCAACCACAGCCAGTACTAGGACAACAACCACCCCATCCTCAGAACGTTGTCCCAGTCAAGATTGCTCAACCGGAAGAAAACCTAGAGAGAGCTATAGTCCCAGCTACACCTTTGACTAGTAATGAACCATATGACTCGTTTTATGACCCTAGTCAAGGAACATACCCTGATTATGAAAGCTCAATGATAGAATATGGACAACTGTATGAACCTTACGCCTATGCCATGGAAGCACCAGAAAGTCCATACAGACACGAGCAGGACTATGTGCCATTAATGTACACAGCTCCTAGAGCAACTATACCACCCCGACCCATGAACAGACCGCCTGTACCCAGAGGACCATGCTACAGATGTGGAGGTGATCACTACATTAGAGAATGCACATTGCCAAACCCACCACCACCACAACGAGCCTGGGAAGGCTACTGTAGTGATTGTGGTAAGGAACACCTTTTCAGAGACTGCCCTAAGAATCCTAACAAGATTACATCTAACGTGCAAATCAATGTAATAGAAGTGATTGAATCATCAGGGAGTGATAAAGAGTACTCAGTACCGTTGAAAGCAATGACGAGAGCCAAAGCCAGAGAGACCCCTGATAAAACGAAGGAGAATAATCAAAGCGACAAGGAGAGGGACACACCCATCCCTCAAAGAGTTGAAGACTCAGAAGAGCCAGAAAAGAGTATTGCAAGTAAAAGGTCCCTAAGATGGAAGCACCGAAGGGATAGGATAAAAGAAAAGAAGTTATTGCAAAAGAAGGAAAAGGAGGAGAACAAACAAAAACCAAAGGAAGAACCGAAGAGGAAAGAAGAGAATAAGAATGAACAGTACAAAAAAGAGGAGGTAGGATCAGTGTTAGCAGATCCTATGCCTGAAGAATTAGCCATGTGGATTCAGGCATACAAGGCACGAATAAAAGCAGGACCTACCATAGAACAACACGAGAGAGAATATCCAAGAGGCGACTTAGAAAAGGAAAGACTGGAGATCTGCAAAAAATTGATAGAAGTTGCGCAACAGACCTTAGAAAAACCTGCATCACCTTTACCCAATACCCGAATTTCTGAAGAGAAGTTCCAAGAGTGTGTAAACACTCATGAAAAGCCTGAAGTGAGTAGAACCCAGAATGACGAACGGGGTATGGAGAGAAAGGAAGGATCCATAGTTCCCGAGATAGAAGGAGAATGGACTAAAGATCTATGGGAACGAGTTCAAGAGGACAAATGGAAGAAAGTGGAAGGAATTGAACCACCCTTTGAGGAACTAGAAGCAGGAGACGAAATAGAGGGTTCAGTACCTGAACTAAACTCAGAAGAAATTTTACCGATGGATGCAAGTAACCAAGGAGAAGAAGACGAAAAGGAACTACCCAATTACACAGGGGAATACGAACACAATTCAGAACTATATCGCATCCCCTCAATAAGGAAACGAGAAACGAACCCATCAGTTCAAACATCTGAGATCATACAACGCCTTAGAGAGGTAAAAATCCCTTGTACCCTAACATTCGAAGAACTGATAAAGGTAAAACCGCATTTGAAAGAAAAATTAGTTGATCAATGGGAGGCCAAAGAGGAAAAGAAAGAAATAGCAGACGAAGTTAACACGGTGAGAATTCCAGTGGACAAGGTAGGCGACTTTAGTGAGGGAGATGAAGGAAATACCTGCCTTCCAATTGCCTTTAGGGGTTATACAACCAAAGCCATATTAGATTCAGGAGCTGGAGTAGGTATTGCTACCAAAGAAATTTGGGAGAAATGGGGAAAACCAGCATTAAGACCGACACGCATGAAAATACAAATGGCGGATGGACACACGGAAAGACCCTTAGGATTGTTGGAACGAGTAGTCTTCACTACGTGTGGAGTGGAATTTGAACATACCTTAGCAATATGTCACTTCGAAAGGCCAAGCAATTATGAAATGATTCTGGGGAGGCCTTTTCTGAGACAGTTAAAGGTTGTACAAGATTGGGGAAAAGACGCGGTATATCTACAACATGAAGGAACCACCACTAGAATTAACCTACATACGTACACTTATCAAGATGTTCCACCTCTACAATGGAATCAAATTCATAAGGAGGATGACAATCAATCAATTCATAGCGTAGGTTCTAGTGATCAATCTTGGATGAACGAGGACACTCATTTATGGATATGCCAAACTGCAAAGAGGGAAGAGGAGAGAAGAAAAGGATGGCAGCAAAAACAAGGAATAGCGAGGTCTGTACAAGATCCAGCTTACATGCCACAAGTATTTCCGGATGAAGAATTTGAACCACATGGTTGGATGGAAATTTTAGCGACCCTCGATGTCTGTGTAAACGAAGAAGTAGTGACCATAAACGAATGCATTGATGAGGAGGGTTATGATGTGAGCCTGTATGTGGTAGTCCTTCAGGAAGCTGAAGAAGGTGAAGTGATCAAGAAAGACTGGAAGGAGGACTATGAGAGCATTGAAATGGAGCCCGAACCAATGGATCTAGGGCATAGTACCACCAACATAAATATTACAGCCAAGGAAAAACACCAGGCACTCACACAGAAGGGGGAATTAGAATTTGAAGGGGAAACAGAAGATGAGGAAAATAAAATCCAAGACCAATTTGAGGTACCAGCTCACTTTAAAAAATATGAAGTGGAGGAGAGAAAAATCGCTATTCAAATGCCTAAAAGAGAGGCACAACTGGGAATAGCATATGATAATAAGGAACAAACCAAGAAGATAGTAGTGACTGTAGAAGAAGGAGAAGAACGATGTACCTTCATAGGACAGGATGTTTCAGTAGAGGAAGAACAGGAGTTAATTCGTCTCATAAGAGAATATCGGGATGTCTTTGCGTGGAACTACAAGGACTTGAAAGGAGTCGACCCTTCTATATGTGCGCATAGAATTCCCATGACATCCGAAGCCAAACCTTCTAAACAAAGACCATATACCTATAATGATGTATATTCAGCAAAAATAAAGGAAGAAATAGACAAATTACTAGATGCTGGATTTATATACGAAATTGAGCACACGGAATGGGTGTCACCCTTGGTGGTTGTACCGAAAAAGAATGGAAAGTTAAGAGTGTGCATCAATTTGAAGAAAGTAAATGCCGCGACGATAAGGGATAGTTATCCTTTACCAATCACAGATCATCTCTTGGAAAGGGTAGCAGGGAAGGAAGTTTATAGCTTTCTGGATGGCTTTTCAGGGTATAATCAGGTAGCCATTGCTCCTGAGGACCAACATAAAACAGCTTTCGCGACTGAATGGGGAGTATACGCCTTTAGAGTCATGCCTTTTGGTTTAACAAATGCTCCAGCTACCTTCCAAAGATTGATGTGTCATGTGTTCAAGCAATTTCTGCGAAAAAGTATGGAGGTATATGTGGATGATCTTTGTACTTATTCAGCTATACGATTGGAGCACATCCCTGAGCTAGAAAAGATCTTTGCTAAATGTCGACAATATCGAGTATGCCTTAACCCTGAAAAATGTGTCTTCATGGTTAGACAAGGGAAAATATTAGGACATATTGTCTCTAAAAACGGAATTTCAACTGATGAAGACAAAATTAAAGTAATTCTGGATTTACCAAGACCTAAGACGGCTAAGGAAGTTCAAGCATTTATGGGACATTGTGGATACTATCGAAGATTTATACATATGTACGCCATAATTGCTAGACCTCTTTATGCATTATTGACTCTATTTAATTGGACCGAAGAATGCGAGAGAGCCTTCAATGAGTTAAAGAAGCGATTGAGTTCAGCACCAATCCTTCGAGTCCCTAACTGGAATAAGCCGTTTCACATTCATGTGGATGCATCCAAGTTTGCCATTGGTTGCATCTTAGCTCAACCTGCTGACACAGGAAAATTAGACCACCCTATAGCCTATGCTAGTAGACAGTTAAATCAAGCAGAACGCAACTATACGACCACGGAGAGAGAAGGCCTAGGGATGGTGTACGCAGTCAAAAAGTTCAGACATTACCTGTTGGCAAACAAATTCAAATTCTTCATTGATCATCAAGCCCTATTGTACTTAGTCAACAAGCCTTGTAATACAGGAAGACTGGTACGATGGTTTTTATTGCTAATGGAATTTGATTTTGAAGTAGTAGTCAAGAAAGGAAATACCCACATAAGAGCAGATCACTTATCGAGAATGACCCATGGAGAACCACCCATAGGAGTACCCGATGATCTGCCTGATACTTACCTTTTTAACCTGGAAGTATGTCCTCAATGGGCAGAAAAGTTGATCCCTATACTTACTCATGGACCAAAAGATGGGATCACGCCAAACCCAACCCAAGATCTATGGAAGACTAAGAATCTTCACATCATTGCGGGAAGCTTGTATCACCAGGATTCAAGTGGGATACTAATGAGATGTGTGGAAGAAGAGGAACAAGAAATGTGGCTTCAGAAAGCTCACATAAACCAATGGAAAACTCATTTGAATGCAAAAGGAACGTGGCAAGCTCTCAAGAGATTTGGCATATATTGGCCAACCATGCAAAGAGATGCACATAACTATGTGTCAAACTGTCAGACCTGTCAAGAACAAATCCCAGAAGAGAACTCTACCTTATGCTATTCTACCATAGCACCAAGATGGAGCATGCCTCTGGTAAAGTTCTTGAAAACTCAAAAATACCCAGATGGAGCTACTTCAGCAAGGAAACATGCACTTGAGGAACAAAGTAAGGATTATGCCATCATGGGAAAACAACTCTTTAAACGAGGGAAAGATAACCAATTACGAATGTGCATTCACGAAGAAGAGTATCTTTCGGTTTTAGAGATGGCTCATACAGGAGCTGCAGGAGGACACTTCTCTGCAGATAAAACAGCAAAAATGATCCTCTTCGCTGGAATGTGGTGGCCAACTCTACACCAAGATGCCGCAACATATGTGCAACGGTGTGATACTTGCCAACGAACCAAATATCCAATTAGGAGAGATGAGATGCCACTTAGACCCATGATGAGTGCCAGAGCTTTCACGAAATGGGGAATAGACTTCATCGGACCTATTAGCCCACCAGCGAAAGGATCCCATGCCGAATATATAATTGTAGCCACAGATTATCTGACCAAATGGGTGGAAGCAAAAGCAACAAATAAAAATGACGCAAGAACCACGGCCAAGTTTCTCTTTGAGAACATTTTCACTAGATTTGGACTACCTATAGAAATTGTGAGTGATAGAGGTACGCACTTTGTGAATGAAGTGATAGAAGCTTTATTGAATGAATTCTTGGTAATTCATAAGAAATCCGCTCCTTATCACCCACAAGCCAATGGACAAGCCGAAAGTTCTAATAAAATCTTGTGTACAGTTCTCACCAAAATCGTTAACAATGGTAGATCAGATTGGGATAAACAGTTACATCATGCTTTATGGGCATTTCGAGTAGCCTATAAAACCGCCATAGGCACTACTCCTTTTAACTTAGTGTATGGACAAAATGCTATTTTACCAATTGACTTCTTAATTCCCACTCTGAGAGTAGCAACTACCTATGAGTGGACAGGCCATGAACTATCAGCTCAATTGGATCAAATAGAAAAGCTTCACGAAACTAGGTTACAAGCAGTAGCAGGCATTTACGCTGCTAAACGACGACAGAAAGCCTATTTTGATGCGCACATTAAGGACAAAAATTTGAAGGAAGGAGATTTAGTTTTGGTATATACCTTGAAACAACATGCTAAAAAGTTGCAGAAGAGAGGATATGGCCCCTTAATCATTAATCGTATATCTACAAGTGGAGCCATCAACTTAGCAACCATAGATGGAGATGTATTACCAAACTATATCAGCGGATGTAGAGTAAAAAAATATCTAGAACCATTGACTGAAGAAACAATGTCTCGATTAATCAAAGGCAAGAATAGACGCATAGAAGAGGAAAGGATACGAGAAGACGCAAGACAGGAAGCATTGGAAAGAATAAAGAAACGGAAGGAGTGGATGAGAGAGCGAGATGAAAGATATCGACGAGGAGACGAACTCATCCCGATGGCTAATTTTAGAGCCATTCGGAACCAAGGATCGCAGAAAACGCAACCATACTTAAATTTGGGAGCGGGAAGAACGGAGTACCACTTGGTGAATGCTCTCATTGACACCGGAGCTGCTGTAAGCTGTATCAAACTTTCTTTGACCCAAAAATTCCAGGAGGAAGTACGCCCATCGATGGCACAGCTGATAGGAATAGGAGGAACGATTACTCAATGCATAGGTGAGATCACCTTACCTCTGCATCTTGGCAACAACACTATGGAACAAAAGCTATTAGTGTGTTATGATCAGGATTTACTTGAAGAGATAGTGTTAGGCCAAGACTGGATTTACGAATACGAGGTGACCATTCAATTGGCGTTAGGATACATCTCAGCCAGGATAGGACATCGTGAAGTATTCAGTTTACTAGAGGAACGACCAATGGAATCTGCGAGCATAGAGCAAACTGTTCATCCTAATGAACAAAGTCCTGAATGTATGATCGCTAGCACTATAGAAACAACTTCGCCAAGTACTGTATGTGATGACACATTGAATTCTGCTTGCACACCATGTTCAAGTCTAGCAAGTCATGAGAGTGTCAATCTATCTGAAACTGACCTCACAGAAGCACCATGCATTAGAGGGACTAGTTCTCTGAGTGATTCAAAATCTATACCCATTGAGATACACCCTATTCCATATTCTAACCAAGTGTGGATAAAAGAAGATCAAGTGGAGGAGTATCTTCGACAACAAAAGCACAACCGACATCAGGACAAACAGGCAATGCAAAAACCAACTACGTCTGAACAGCGAAATCATCGACAAATTACTACAATATGGATCCCCAAGAAAGTCGTAGCTGCTCAACAGGATCGAGCGCAAATATGGGTTCCGAAGTCTTGCATTCAAAGAAAAATAAACCAAAAGGATGATCCCCAAAACAAGAAGAACCAATGCAATCCACAGGCTAAACAACCACAAATAAAGAGTTACTGGAGAAAAAAGGAGTCTGCTAGGGCAACCCGACCCTCCCCGAAATTCACGAAGCAGACCAAACAAACCTGCAACAAGAAGACAAGAGCCACAATAAGTGGAAGTGGGCAACATACAACGAAGCCCAGCACAAGGAAGCAATTCTGGATACCGAAAGACAAATTGGACAGCATGCATACGCCAACTACTCCCAATTGCACACATATGGAGTTGTCGAGATCCCAAGTATGCACGATAGGGCCACATTACAAGGCCAAGCATTCGGCACATCCATCTTCTATTTCAGAATAGTCAAGCACATTTTCCAATTGGGGAAATAGGAGAGCACTTGTACATATGTTAAGAATCTACTCCAAAAAAAAATAATAATAATAATAATAATAACTGCTTCGGCTACGAACTAACTTTTCTGTTTTTCTTTTCAGCAGAAAACATAAAAATACATAAAAGTGAGAAAAATCCAGGTATTACCTTTCTCACACACGGGAAAGGGACGACACGATTCACTCGGAGCAACATCGAACTTATAACCAACATATAGAGGAGGATTTCTGAGAACATATGGATACTAATTCATACTCTATATTGAGTGCAGATGGCTTCCACTGATTCCGAATCTACACAGCAAGAAGAGGTGCAACTTCTTCCATTAGAATCAGTGACAAAAGCAAGAGGTCACTGGTTCAGAGATGATCAACCAGTGGCAGAGCTAATCTTCATGGCTACAATCAAAATCATGGACACAGATCATTACTTTCCAATCATGTCCCAGGATTTCAAGACAATAATACAAGGACTACCTCATATTGAGGATGTATGGACACAAGCAGGAATAGAGGCATTTCTTAAACTGCCTATATATGTGCCAGATTTTCAGAGATGTGCACAGGTGATGAATACCATGCAACCTGCCGCGACGAAAATATCAGTTCCAGAAGCGCGAGTGCTGGATAAAGTCGGGACATGGAAGACCATCCAATTCACACATGAGTTGATTAATAAAGCTTTTGGATGGAATCAAGCAGGCATTACTAGTGTGAAAGAAGAATGCCATGATCCCAAGAAGAGATCATTCCTGGAAATTAACAGAATTGACATAGAGGATGTTGTACGATTGGTACATCAACATTTTTGCTTTCCCAGCATGCACAGGTATACAGCTCCACAGAAAATTGTAGTCCAACTACTATCGCATGCCATGAGACAAATTGGAAACAAAATCAACCTAACAGGGTATGTCCAAGAAAGGTTATTTGAAGCACAAAAGAAGTGGGGGCAAAAGAAGTTTTTGAATGGCAGTTCAGCTCTCACATTACTGATATATGAAGCTCTAGAAATGAAGAATTGTTTGAGAGAGATGCCAACCTCGGAAGGACTAGCAAGATACGTAAAATCAGCTACGATCCCTAAGAAGAAGAAAGCAGTAGCTATGGTGGAAGAAGCGGAAACCAGCACACAGAAACCCATGAGGGGTACGAAGCGCCTACGAGAAGAGGAAGCCCAAGCTACACCTCAATCAAAGAGAACGCATCTCTTACCGAAAATCACGACAACACAAGTACCTATCACCAAGAGAGACCTGTCCGCTGCCCTTGAGGAAACACATCAGTACATGCAAGGGCAGGTCAATTTAAACGTTCAAGGACATCATTATAGACAAGCTAGTCACGAGCAGACACAACGAATTCCAGAGCAAACACTGAAACAAGCGGGACGATACAAAGAGCTGGGTATTGATGATTCTAGTACCAACACAGAATCCAGCCCGGAAAAAGATACATTAGATACTGACATTCGGACAGAAACACAGGAAGATGAATGGAATGAAGTGGATCATGTAGAAGTCACGACACAAAATCAGGAAGAAAAGGAAAAGCGAGTCGAAGAACCTATGGAGCCGGAACACGTCATTCAATTGAATGACACTACAAAAATAAGCATCAAAGAAGATACAACCAGCACTACACATGTAAAACCACCTATTAAAGAGGAAGAACAAACTCTAGGGAATAAGGAAACGAGGGAGCTCCAACCCCAAGAACAGACTGTGATCGAGGTGCCTGATGACACACCTCAAGGAAACAAAGAAGACATGGGGACTGAGCCAAGGATCCAGCTTCAGATTAGGCAGCCCCATGACACTACATTACATATTGCACAAGGAAAAGACGTAAATACCGGAGACGAGCCGGAAATACCAAAAACATGGCTTAACGTGGATGTCGCTCAGTTGAAACCTGTAGTAAAACAGATGATTCAAACGGCCATGGACACTCAACAACAGATGATGGATATAGATGCCGAGTATGATCAAGCAAGGAGAGAAAAGAATCAGTTTCAACTCATGAGTGAACAACTATCGGCACAATTGATTGCAGCACAAAAGGATCTAGCAACCAAAAATACTGAAGTGCTGGCAATCCAGACACAACATGCAGCATCCATTGCCCAGAATCAACAGCTGCATACACAACTAAAGGAGTTGCAAAGATTACACGAAGCAAGCGAGGCTGAGAAAGAGAAAATGAAGATGCGAAGCATGATTTTAGAGCAACAACTCAAGTTGTATATGGAAGAGAACGACAGCCTCCGCAACAGAAATAAAGAATTGATGACATCTTTATTATATGATCAACCACTCATACAACAGGAATCCACAGCAACCAAAGATCAGGAATTACGGGATCAGATCTCGAAATATGAAGAGCTGCTAAAGCAAGGACAAGTCCAGATAGAGGATTGGAAAAGCAGGTATGTCCATGAAACCAGTGAACTGAAGTGTCAATTACAAAAGGTGAATGCCAAACTGGTTCAAAGCTACAGTGAAAACATGGATCATATAGCTGACATAGGCAAAGAACTATTGGCAACTAAAGAAGCACTCGGAGAGGCCATGCAAAAGATAAAAGAAAAAGATGAATGCATCGAACAGCTAAAGAATCAGAAGAAAGACAAAGCACCGATCGGGACATCAGCAGTGCCAGAAAAGGGAAATCCTACTGATGAGGTAGCGGTAAGCCCTCTATCTCACCCGATCTATAATTCTCCACTACATGAGCAGTTGGCCGATATACATGATGAACATCCAATGCCATATACTGCAGAAATAAGTCAGAAGGAACGGGCATTAGTGGTGTCCCGATTGACAGAAAATTTTGAAAATGAAGTGGTAAAAGTCATGAAAGAGGCCAAAATCAAAGGTAAAGACCTGGACAAAATCATGAAGCCATTCAATATTCCATATGGACTCTTGAAGGAAAAGACGAGCCGCTATATAATACAGATTACAAGAAAGAGTCCAGATGAGCAGCTAAACTTCAAACACGATACATTCGCATACACTCAAGCAGAGTTTGAAGCTGCACAACCAGTGTGGCGGCGAAAATTTTTGGAGAAACATCCCACACTACGAGTACACTGGCAGGCCGCACCATATGTTTTACAGGTAAACCCTTCATTTTGTCCACTACCACGCAGAAGGGATACCAGGGAATTTTTGGATTTGCAACGAAGTGGCACTATCAATAAGCAATGGCTCAATTATCCTATGCTTCCGAGCCCGCCACATAACTACTTACCAACGGAGGAGTATATGGTAAAAACCATAGAATTTTGGCTACAGAATTATGCGAAGGTACCTGACTTAGCTGTAAAAATGACAAACAAGATACTTAGCATGATCCTTACCGTTTTGAAGGTATTCAAGCACGCGGCTTACACCTTTTTAAACTTCATCGGTATTAATCAGGGAACGGAGATTCTCATTTTTGATCTCTCAGTTATGCCCAGCCGCCCAACAATAATGGCTTATTATTCCAGGATTATGTTCTTGCCAAGTGTATATATGCAGACTTTTGAAGAAGCTTTCTTTACAGGATTTTTTGAAATTGATTCCGAAATCTTTTTGAAGATGTCGTCAAATATAAATGCCAGATTAGTGGCATATGAACTTAGTTTCTTCGCAGATCACAGACAGCCACCCAATGATGGTGTAAAAGCAGAACAATGGAAACAACTCATGATACGTGAAGCAAATCTGCTGAATGATACAGAGCAAAGAGTTTATCAAACATATGCCCGTCGCTTATCAAAGCCTGTCGGGGACGACAGAGTTCAGGAGGGGGGCAGTGTTGAGGGAGAGTCAAGTAAGAAGAAGAAAAGAAGAAGACAACGAAAGAAGCAGCTTCACTAAAAAGAAATATCCGAAGATATATCTCTGCAGGAAGCCCCGCAGGGGCGCAACACCCATCTCTGCACAGAGCCCCGCAGGGGCACACACACCAAGGAAAGGACGTAACCCACATGGGTGCTTCAACCTCTTGATCTGTTAGAAGGTCCAGATCGAAGACTGAAGCATCACATCTTCAACCTTCCACTGGTGGCGTGCGTGGCAACCCAGAATTACGAACCTATAGGTGAATTAGACTGCGAAATATCAGGCAGTCAGTCAAACTCCAAGGGTTGCGGGCAAACAAGTCAAATGCATCAGGCCCAGAGAATGCAAAACAAGAATTGAGAAGAGGCCGTCAAAAGTGAACACCTGTTTTATAAACAGGTAACAACGAGCAAAGGTGGCTTGCGGAGAACAAACTGAAGACAAGAAGCAAAGCCTGTCAAGGGACGACAGAGACGAAGAGGGGGAGAGTGTTGCAGAGCTAAAGAAAGCACAAAGCAGAGAAAAAGACGGGCCCCAAATTTTTTCCGATTTGGACATCATATTTTTGTATCATAATCACTCTTGTAATATATTTTCCGTTGTAAAGGCACTAGAGGAGTCCTCTAGATGCATCCCCATAGAAGATTAGAAGCTTACCCGTGTAAAATAGTAGGAAATTAGTCTTTTAGTGAATAAAGTGCCGGTCTCTTGTGTGAAAGGACCATTTTTAGGGCACAAGTATATAAGTCAAATGTGACTCTTTGTAAAAGACTTTTTGCCATTGTAAGAATAGAGAGCACAGAAATTCGAATTTGTGTCTTCTTCACTCCGTATCTTCTTCTTCGTGAGCTTGTATGCATGTGTATTGCTTGGAAAGAGTGCTCATGAGTGTTGCCTATCCATGAGAGCTGTTGTTTGCTGTAGGTAAGGTGTGTGTGACGAGAAGGAAGTGCTGAAGTGTAGGAAAGTATTCCCGCGACTCAGTATTTTGACCATAACTTGAAGTAGGAGCGTCAGAATTGAGTGAAACGACTGCCATTGGATGCGTCTTCTCGAGAGCTTCGAAACGCATATGCTATTTGCTATGTTTGGAGCTCGGAGCTGGGAGAAAAGTCCAAAATACTGACGGCTGCTGCACCAAGTATCGTTTCGCCTGGACCAACAGTTGGAGCTTGTTTGGATAAGTATTTACCTTGATTGTACTCTTTGAGTAGTTCATTTGCATTGACCATTACATGAATGCATGTCCTCATACACTCGGTTAGGGTTCGCATACTCTTTGGATTGATAATTAAAAGCGTGTAACCCCACTATATGCACTTGTGAGGGGATTGAGGTATAGTCTCCTTCTCCGCAAGTCCCTAAGTTGATGCTTAGGTCAACAAGGAGCCTACTCCATGCTCTTGGCAAACTCATTTCTAATACACATGAGTTTACCCATTTCATGGTCTACTCATTTTGTGTGTCATACATTCTTTGTTTTGTGAGAGTACTTTACTTTTCATTTTGCTTCCACGTGTGTACTCTCTACGTGGTATCAGAGCGCTAGGTGGAGGTCTTGGTGGTGCTTTTGGTGGTAATTTTGGTGGTGATGGTGCTTGAGTTTGGTGGTGTTGCTCTCCACACACTTGGAGGAGCTTCTTGCCATCAGTTTATGCTCTTTGGGCCTCATTTTGCCCATTTTCCCACCCTCCCACCCTTTCTTCTTTGTTATTCTATCACCATTTTGTACACCTTTTATACCATTCTCCCTCCCACCCACCCTTTCTTTTAAAGTATTGGATGTATTTCAATGCCATATGATATGTGTGTTGCTCAACTCAAACCTTATGACATTCTGTTCATTGAGCATCAAGATTATGTGGAGTTGGTTGATCTCATGCCTTTAAAGTGTTCATAAACACCTTTGACATTTTTTTCCTTTCTTCATTGGAAAACATTTTGTGGAATTGCTTTTTGGTAGTTCATTCTTTATGGAGTTCCTGCTACATCTCCCTCCTCTGTAGTCAAAGCGTTCTCTTAATCTGCATATGTCGGCCAACACCTACAGAAAGAGGCTTCAGGAAGCAATAGTTGTGCTTCCCCACTTCGTCGTGTGTACAACACTTTTAGCGTTCATCTCTATGCATGCCAAAGATGACTTGCGATGAAGTCAAACTTAATCGAGTGCAACTATTCATCCTTGTGATAGTCTCGATTGCATCTCCAAACACAAGCTTTCTCTACATGTCGATAGTTCCCAATAGATAGCAATTCTTGGAGGCAAAGTCCTCGCCGCCCATAGTGTTCTCTAGCACGAGCTGCAGTGCTTCTCCCCCTCCCTCGAACTTCACATTAATGGGCACCCAGGTCACCATCAGTCCCTGTTGGAGATCCAATACACAACAGTCCTTGACTATGCACGAATAGAGCATGAGGCACTGAGAACAACACAGAATGCGAGTCTACAGTCAGTAAAAGAATGTTCAACCATGGCCGCGCTGCAGAACTCGAGAATCCAAATTGTTTATGACTTGTGCAGCTGACTGCATGAGAGAGAGAGAAATAGAGCGAAGTAAAGTTTTCGTTTACTCTGAGACGAGTGTTCTCAATACTTAGGTAGGAGCTTAGAAGTATACCAACGAGGTGGATTAGCATATCGACGTGGCTGAAGGCGACAATGGTAGCATTGAAAAATCCAACTATGTCGGATGCAACAGAGACATCACATTGCACAGGGATGGTGGAGGTCAGAAATCCTAACTACTGATGTATGAGAGAAACTACCTCAGAGGTTGCAGAGGAATTTCCTTGATAACAAACAACCATAGAAGCTCCTTGTTGAGCGAGGGTGAGACCGATGGTGCGACCCATTCCTCTGCTTCCTCCTATGACAATAGCCACTTGCCCTAGAAGTTCTCTTGCCATTTCATGTATGTAGAAAGAGGGGATCAATCAACCTAGTGTTAACTTGTTTGCAGCCGTGCGCACCAGGAGAGAAAGACAAAAAGACAAAGAGCCATGCCACCAACGTGATAGTGGCGCTTCCTTGGGTCCGCCTGGCTGGCTCTGGAGCAAATTGAATCCGATAACAGCTTGTAATTTATGTTCGGGTCTCTCTGTGCCATTTTCTCATCTTCTGTTACATTGAACATGGTAGAAATGCTACGGTCCACACATTGATTTTTTTTCATCTGATGGGATCTAGTTCAGTCACTAATCTCTGATTAGATCCACCTTTAATAATAGTCTAAGAATTTTCACGTGATTCACCTCGAATTAGTTCAGGTTACAGTCGATCAACTGGGGCATATCATACCAGGCAAGTAGTTACCACTGAGTACATCTGTTATTATATGTCGATAGACATGGGAGAACATATGCATTAATGTGTGTGCAGTGCCTCATTGACTTCCGTGATGATGTCTCCTCTTTAAGCACATTGTATCATATGTATGACATATACGCATTCCCATCTTTTCTCTAAATTGCACCCACATTATCATGCATCATATTGTACCCAAAGATTATTACTAAGGAATCTTGTATCCTTCATAAAGGTGCAACCTCATCATTTGACTCAATCTTTTTCGTCAAAGATAACCTTGTATTTCCCATCAAATTACTTGCACTCTAACATTATTGTACTCCCAAGCCTTATAACACCTAAGTGAATCCACCCCCGTCTTGGGGCATATCAATCCTCATCTCAAGGGTACACAACTCTACACTGGCACATTTGGCATTAAGTGCCCACTCTTGTAATATCAAAATATAAAAAAGAACCATCTTGTCTGTGTGAAGTTGTGGGTTGGCGGCTACTCTAAGCCCACCCACAAGATCTCTCCAAGTGTCTAAGCCTACTATAAGGCTCAATTGGTGTGCAACGGGCTAATCTAAGCCCTCTCCTCTCGCGTCGACTCATCTTGGTGTTTTGCAAGAGTAGGGCTACTCTAAGCCCCCCCCTCCCCAAGAATTTTAAGTGTGGTGTCCAGTTCTTCATTTCAAGCTTTGCAATTCTTTCGAAGCGGAATTTTCGACAAGTGTCTTTGATAGTGTTTCTAAACAATTTATCCTCAAAGCTTTGTAATGAACAAAAGTGAAGGTAGCTCATTATCTATGGCTAACTTCTTACCCTCTTTCACCCCCATTTTTATGCCTAAGGATGAATGCCTCAATGGACAAAATTACAATCTATGGAAACATGTCATGCGCGCATATCTCTACACGAATCTCCTTCATGAGGTAGTAGACGGGTCAGACCCCGAACCCAATAGGGATACCAACTTAGACAATTGGCATGTGTGGAATGTCAAGGACAAACGAGCTTTAGGTCAGTTGTTACTTGCCTACAACGAACTGACAAAAGGACATATCACGGCATGTAAGACGTCCAAGGATGCTTGGGATACATTAGCCACTTTGTTTGAAGACAAAACCCCTTCGAAAATATATGCATTAGAGGCCGAGTCTCATAATTTGAACATTCGGCCACACGACACAATTACCAAGGTCATAGCCCAATTTGAGGACTACTAGCATAAATTAGCACTATGTGGTAGGCAGATCTCTAGTGAAGACATGGCCATTAGGCTTCTTAACAAGTTACCTAAGTTGTACGAGACATTTGTCACAACTTTGTATAATCGCGGCCAAGTCTTAACTTGGGAAGAGGTTCGTCGACTATTGCTCCTTCACGACTTGTGAGCCAAATTGACTTCCTCCCAAGAGTCTGCCATGAAGGCCAAAGGCCCATTCAATAAGGGAAAAACCACAAGTCATCATGCTAGCAATGGATCTGAGCAAGGATCGCATAATTCATCGAAGAAGTTCACCTGTAATTTTTGTGGAAAATCAGGACACTTAGAAAAGTTTTGCTGCAAAAAGAAACAATCATCGAAGGCTTCTACGTCCAGGCAAGCATCCAAAGGATCCCAACATAGATCCCACTGCTCAAGTGAGGAAATCTTCATCTCCACAGAAGCCAATGCACTAGTTACTTCTAGCTCCCCACATGAATGGATCTTTGATAGCGGAGCTACCTCCCATATGTGCAAAGACAAGGACTCCTTTCAAGAACTCGAAGAGCACACGAAAGAAGTCAATATTGGCAACAACAAAAGCTTACCCATTGATGGAAAAGGGAAAGTTCAAATTACCAACAATCAGGGGGAATGCAAGTCTTCATCCAATGTTCTTTTTGTTCCAAATTTATGTATGAATCTACTTTCCGTCAAGGCCATTATAGATCAGGACAAACAAGTATGGTTTGATAACACCTCAGTTAAGGTAGTTGATCCCCATACAAAGGATGTCATTGCTCAAGGTATTGAAGAAAGGGGCCTCTACAAACTATCTTGCTTTGTATTCAAAGAATCAACCTCAAGTTTGTGGCACCAAAGATTTGGCCACACCTCTTACTTATCAAAAATCTCTTCATCCCAACTTGTGAAGGGATTACCAAAGATAGGGCAACTTACTGATGTCTGCCAAGCTTGCACCCAAGGCAAGCAACACAAGGCCCCAGATCCCAAGGAAGCTTCAACACGAGCAAGGAACCCTCTAGCCCTTATCCACATGGACTTATGTGGACCCATGAACACCCCATCCCTGAGTGGATCCCTCTACTTTTATCTTCTAGTAGATGACCACTCTCGCTATATTTGGGTGTAGTTTTTGAAGTCAAAGGTAGACACATTCTCTAAGTTTCAAACTTGGATCAAGGAAGTTGAGAATCAAGCTTCGACTAAAGTTAAAACCATCAGATCAAATGGAGGTGGTGAGTTTATCAATCATGACTTTGATAACTTTCTCAACCAGAAAGGGATCAAAAGACAAGTCACTCAGTCTCATACTCCATCCCAGAATGGAGTAGTTGAAAGAAACATACGCAGTGTGATGGAAATGGCAAGAAGTATGCTTCATCACAAGGATCTACCCTACAAGTTCTGGGCAGAAGCTGTGCATACTGCCATTCACATTCTTAATCGAGGATTTACAAGTGCATTACACAACAAAACACCCTTCGAAGCATACTATAAAAAAAAACCAAATGTGAATTACTTTCGAGTCTTTGGTAGTGAAGCTTTTGTCCATGTACCCAAAGAAGATAGAAACAAGTTACAATCAAAGTCCAAGAAACACATATTCATAGGGTACAATGACCAATCAAAGGCATACTATCTATATGATATGGAAAACCACTCCATCACCATTTTGAAGGATGTGATATTCAATGAAGCTTCCTCATACTCAAGAAAAGATTCAAGTACAAGTCTTAATCCACCTATCTACACTTTAGAGGGGGACTCAGTATTTCAAAACTCCAACTTAGAAGCGAGTACTTCACAACAACCACGCCGATCTCAAAGGCTTCTTGATAAGAGACAATGCGAACAAAGTCATTATGTTAATTATGCTCTAATGCACCAAATTCAGCAAATTCTAGAGCCATCCAACTACAAAGAAGCTCAAGGCCAACCTGAGTGGGAAGCAGCTATGAAAGAGGAACTGGATGCAATAGCAAAGAACAAGACCTGGACATTAGTTCCCAAACAAACCAACCATCAAGTCATAGGAGTCAAGTTGATATACAAAATCAAATACAAGTCTGATGGCACTCTAGATAAATATAAGGCAAGATTAGTCGCTAAGGGATACAAGCAACAACATGGCATTGACTATGAAGAAACCTTTGCTCCTACTGCAAGATTCACAACCATAAGAATCATCTTAGCACTAAGTGCTCACTTTAAGTGGCCCATTTACCAGCTGGACGTCAAAAGTGCATTCCTCAATGGAGATCTTCAAGAAGAAGTATATGTTGAACAACCTGAAGGCTTCAAAATCAAAGGAAAGGAAGATCAAGTGTACAGACTTCACAAAGCACTTTATGGACTCAAGCAAGCTTCCAAGGCCTGGTATGAAAAGATTTACAAGTTCTTTAAAGACAAGGGATTTCACAGAAGCAATGCTGATGCTAACCTCTACATCTATCAAAAAGAGTCTTTAGTAGCCATCATCATCATTCTCTATGTAGATGACTTGATCTTGACAGACTCAGACAAAGAACGCATCCAGTTTATCATCACACAACTTCATCTTGAGTATTCTATGACAGATCTTGGATTACTACACTACTTCTTAGGTATGGAAGTTTGGCAAACAAAAGAAGGTATATTCCTATCACAAAAGAAGTATTGCTCTGATCTACTTTCCAGATATAACATGGACCACTGTCGCTCAGTTTCTACACCACTTGATCCAAACATCAAGCTTACACTGGAGGACTCATCATCACTTGTGGATGTGCATACCTATCAAAAACTTGTTGGCTCATTACTCTATCTTGCCAACACTAGACTAGATGTTGCTTATGCAGTTGGTATACTCAGTCAATTTGCACATCAGCCTCATCAGACTCATTGGGATGCTGCTTAGAGACTACTTCGATACCTTGCCCTCACCCGACATCATGGTCTATGGTATAGAGGGGGCATTGAACTCGCAAGATATTCAGATTCTGATTGGGCTAGTGATCCTGATTCTCGACGGTTTACTTCTAGGTATATATTCTTGCTTGGCTCAAGACCTATCTCTTGGGCAAGTAAGAAGCAACCTACAGTTGCTTTATCATCCACAGAGGCCGAGTACCGAGCATCGAGCTTTGCAGCATGTGAGGCCATCTGGCTTTGATGTTTATTATCTAACATTGGTGTTTTGCAGGATACTCCGACATGTATTCACACGGACAGCCATTCAGCCTTGGCCATCGCCAAGAATCCAGTGTTCCACGCTCGCACGAAGCACATCGAGATCTAGTACAACTTCATCCACGAGAAGCTCATATCTCAGGAGATTACTCTGGAGCAGTGTACCTCTCAGGAGAACCTGGCGGACATGTTCATGAAGGCTCTACCTCCCGTTCTGCTTCAGCGCTTGGTGGACCTCGGCAGCATTCAGTCGCTCCAAAATGGAGCTATAGAGGGGGTGTTGACGACATGATTGCTCCCTACTTCATCTACATTTGTATCCGCATGAGTGCATCTCCATTTTGTATCCATGAAGCACTCCATTTCTAGTCTATTTCCATTTTATATTATATTTCCTTTGTATTTGGGTACCTTGCCATCTGCTTCTACTAGTTGTATTCATTCTCCTTTCAGGAGACTTATCCCACATATGATGTACTTTTGAGAGCCCCTCCCAAATCTATATAAGGAGGGCCTCTCCCGTCATTTGTACTTGGTTAGAAGTTTGAGGAGCCTAGTCCATGCTCTTGGCAAGCTCATTTCTAATCCACATGAGTTTACCCATTTCATGGTCTACTCATTTTGTGTCTCACACATTCTTTGTTTTGTGAGAGTACTTTACTTTTTATTTTTGCTTCCGCATGTGTACTCTCTACAGTTAGCACATGTGTTCCTTGTAGGGACATGCTCAAGTGAAGTGAAGAAATAACACTATGAGGTAATATGTTTGATTTCACCACTATAAAAGTAATAAACATCTAAGTCTAAAAACGATATTATTGCTCATGTGAAGATGGGTCACAACTGCAAACAATAGTAAATGCACATTCTTCATTTTTAGCACGCTTAGCAAACTCTTTTTTAGATTTAGAGGCCTTTGCAACAACCATTCCAACCTCTTTCTTTCTTGCTTCCTTTGCAAGCAATTTAGGAAAACTCTTTATGACATGATCATTTTCCTTACAATACTTTCAAATATTTCTTATACTTTTCTGGCTTTTTATCATCTTTGTCTTCCTGCTTTGATTGTGCAATATTAATAGATTTCTTCTTAGTAGTAGATGAGCTCCATTTACCTTTGTCCTTCCAAATAGCTATTATATTCAAGAGATGTATGTGCCTAGAGGAACGAGAAGTTCCTTCCTCGGGGGATAGCCAAGGCCAAAAGCCAGAGAGTTCATACAAGGTACCTACTCATGATGGCTAGATGAGTAGAGGAACCTTCAAGAGAACTCTAGATGGTGACTAGGCAAGGGCTATAAATAGGTTGGGAGGTGAGTCCCAGGCATGTCATTCTCTACTTCTCACATTTGGTATCAGAGCATGGTGGAGAGATCCATGGAGGGCAAGGTAGAGATGAAGATGGAGGATTCTCACGAGTAGGAGATGATCTTTTTCTTTGCATTTGCAATGCTATCTTTTGGGTTTCTTCCTCCTCGAGTGGAGTTTTGTGACCATCCTTATTGCAGCTACGCATGTAAAAAAAGAATAACAAAATAGATGCGGAGGCAGCATTTTGTGCAATTATAGGTATTTACAAACCCTTAGATCTCACAAAAATGTTGGATATGGCTGGGTGTAGCTCGCGGGTCTTGACCTCATGACCTCTCACACATAAGGCAAGCACTCTAACCACAAAGCCATACCGATTTGTTATACTAAATAGTTATATTTATTCATCATATATTTGAATGTTGCACATGGTTAAGAAAGGAAAGAGAAAGAGAGAAAGAGATAGAGAGAGAAGAAGAGGATGAAGAGAGAGAAAGAGAAACATGGAGAGAAAGAAAGAGAGAGAAATAAAGAAAGAGAAGAAAGAAAGCAAGAGAAGAGGTAGAGATAGGCAGAAAGAGAAAGAAAGAGAAAGGGAAAGAAAGAGAAAGAGAAGAAAGAGAAAAGAGAGAGATAGAAAGAGAGAAGCCAAGAGAGAGAGAAAAAAAAAAGAGATGGGGAGAGAGAGGGGGGGAAAAAAAGAGAGGTAGAGAGAAAGAGATAAAAGAATGTGAAGGAGCAAGAAAATGGATGAAGAAAGAGAAAGAGAGAAGATGAAAGTGAATATTAGAGAGAGAAGGAAAATATTAGAAAGAAAGAGAAGAGTAAAGAAAGAGAAAAGAAAGATAGGAAGTAAGACAAAGAGCAAGATTAGCATACCTACCTTTACTAAAATGGCCATACCTCTCTCATATGATGTCCAAATTGGATGATTCCACTTGCTATAGAAAGTAGACTCCAAGAGCCTTAGTGTTCCAATGAGTGGCTGGAACATATGATTGGATAGTTATAAACCACGTATAGAGAGTATTTAATGTTGTGCATATGTTTTCAAAGAGGTATGCTGCCCACTCACCTAGCTCCATTATTTTGGCCATAACTTCCTCATAGAATATCCAAATCAAGAAATTCAATATAGATTCTATACAAGCGCTTTCTTTTGATTGGTTATATGCCATATTTTGACAATTGAAAGCCATCTCTGCACAAGCTTTTATATGGTTTTTGGCTAGTGAGAAACTCTTTTTTACTTACTTGAGTATCCAATTATGATAATTAGGAGTTTCTAGTCATAGTTTGAACCATTTTGGATAGAAATGAATTAATTTTCATACCTTTGCATCATATTTTTGCTTTCAAATATATTCATTTGAAGACTTTTTGCATCAAAGTTTATAAGTTTGCATTGTATTCTCTTCCAATGTTATGAAACTAACATGGGAATATGTATGAAAGTTAGTTTTGATATGAATTCATCTATGCACATGAAGTTACACTAACTTATGTTGATTCATAAAAGCATGCACAAGTTGTTGTTGTGTGTTTCAAGATCTTTGTGCTGGTATTGGAGCAAGAAAAGACCTTGTTATGAGGGCATGTAGTGCCCAACAACACATATTGGAAAATTCTCTTATTTGTAGGTTGTTGGAGTAAAGAAAGTGGTTTGCCAACCATTAGGCTGATGCCTATCATTGTATCATGGTTATTATTTTTTTTCAGGCTTCATTTTCTTGGGGAAGTGCTGCCAAAAATTTTGTAGCCACATGGCGTTATATGCCATGTGAGAACTAGAGTGATGTTGTGTTGTGAGAGAGAGGAAGTCTTATGTGTGCCTAATTAAAAGCATATACATCAATTGAAGTAGAGAAGAAGATGCATGAGTGGATGCATGCATACATAGACGATATGATTTCTAGAAAGTTGAAGTGCATGATGCATTTTTGTCTATAGAAGATCACTTCTATGTATCACCACGATGAGTTAGGGTGAGCATGAGGTATGTAATAGAGGTACCATGCATAGGCTAATTGTGCCTTTATAAAGTAAATGACAAGGTATATCCATCAAGAACAACTAAGATGTGTTTTCGTCTAGTAACTCATGGAGCACATGAATTGTTCTTCATGGGAGTCAATGTACTTGATATAGAATTTTATCATGAGTCGGCACAAGAGTGATATGGTTATGATCATCAATACAAGTATTAAATGTGAGCGGGCAAGAAACAAATGTGCCATCACTCTCAATAGATAAATCTATTAAAGCTCACTAAAGTATCCCTAACATATACTGGCGTGATCACTATACATGTCAGAGAAATGAAAAAGTGATACATGTCATCTTGAATCATCACATGTTGATCTTGATATCTCAACACTCCCCCTCAAGCTCAATGTTGTGTGCTCTAATCCAAGCATCTTCTAAAACTTCTTCAGCTTCTCTGCTCCAAGTGCTTTAGTGAAAATATTAGCAACCTACTCATCTGTTCTCACATAAACAAGGTCAATATCATCTGCTAATACCTTCTCTCTGATGAAATGATAATGTACCTTGATATGCTTTGTTCTAGCATGAAAAATAGGATTCCGTGCTAATTGTATGCTGCTAAGATTATCACAATAGATCGTGATAGGCTTTTGCACTTCCACACCTAAATCTTCAAGTAGCATCTGTAGCCATGATGCCTTACATGCTGCCATTGCAGCACCTCTATATTTAGCCTTTGTACTCAACAAAGCAACAATAGGTTACTTCTTACTGCTCCATGTAACAGTTGCACCTCCAAGTGAGAATAGAAAGACACTAGTAGATCTTCTATATGGAATACTACTAGCCCAATCTGCATCGATGTATCCATGATCTTGCAAATCTACACCAACTTCATAAAATGATGCATAATCCAAAGTAGCACTCACATAATGTACAGTGTGCCTCAGAGCATCTAAATGTGGCTACCTGGGAACCTGCATAACTTGACTTTCAAGTCCAACAATGTAGCTAAGATCAAGCCTTGTAATTGTGAGATATATCAAACTTCCCACAATTTTTATGTACATAGTAACATTTTCCAATGCTTCTCTTGATGTAGTATCCAACTTCAAATTATGATCTAATGGCATAGAAATTGGCTTGCAATCAGCCGTACCCTACTTTTGTAGCATACTCAAGGCATATTGCCTTTGTAACATCCATATACCTATTTTTGTATGTATAAACTCAATGCCCAAAAAGTAGCACAACACATCAAGATCTTTCATGTCAAATTCCTGCATAAGAAGTTTCTTTACCTCTTGAACGCTCTCTTCATTATCACCACCTATAATCAAGTCATCAACATAATTAGCCACGATCGTGATGCCATCATCACCCTTCCTTGCATATAGTGAAGGATCTGCATCACACATAGAAAACCCAATGGTGGTTAAGTAAACAACAATCCTTGCATGCCATGCACGAGGAGCTTGCTTAAGCCCATACAAATCCTTTTGCAACCTGCAAACATATTCTGGGTGCTTTGAATCTTCATACCCTTGTGGCTAGTCCATATATACTTCTTCCTGTAACTCACCATGTAGGAAAGCATTCTTCACATCCATGTGATGCAAAGTTCATCCTTTTGTTGTAGCTAATGCAATAAGTGTTATGACAGTAGACATTTTAGCGGCAAGCCTGAACATTTCCTCATAATCAATGCCATATGTATGTGCATATCCTTTTGTTACCAATCATGCTTTGTACCTACTTATGCTACCATCAGCATTGTGCTTTACCTTGTAGACCCACTTACAGCCTATGGTTTTCTTTCCTTGTGGCAATGGAGCCAACTTCCATGTATTGTTTCCATAAAGTGTAGCCATCTCTTCATCCATAGATCTACAGCAAAACAACAAGATGTTTTACCTTCCCATCCTCCATCAACAATGCTATGTTTCTTGTATGCTCAATAGGGTATGATGTGTCATCAATTGTTTCAACATATCCAGGAACTGGCAATTTTTGCAGACTACTAAACCATTCTGCATGATTGGTCATGTGATTCAAAGCACCTGAATCAACATACCAGACATTACCATTTGATTTCGAAACATCAGCAAACATCATATTCATCATGTTATGTTGGACCATGAATAACTTTTCAGAATCATCTACACTTGTGGATGCATAGCTGTTTTGTTGCCTTCTAATATTTTGATTCTTCAACCTGCAATCACGCTCAAAATGTCCAAGTTTCCCACAATTCCAACATCCTTTACTATCATTACCTCGATCATTTCTTTGAAATTTTTTGTGGCCTCTTTGGCTCCCCCTACCTGAGAACTGTCTTCTACCTCTTACATAATTCTGATGTTGACTTTGGTCTTGGTTACTATTTCCTCTTCCACTTTTGAACCCTCTATCTCTGCCTCTTCCTTCGCTAGAGTAGAATACCTGCTCACAACTAGGTTTTCCTTGTGAGTTTGAGTCCTCACGAAGATTCTTTTCTTCAATAATTAACATGGACACCAGATGAGCAAAATTCAAAATATTTTCCCTGGTCTGTATAGAATTTCTCAACTTCTTATATGTAGCTCCTAGACCTCGAAGTCACACTTCCGTCCTTATCATCATCATCTACATTCATGCCGATAGATGCAAGTGACTCACATATGCTTTTGATTTTCAAGGTTGTAATCACTTACTGACATGCCCTTTTTCTCCAATGTATGTAGCTCATTCTTGAGTTGCAATTTTGTGTATTTGTATTGTTCCAAGCCTCTTTTAGAGTTTTGGCATCCTGATGTGTCCAATCATGCTATCGTGTATGCTAACAGATAGCCAATACATTACCTTTTGTGCTCCTTGATTCCATTCCTCATGTGCTCATAACTCATCTGTAGTCCGATTCCTCTCTGGTAACTGTGGAGCATTTTTGTTCTCTCTTTTGATGTACTTCTAGAAGCCTTTTCCCATCAAACAATTTGTCATTCTGAATCTCTAAGCATGGAAGTTGTTCTTGTCTAGCTGGTCACTCATAAGCTAACTCATTCCATCTATGTTTGCCATTTTTGTAGCAATTCACAACATTGCAAAACACTACGAGAATCACTTCTGCTTGAACACTGTTGCACTATGATGTGATAGTTCAATCTCACAAAAACATAGTTTTCATGTATCAACAATACACGGAATTGCTTGAAATCTTGGATCTCGAATATATGATTGTTTCCGAACAAGAGCTGAGTTACAATTTTGAAGATTGACCTGGTTTTTCTGTGGGTCCTGCCTTGTGGGCTCAAAACAAAGGTCGAGATGGCTCCAAAACTCTGAGGTCTTCAGGAGAGTGAAACATCCAACAAGATGCTTTTGGTGCAATCAGCTAGGTCATACATATGATGATTTTTTTTGTTATGATGATGCTTGTAAATTGCACTTAGTCACTACAATTGACCATAAGATTTGTGATTTCCAAGCTCATCTTCTACCTTTGAATTTAAACTTAGGTAGAGGAGGGATGAGAGAATACTTTGATCAAACTAAATTTAGACCTAAAACATGTAAAAGAATTCAAAAACAGTGGAGACCTAAGAGCTATGATGAAAAAACAAATTCAAAACTTAAACGATATGACAAAAAGAATTTTTATGAATCTATGAACAAATTTGAAATTCAAAGTAAATTCTTCAACAAAGACATCATTGATGAGCAAAATCTTCCTAAACCTACATTTATGAGTAAATGCAACAATCAATTTAAATCTATTGAAATGCAAAGATATGATCAAATTAAATTGGATAAACAAAATATTGGTAATTCAATTAAAATTTATCGAAAGCAAGATACACATTATATGAATTATGAACTTAAAGTCATATAGAATGACAACGTTTGTGATATTTCAACCATATGCTGATAAAAATATTCACAATAAATTTAATAATGACAAAGATATTAGGAAAAATGAAAAATTAACTAATGATCAAGATTTGATGAATATTGAAAGGGAATGGGTACAAGAAGCTATACTGAAAATTGAGCAAAATACTAAAAACTCTTCTAAACTTATGAAAAAGAGGGAAAAGAAATTGAGAGAATAATCTTCTTGTGATTTTTTTCATATCTATGAAATTTTGATTGAAGAGATCTAATGATAAATATTTCCAGATTTTGATGAATTTATATACTGCTTGAAGATTTTTCTATGAAACTTTCTCATAAAACATTTTTTCTAATTTGATGAATTTATCTCTATTTTTTATTTGATGCTTGATAATTGTTTATGAAAATTCCCCTAAAAATTTTCCATGCTTTATAAATTTATTAAAAGTTTATGACAAAGCTTTGATTTCAAAATATTTGTGTGTTCATCATAAAAAATACATTATGATTTTTCTTTTACCAAAAATATGATGATAATTATGATGCAATGTATGAAACATATATGATGAAAAATATACTTTACTTTTTGAGAAAACATATGATAAAATATGTTTGATAATTATGATGAAAACTATGTTTTTCTCTTGATAAGAAAAGGTTTATTCATAGTCAATAATGCAAAAATAAAAATAAGGTGAAAAACACGTTTGAAAAATATGATGATTATGATATGATGAAATTTATGATGAGATATGACATGATGATGATAGAATTTATGATGAAATATGAATCATGATGCTTTTGCTTGTAGTTTCTAGTTTTATGATTACCAACAGGATTTGAAGATTATTTGAGCAAACAAATTGAAGATTATGATGACAAACTTATGATGAATTTGGAGATTGAAGATTGATGATGACGCCTAAATTCCAGGTGGTGTTAATCTATGATTTTAATTTCTTATTTCTATTATCTTTGCATATCATATGTATTCATGACAAAATATAATCATATGATCTCGAATTTGATTTGTCAAATATCAAGTGATTATATTTGGCCAAAGTAGGAATACAAAAATTGATTTATGTTTCTAGTTTATGAATTGAGTACGGATTTGATATGAGCAAAAGGATTTTGTAGTTCATTTCAAATGATGAAAATAATTGTATATATGTATGAGCATATAGATGCATGATTCTTGTCTGTGAGATCCTTTGTATTTCTCCTATGAGCATCTAGATCATTAGCTTGGATTAAGGGGTTAAGCCTTTCCCCTTCAAAACAAAAAGATTTGCAAATGTAAAAAAAAATTCATGAATGGGAGTTTATACCTTCTTCCACCCCAAAAAGGTATTTACGAATTTCACCTATATGAAGATGGAAATTTATATCTTCTTTCCCCCCAAAAAGGTATTTATGAATATCACCTACATGACAAAGATGAAGAAAAGCTAGTTGTTGCAAACACACCTAGTGCTTAGAAATTGGGCAAACAAGGCGGATGTTTGTATGAGTAGATCTAGTTGATTTCTTTGACATGTTTGATTGCTTATATGTGAGTACTTATATACAAAGAAACTTGATTTTGAGTGAATGAAGAAGAATTTTGTTTCATGATGATCTTTACAGAATTTATGAATTGAACTTAAATTAATGATTTGTTGACCAATATGGTTGATAGATTAACTTTATGATTTGATATGTTCTAAATACCATATTCAAATTAAATAAATTTCATGAGCATTTTGCATGAAAAATTGATACATTTGATTTGATAAATTTAAAAATTATTTATAAAAGAATTTGATATTATTATATGATTGGATTTTAGGTTGGCCCATCAAGATGCTGCTTCCCATGATCTGCAGGTTCGCCCATCGGGACAATGTGCAGGTTTGGTGGGGGTAGATGTCGGAATGATTTCATCTTTCTACTTCATATACAAGATATTTCAAAATTTCACTCTTATGATGGATATCTCTAAATTCTCTCGAACATTTTTTATAAGTTTCCTTTATTTGACCAACCTATCTCTAGTACTTGCAGGTAGCAAATTTATGAAAATGTGAAGTGATCAGACCTCATCATATAAATGCTTATGTTTATGAATATGGATAAGTGTTTCTAGATACCCATGTGTAGGAAAGTGCATGACCACATAATAAACATGACACCACCTATATGCCCTACATGTGCATATGTGTATTAAGGTTTAACCTAAGTGTATATGTAGTTGTGTGATTGTGTGTATGGAACCCATTTGTATGTGGGGGTATGGGTATAAACCTATGTTTCTAGCTAAACATATGAGTATTTAAGTATATATTTGAATGAATTTGAGGGTTTGGATGTGTATATATATGTATAGGTGTGTATGTGTGTGATCATTAACATGAATATGATGTGTGTGAACATTTTATTTAACAAATATATGATTACAATTAATTAATATATCTTATATTTTATACATTTAGTTGATATATCTTATATTATGCTTTAATTAACTATCATAATAGTCTATGTGTGTATGTAACTATTAAGGTATTGAAGTAAATTATACTTTAATGTGAACCTAAATTAAATATATTAAAGAATTATAAAAATAAAGGGGGGAGAGAGAGAGAGAAAGCTAGACACACAGACCGCTGCCACTAACGCACAGTAGAGAGAGAGAGAGAGAGAGAGAGAGAAAGAAAGAAAGAGATGCCCCTCCTCCTGGCAACAATGGCAGCAGTGCGCACGCAGAAGAGAAAGAGGGAGAGAGAGATACGTGGTGGCTAATTGGGGCACAGAAGAAACTGGGGGAGGGGAGAGAGAGAGAGAGAGAGAGAGACAGAGAGACAGAGAGAGAGAGAGAGAGAGAGAGAGAGAGACAGAGAGAGAGAGAGACAGAGAGAGAGAGAGAGAGAAAGAGAGAGAGAGAGAGAGATGCTTAAGTACATATATGAGAAGTATGATGTACATGAGCATGCATATGCATGAGAAAGCATGGATGTGCATGGGTGCATGTGAGATGTGAGTATGTATGCATAATGATGTGTGCATTAATGCATGAATATGAGAAAAGTATGCAAGCATAAGTGTATGAGTATGAGTGCATGTGCATAAGAATTATATCCATGAGTGTGCATGAGCATGATTTATGTGTGGTATGAGTTAATGCATATGTATGAGAATGCATGAATGCATAATATAAGTGCATGTGCATAAGAATTAGATGCATGAGTATGCATGAGCATGATGTATGTGTGATATGAGTTAATGCATATGTATGAGAATGCATAAATGCATAATGAGTGCATGTGCATAAGAATTAGATGCATGAGTATGCATGAGCATGATGTATGTGTGGTATGCGCATGCATATGTATGAAATAGATGTATGCATTAGAGTGCATGTATAAGCTTAAATGTATGCATGATCATATGCATGAGTATAGGGTTAATGTATGCATGAGAATGTAAGAGAATGCATGATATATGCATGATGTATATATGTATAAGAAGATGTGAGAATGCATATGGATATTAGATGCATAAGAAGATATGAATGCATGTGTATGTGATCATGTGTGCATATATGCATGATGAACAAATGCATATGCATGTAATGTATACATGTGCATGATTGATGTGTGCATATATGCATGATGAACAAATGCATATGCATGTATTGTATACATGTGCATGCTCGATGTGTGCATGTGCATGATTTTTGCATGCATGAAGTGAAGATGCATATAGATATTAGATGAATATATGAGAATGTGAATGCATAAGAGTTAGATGCATGTACATATTAGATAGATGTAAGCATGAATATGAGTTTATGAGAGTGTGAATGCATGAGAATATGTTAGCATGCATATGTGAGTGTGTGTTAGCATGTATACGAGTGTGAGTTAGTATGAATTTATGAATGTGCTAGCATAAGTATGAGAATGTGTTAGCATATGAAAGTGTGTTAGCATGAGTATAAGTTTATGAATGTGTGTTAGCATGTGTATAAGTTATGAATGTGTGTTAGCATGTGCACTTGATAGTGTGTGTGCATGCATATGAGAGCTAATGCATGCATGCCTGAGAGTGATGTGAGGTGCATGTATGTATGAGAACATACATGTAAATGTTTGAATGCGTGTGTATGTGAGCATGAGTGCATATATGCATGATGAACAAAATCATATGCATATAGAATTATATGAACATAGGTATGAGTGAATGAATGAGCATATACATATATGATAATAAGTATGTTTTATGTTTTATAAAATGTACTTATGTTTTCTAATGTTCTATTTGGAGAGCATTGATGAGCATTGATGATGATTGACAAGTAATGATGAAGATTGAAGAGCATTAATGAAAATAGATGAGCATTGATGAATATTGACAAGGATTAATGAAGAATGACTAGCATTTATGAAGATTCACAAGCAATTGAGATTAGGAGATCGGAGACGTGCCACTTCTTCCACTTTACTTACATTTTATCTTAAATTTGTATTAGGATTTTGGCAATTTATCCTAGAATTTGTTCTTAGAGTTGTATAAGTTTATTGAAGTAGTTTCCATTCATTAGCATTATCAAAATATTTTTAGAATTATTCATTGATCAATTGGCAATTTATATTGTTCTATATTTTCTGATGTCTACGAGTAACAAGTCTACAAATGAGCCTGTGCGTAAAGAGTCTATGAGTGAAAATACCATATCTACATCTTTCATTTTTGAGTATTTACTACCTCCACCTGTAAGTCATACTTCTCAACCTAATCCCAAAGTAGCTAATATAGATTTAGAAGAAGAACCTAAGAAAAACGTAGCTAATAAAGAATTAGAAGGAGAGGAATTTATTAAAGACTACATTACTAGTGAAACTTTAATCTCTCCTAGATAAACATTTTATAGCCCCTAGTCACACAGTAAGGCCATAGGAAGTTTAGTTCTTATATGTTGTTGGTCTCCATTCACACCCCTCGACAGTGGTTTATCAAAGGCGGTTAGGAATTGATGATGTCATTGTTGATGTCATTAGTTCAAAACATGATCTTTAGATGTCAGAATCAAGTAAGAATATAGTTGATCTTAGGTTTTTGGCACGTTTCGAATGGAATGGAAGCATTGGTTTCTCAAAATTTTGAACCAATAATGAGATATAGAAGTCACATGAAATCTGAGGTTCAAGATGGTTTCCTTTGTCCATGACATCACCTCCCCCTCAACCGGCGAGTTCCACAAGGAGCGGTCATGATCTCTGTTCTCGACTTCATTGGATTTTTCTTATGAAATTATTGAACCTTGATTGGTGCTCTTTGAAGGTTCTCTGTAGGTTCCCAAATGCGATCGCTTATGTCATATCCCTTTCCAATGAACAAGGTACTCCAATCTTCCTCAAGGTATTCTTGAATCTAGGACATGATTGATTTCGAATTCTTCATGATCATCAATCTCGATAGGTGGTGAAGGACTAGCTCTCTCCTCCCTCATGGTGAAATCTGATATGGCTCCAACATAGATAGATGTAAAATTGGATGTATTTGCATGGTACTTGGTAACTCGAGCTTGAAAGTGATTGGATTAATCCTGGCCAAGATGGTGAATGGACAAAATCTCTGATGGCCTAGCCTTGCACAAGGCCTCAAAGTCTGCAAATTATTTCAGGGTAACCACACTTTATCCCCAATGTGATAGGATGGATTTTGAACACGATGTTGATCTACATATTACTTATATTGTTCTTGAGATCTATGGATCTCTTTCTTAATTTCTTTGTGAATATCCATGAGATATTGGGCCTTATCTTTGGCAGCTAGGTTCTTAACATGATTTGAGAGTTGTATATCTATCCTTGGATGTTGTCCATAATTTCCAAAGAAGGGAGTCTACTTGGTAGATGTATGAACAATATTGTTATAAGAAAACTCTGCAAAATGTAAAAGCTCAAACTAATCATTTTGATGATAGTTGATGGTGCAATGGAGATATTGTTCTAGGACTTGATCCACCCATTCTGTTTGTCCATCAAATTGTGGATGATTGTCTGTAGATAGTTTAACTTGAACACCAAGAAGCTAGCAAAGAGTGTTCCAAAAGCTGGATATGAATTGCGGACCTCGATCACTGACAATATCATTAGACAATCCATGAAGCCTAAAGATGTATCTAAGAAAAATTCTAGCAATGGCTGCATCTGTGATTGCCTTGGTAGTTAGAATGAAGTGTGCCATGTTTGTAAATATATCCACTATAACAAGAATGGCATCATACTTATATAACTTTGGTAGATCTATGATGAAATCCATAGATAATGAAGCACATGGCCTTTTTGGAATAGCTAAAGGTTGTAAGAGGCCATGGGGTTTATGTCATAGTACCTTAGATCTATTGCAAGTGTCATAGGTTTGGATATATTATTTGACTTCCTTTCACATTTGAGGCCAACAAAAATCCCTTGATATGAATTCTATTATTTTATTCACTCCAAAATGTCCTGCTCCAAGGTTGTCATGAGGTTGTTGAAGTACTTGGATCCTAGGCTTTCCAGAAGGGTTATACAATAGGTTCCTCTAGAATATTAACCCATCCTTTTCTTGAACTTCATTTACTTCTTGGACTTTTCCTTGTTGAGTTTTTTGTTTAACGTTACAAAGCAATTCATATTGTGGTAGAGTCTCACAGATCAAATGATTCAAGGTTGAATCTTCATGATGGCTTGAAGAGATAGCTACTAATTGGAGATGCTCATGCTTGAATAATACACTTTCTTGTTGATCAAGGGCCTCTTCACCTTTCTTTGGTGCAAGGTAAAATCTTCTTGACAAGGCATCTGACTAACATGGATTTCATAATTAATCTCTATAGCTACTAATTGGAGATGCTCATGCTTGAATAATACACTTTCTTGTTTATCAAGGGCCTCTTCACCTTTCTTTGGTGCAAGGTAAAATCTTCTTGACAAGGCATCTCACTAACATGGATTTCATAATTAATCTCTAGGAAGAAAGGCTTCCTAGAAGCATGATGAACTAGAATTGGAGCAGTGGTAAATGCTAATTTCAAGGTCTAAAAGGTTTTTTCTGCTTCTTTGATGCATGAGAATTTTGAGTTTTGTGTAGGCTTGGTAAGAGGTGTCAGTATCTTGGAGTAATCTTTGATGAATATGATCTAAAAATTGGCAAACCCTAGAAAACATTGTGCATCTTGAACACATGAAGGTGGTTGCTAATCAAGGATTCTCTTGATCCTCTTAGGGTCCATAAAGATTCCTTTCTTGGATACAATGTACCCTTAAAACTCCAATTATGTGTGATCGCAAGATCACTTCTCCAATTTTGCATATAAACCTTTCTCTTTTAGTTTCTCTAGGACTATCTTTACGTGATATTCATGATCCTCTAGATTTTTGGAGAATATCAAGATATCATTGAGATATATTACCACAAAGTCATCTAAGTACTCTCGAAAGACATCATTCATCACATGTTGAAAGCGAGATGGAGCATTTGTGAGATCAAATGGAATAACTACATATTCAAAGTGCCCATACCTTGTTCGAAATGCAGTCTTCCATTCGTCTCTTTCGCTGATCCTGACAAGATTGTAAGCTCCTCGAAGGTCAATCTTCATGAATAAATTTGCTTTTTCAAGGCGCTCCAAGAGCTTTGATATAAGTGGTAGAGGGTATCTGTTATTTATTATGAATTTATTCAACCCATGATGGTGTATGCACATTCGGAGAATCTCATACTTCTTCTTTACAAATAGGATAGGGGCTCCTGTAGGAGACTTTGAGTGTTTAATAAATCCCTTGGCTAGATTCTCATCAATATTCTTGCGTAATTCTGTGAGTTCCTCTGGGGATAGTCTACAGATTGGTCCAAAGGGTGGTTGTGCTCCCTCTTGAAGTTCTATGGCACAATCATAAGGTCTATGCTCTAGAAGGATATCTGCATCTTTCTTTTCAAAAACATCTTCAAAACCTTGGTATTGGTCAGGTAGCTTCACTGAATGGTCTTTCTTGGGCTCTTGAGTTGGTATGGCATAGAAATATATGTTGGTTCCTTCTTTACTGCATGTATGAAGGCTTTGGCTCTGACATATGTCAGTTCTTTTGGACATCTGGATGGGTGATTTGATTCTTTTCCCAATTAATTTCTAGATTATGTTTCTTTAACCAAGGCATTCCAATGATAACCAGATTTACTAGATTCAATATACGTTGAAATATATGTGGGAATCATGGTCAACCAGGTGTACTCTTAATGGTGTGGTTTCCATGGTTATATTCACATATGCTAGAGTTCGTCCATCTACTATTCAACTACTACTCGTTTGTTCTTCTAAAGTACTAGAAATCAATGTTTCTTAACCAATCCTTCATTGATGAAACATGAGGAGGCTCTTGAATCTACTAGGACTATAAGGGAAAGGGTCTTCTTAGGCATGATTAACTTGACAGGAGCAAGACATGATTTTGTGGATGTACCTCGAATTATGAGACCCTCTCTTATATCATGGTGTGGCTATATGGTCTCTTTTACAACTAGACTTCCTCGTTTGCTTGCTCTACAAGGGCGGCTGCCACTCTAGAGTTTGTTCTCTTGTTGGGACAATTAACTGCAATATGTCCAGGGTTTCCACAATAGAGACATAACTTGTTATCGCTCCTTCTCTGTTTCTCTAGTGGTGTCAGAGGTTGGAACCTAGCTACATCTATCTACATAGGTAGGGGCATAGACTCATCTCTAGAAGTGGGTTGGAAGGGTTTCCATTGGCAAGATCTTCCTTCTACTTGTTTTTCTTGTTTCGTTTCAAAAAGGTGATTATCCCATTGAATATCTTGGGTGGTATATTCATTCAATTTCGTAACCTTTGGCATCATGAGCAAAAGGCCCTTCACATCATCTCTTAAACCCCATCTTAATTTTCTTATGAAATAATCTTTGTGCCAAGTGATATCCCATATCAACTCCTGAATTTTGATGCATAGGTAGAGGCAAGGTGGTTACATTAACGTAGCTTCTAGAGTTTTGTTTATACCACTCAACTCGTGTCTGCATCTCCAAATGTGGCAGTGAGTTCTCGGAGAAATGCCTCATAGTCCTGAAGTACTATCATGCTCTTCTCCAAGATTGGGATGAACCATGATAATGCTTGGCCATAGAGCAAGGTTCCAATAAATGCGATCTTGGATGCCTCATCTAAGTATCTATTAGGCTGCATATAGATGTACAATTTAACTTGTGGGAGAAATCCGTGGAACTTCATATGATCACCATCGAACTTTTCTAGCATGCAAATCTTGGGTTCCTTCATGAAGGATGAGCTAGGTCATTGATTCACTTGAATACTTCCTTTATTTGCTTGAAGGTTCCCGATTAGTTCTTGTAATTCTTGGAGGAGTGCACCTACATGCACCGGATGTTCCATCTCAACTTAGAGAGAGAGAGAGAGAGAGAAAGAGAGAGAGAGAGAGAGAGAGAGAGAGAAAGTGAGAGATGCACTAGCAGGGCACCAAAAATGGATACGCACATAGAAGATCTGAGAGCGAAAGAGAGAAAGAGAAAAATATATAGGCTATGGTAGGGATTTGATTGGCACAAATTGAAGATGCAGTGAGAGAGAGAGAGAGGGGACAGAGCCTATGGCAGGTTTGGTCACATCAAAGAGAGAGAGAGAGAGGAAAAAATCTATTTTTAATTTTTGTTTTAGTTATATTGTTTAATTATTAATTTATTATTTAATAGATAGAAAGAAAAAGAAAAAAGAACAACTATAAATATTTATGTGTGAAAATAAAATATAAATTACATAATTACTAAAAATATAAATAAAACCTAGGAAGTAATTAATATATAAATTGATAAATAAATATATAAAATCCCAATAGCAAACCATTTGCTAGAGAATGTAGTTGGAAAAGAAGTGTACAACTTCTTAGGTGGTTTCTTTTATTATAATCAAGTGCCTATTGCACCAAAATCAATATAATACCACTTGTGCAACTGAATGTAGCATATATGCTTCCATGTAATTCCATTTGAACTAACTAATACCCCTACTACATTTCAAAAACTAAAGGGCCATATCTTCAAGGAAACTCTTAAAAAAGGCCAAGAAGTATATCTTGACAACTTATATGCATATTCAAATGAATCAAAGGAACATGTTAACAAACCCAAGGAAGATTTTTTTTAAATGCCACTTATACAAAGTGTGCTTGAATCTTGAAAAGTGCATTTCAATGGTCTACCAAGGTTAAAATCCTTGCACACATAGTCTTGAAAAAGGCCATATCCATGGATGAGAAAAAATACAAGCAATAGTACAACTAGCTACACCATGAAATACCAAAGAAAACCAAGTTTTTCATGGGACATTGTACTTGTTAGAGGAGGTTCATATACATGTATGCAACCATGGAAAAGCTGATGTATGGAATTTTAAAGAATTTTGAGTGGATGGAAGAGTTTTCAGACTCCTTCTAGGATTTCAAAAGATGTCTCATATCAACACCAATTTTGAATGCCCCAAACTAGAACAAGACATTCCACATCCACCTAGATGCTTCTAATTTTGTGATTGGTTGCATGTTGTTGATATATTTTGGTGGTGATGTGTGCGAACACATTTAGGACCATCCAGGCACTTTTTTCCCTCTTTAGGAGGTTTTTTCCCCCATCTTGTGTATACACCTATAACCCTAATAGGTTACTCATTCTTTTACATAACTTCGTAATTCATTTAGTTTTTTGTTCCAAGCTTCTTCTTCTTCCTTGTGTTTTTTTTGTGCTTCCATAGACCTCAAACTCTAACAATTAATATTAGAGCAGGTCATCGCTTCATCTAGGGCGTTGTCGACACCCCTCCAGTCACAATCTTAGAATTTCACAAAAATTAATGAGCATACTCAGGGCAATTAGGAGTTCATTTTATATGCACTCATTTTGGCCTCCAACTTCATTGTCGTAACAATGCCTATGTAGGTGATTTCATCCTCTTGTGCCAAAAATATATATATATGTTTTGGTTTGCCAGTACAAGTGCCTCAAAGTCTGCTACAGGTTTAGTGGAGCTTGACAGAGTAGTTATGTTCAACTTTTTGAGATATATTCATTTTTTTGCATCAAGGTATTTAATCAGTGGCTATGGCTAAGAGAAATGATGTATTCCATATGTTGGTTGTTGAGAACATGTTGGATGGTACTAATTACCCATTCAGGGCATATATGATGTATCATGTATTGGTAGCAAAAGGGTTGTGGAATATTGTGCACGGTATTGAAAAATGCTCTACTATACCTACAAATATAGTTGTTGAAGTTGATGTAGATGGCATTGAAGATGATGATCTTCAAATTCTTGTTCGTTTTGTGGTTCCTATTGCACCTACTATAGAGCAACTTCATTCGCATGGCAGAGATGCTCAGGCACATGCATTGATGGCTTTGTCTATCAAATGTGCTATTACCCCTCACATTCCCTCTTGCAAAAAATGAGCCTCATGTTGCTTACCTCCAAAAACAATTGAAGAGAGAGCACATGAATGAAAGAGATTCCATGGATAGTTGTTTGAAAAAGATCAAACATTTGAAGGAGCAGTTGATTTTTGTTGATGAAGTTTTAACAGATAGTTCACTTGTGTAAATTGTTCATAATGGTCTCCTGAATTCATATCAGATTTTTGCTTCTACTCTTTGATTGATGATGAAAGGCAATTCAAATGCCTTAATATTTGAGTATTTATTCTCTCTTTTGTTGCAAGAAGATCAGCCCACGTGAAACACTTCCATTATGTTGGTCGTATACAAGCTTTCCTAGCTAGTCACAAGGGCAAAGGTAAATGGACCTTATCTATTAGTAAGAAGAAATCTGCTAATGCAGCACTGATGAAGAAGGAAGATAAAGAATAGAAGAAAACAAAAAAGAAGAAACAATTTTGCAAATACTTTAAGGAAAATGATCATGTCATGAAGAGTTGTCCAAAACTGGTTGCAAAAAAGGCAAAGGAGAATGAGGTCAAAATGGTTGTTGGAGAGACCTCTACAACTAAAACACACTACTAATCTTGTTCGAACTGAGGAATGGTCATTTACTACTATATGCAGTTATGAACCATCTTCTCATGAGTAGTATATGTCAATAGTAGAATTAGATGGATGGTACTTTGATAGTGGGGCAACCAAACATATTACCTCATAGTGAAGTTTCTTCAGTTACAATTCATGATTTATCAAATGGTGATGTTATTATTGCTTTTGGCATTTTATGTTGTGGGTTGTATAAGCTCATAGAATATGCAAAATCTATGAATGATTCAACACATACAGTACAAGATTCTAGGATCTTAGACGCAAAGCTTTGGAATGCACGCTTTGGTCATTTGAATTATGCTAGTTTGCTACACCTGTAGCAATCTAAAATGGTGTCCTATCTGCCCAAACTTGAGGCACCTTGTAAACATGTCTGTGAATGTTGTTATTTAGGGAAAATGTAGCATTCTTCCATCCATAAAGATGGTTCACTTTGAGTTGCTCATAAATTGTAGCTTGCTCATAGTCATGTTTGTGGTCCTATGCAGACACCTTCTTTTGAGAAATACCTTTACGTCAAGACTTTTATTGATGATTATTCTAGACATGCATCGGTGCATCCATTGAAAGCAAATTTCAAAGTGTTTATCTACTTCAAACAATTTTTTATTATGGTTGAGAATCTATAAACATGTAAATTGGGTACCCTCCATTCCAATCGAGGGGGGGAATACATTTCTTGTAATTTTAATGCATTTTTGGTTGAACATGGGATAAAACATCATTGTACAATTCTGTGTACACCTCAAAAAAAATGGATTTGCTAAAAGAAAGAATAGGTATCTCATGGATATGGCGAGGTGTATGGCCAGAAGCCAAGCTTTACCACATAGCTTCTAGCTTGAGGTTGTTATGTGTGCAGAATATGTACTTAACAAGTGTCCCACTAAAGCACTCCAATCTATCACTCCATATGAGGCTTGGCATGGTCGCTAGCCATCTGTTGCTCATCTAGGTGTCTTTGTCTCGCATATGCATTTGTGTCTAAACAACAACATAGAAAATTGGATGATAAAGCAGTCAAATGTATTTTTTCTAGGTACAATTTAAAAGCAAAAGCTATTATCTATATCATCAACACATTAAATGCATTTTGGTTAGCTGTGATGTTTTTTTTGTGAAGATGAAATCTAGCCATTAATTTCATGTACTAAAGAGACATCAATTAGCTCCAAATATGTGTATGGCACTTTGCTTCTTCTTTTTATAGGTGTACAGTCACATGCTAGTCTAAATGAGGTGATTTCTTAGCCTTTATAGGTTCCACATGATGATGCAGATCATTCCATTTCTTATGCATATTTACATGATGCATTTTTTTATGAGAGAGCTCACATACAACAGGCTAAAACTATGCCTAAATGGTTGGTGCAGACTTTGAGAGATAGTAAATTAGATGCACCTCTATCATATCATACATGGTCAAATAGTTCTTGTTTTGCATCAGATTGCTATGCAATGGATGCCTGTAGTGTTTGCAATGAGAATGATTCTATTTCTTTTTATGAAGCACAAAATTTGAGAAATTGGATGGCTCCTATGCAATTAGAATATGATGCTATTATGAAGAATGGTACTTGGTCTTTATGTGATTTGCCTCCAAGCCAAAAGGCCATTGGCACTAAATGGGTATTTTGATGAGAACTTTGCACCCTCTTGCTAAATGAACATTGTTCGTAGTATCTATGCAATTGCATCTCATCATGGTTAGAATGTAAATCAGTTGAACATTAAAACTGCATTTCTAAATGCTAAATTATATGAAGAAGTGTATGTATTTCAACCCCATGCTTTTGTGCACAAAGGGCATGGAAACAAAGTGTGTAGGTTGAAAAAGGCATTATATGGTTTGAAGCAAGCACCACGTGCTTGGTATGAAAAGATGCATGCCCTCTTGATCGCACATGGTTTTGAGAACAGACCATCTGAGAAAACCTTGTATGTTAAGCATGTATATGATGTACTTCACAACACTTTCATATACGTTGATGACATGCTTCTCACAGGTCCTAATGAGAAGCATATTTCTGAATCTAATGCTGATTTGCATGCCTCTTTTGGGATGTCCGATTTGGGGCATTTGCATCATTGTTTGGGCATTCAATTTATGCAAGTTGATAGAGGAATAGCTTTGTGTTAAACAAAATATATTGACACATTATTGTAGTGTTCTGGCCTTGAAGATTGCAAACCTATTGCCACTCCTATGTAAAAAGTTTTATGGTTGATTCTTCATGATGTTGCAGATGCATTTGATGTTGTTCTCTATCAGCAGGCTATTGGATGCTTGATTTACTTATGCATAAGTTGGCTTGATATTCAATTTCTTATCTCTCAAATAAGCATGTTTATGCATTGCGCAGTATGTGCTATGTCTCTTGCATTTTCTTGCATAATTGCTTTCTTACATGTTACAAGAGCTATTAGGTATCTATTAGTAGAGAGTATTGCTTTTTGAACTTGCAACTATATATTTGTTATCACCATAGTGTGTGAATGATGACTTCATCTTCTCGTGTTGCTGCATCTACTAATGTTATTTTTGCATCACTTTGCAACCTACATTCACTAAAGGGAAGCTTTATGGAACCAATTATGCACTATGGAAGCTCAAAAAGTTAAGAGGGAAAGTTCTAACTTTAGTGTTAAGGGAGGTTACTAGCCCATCATATTTTGCAAGAAGAATTCAAGCACACCTTCAAGATATTTCTCTAGGTATTATCATAGCACCAACAATAGTTAGTTGATCTTATTAATGCTTGATTCACTTGATGAAGTCTTCTTTCTTCTTTGAATCAGGATGCTTCTCATTTGCTATCTATTTCTCAAGCTTTTTAACCCAAATGTGATTCTTTGTCATATTGGCAAGCCAATATGCCAGAGGCTTCATGTGCTTTAGTAGTGTGTTGCACTACAGTAAGCATAGAATCATTGAAACTTCTAGCAATTTTTGGTACATTTAGCAAGCCTAAGTGCATTGTTAAAGTCATCGGACTAAACTATACATTTTATCTCTTCACAAGGAGGAACTATATCTGAACCTATGCTTGGCATTCTTGGCATAGTTACTTTGGATAAATGTAAAAGCAAAAGAAATAAGGAATCTTGTGAATTTAGGAAGCTAAAACCGCGACTCATGTGGTAGGAGGAATCAATTAAAGCCATCCCTAAAGTGTAGGATCACTTTTTGGTGAGGGAAAATTCAAATTCAAACTTGGAACATGTGTATAAATACACATACCTCTAGCCGTAGGATAGAAGAGCCATTCTGAGAGGCATTGGGCTACTTTAGTGAGCATACATTGAGCGAGTACATCTCTGTCTACTGTTCTTTGTTGCATCTTCATCATTACAGTGATTTTGTGGAATCAGTTTCTCTACATGTAATTCCTCATTTTCTAAAATTTGACTTGGCTTAATTAAAGTAAAGTATCTACTACTTGCATACCAATTTTCAGCACATTTGGTTCACTTGCAAAAGAAGGATATGTGTATTGGTTTTCCAACACTTGATTCCATTGAAAAGCATGCATCTGAAGAATACTTGGGAAAATGCATCATACTCCTTTTCCCAAAGATGGTGCTACACATGTTACATAGAATCGACTCAACTGGGAAACTGCATATTGTATATATGGCCTTGTATTCCATGTATATATAAGACATCCCATAGCTTTCCGATAAAGAGAAGTGTCAAATGCATCACTGGAATCCTCAAATAAGAACCTAAATCCCATCTCCACTGGTGTAGAAACTGGTTTGCAATCCTCAAATTCAAAATGTTGAAGCAAATTTTCAACATACTTTGGTTGATGCATAAGAATTCCCCCCTCAACGAGTACAAACAAGATGCCAAGATAGTAGATCAAAAGACCAAGATAAGTGACATCAAAAGTATGTTGCAAATCATCCATAAGAATGACAAGTTTTGCATCACATGACCCAACCAAGAGTACACGATCAACATAAAGAACAAGCATTGTAAGATCAGCCCCAACTTTGAATACATAGAGTGTGCTTTCAATTGGACTACAAGTGAAGACAAGAGCAATCAAGTGCTTATGGATTTTGTTATACTATGCATGTGGAGCTTGCTTGACGCCATAAAAGGCTTTATGCAAGCCATAAACTATATGATCTTGCCCTTTCATGGCAAATCTAGGAGCTTGCTTCACATGAACCTCTTCTTCCAAATCACAACTCAAGAAAGTTGTTTTCGTGTCCAATTGATGTAGTTTCAAACCTCATTGGGCAACTAATACAACCATAGTACGAATGGTAGTCATGTGTGAAGTAGGTGCAAAAGTTTCCTCATAGTCAATGCCATATTGTTATGCATATCCTTTGACAACCAATCCAACTTTGTAGCGATCAATGCTACCAGCTAACTTTCTCTTAATATTGTAAACCCACTTTGTACCAATGGCATTTTTCCATTTGGCAATGCACATAACTCCCAAGTACCATTCCTATGTATGGAATCCATTTTTTATTGCATAGCATTCAATCAATGTGGATCATCATATGCATCTTTAAAAGAAAATGGCATGCAATTTGTTATCCGACAAAGTTTGTTTCAGCCACTTTGGCATAGTTTGTGCACTCTTGATAAACATGTTTTCATTATGTAATACATCATCAATATGTATATCATGCATGGGATGAATTTCATATACATTTTCAGCCATATTCTGTCACAAATGTCCATTCAAATGTGGCTAGAAATTTCTAGCACTTCTGACCATTTTTTGCTTCAAAAAATTCAGCCATGTTTGGATGGAAATTCTCTACATTTTTAGCAATTTTGTTGGAAGTTTTCAACCCTTTGAGCCTTATTTGGCTAATCTAAATGTCCATTATCAAGCACACCACTTTGCAACAAATGTATGAGTGTATCCAACCCATCTTATGAGCTAATTGTTGGCTGTTTTTTGCATTCAAGTAGAGGGGAAACTGAATTTTCAACAAATACCACATCTTGACTCACAATAAATGTGTTTGTCAATGGATAGTACAAAAATTATCCCTTACTTTGAGCATTATAACCAACAAATATACATTTCTTTGCTTTTTCATCAAGTTTCTGATGTTATTGTGATGGCATAAGAGTATATCCCAAACAACCAAACACGTGCATATGAATAACCATAGGTTTATGTCCATTCCAAGTCTCATAAGGAGTGATAGCTCTCAATGCTTTTGTAGGGTAGTGATTCAACACATAATCTGCACACATGACCGCTTTAGGTAGATGCTTTCCTTTAACCATACATCATGTCATTTCAAGGAGTGTTCTATTTTTACGCTCAACAACACATTTTGTTGAGGTGTATATGGCACCATACATTGGTGTGAAATTCCTCTTTCACAAAGAAAATCATTAAATGCATGTGATATGTATTCACCACTAGGATCCATGTGTAGAGTCAAAAGCTTGTTTGAAGGAAAATTTTCAGCCATAGCTAAAAATGCTTTGAAGCAAGAAAGTACCTCATTCTTTGCTTTCACAGGATACACCCATGTATGGCGAGTAGCATCATCCATGAAAGTAAAAAAATATACATGCTTCCGTAAAGATGGAGTTTTGATGAGACCACATACATCACTATGAACAACCTGCAATTTTCTTGTAGTGTGTGTATGACTATCTTTTTGGAAAGAAGCACAATGCATCTTTCTAAGAATGAAGCCTTCACATGTATGCTTTTCAATGGACTCAAGTGTTGGAAAACCAATAACCATGTCCTTCTTTTGCAAGTAAAGCAAACTATTGAAGTGAAAGTGACCAAAACAAGCATGCCAAAGCTCCATTTGAACCATGGAAGAAGTATGAGCAACCAAGGCATTTGAGGCAACCCTCTAGTATGTATCCAAGTGTTGAAGCTCAAAGTCAAGGACAAAGCATGGAAGCACATCAAAAGGTGGACACACAAGGAAAGAGAGCTCCAAGAAGTGTATGTCAAATTTTCAGAAGAATCCCCTACAAAAATAGTGATTTCCATCACTAAAAACCATTGTAAATACCATTATCTATTTTTAGTAACTCCATTTTGTTCAAGCTGAGGAGTCCTCGAGCTTGAGGAGTATTAGAAGTACCATCGTACCAATTCTCATAATTTTTAGACTTCGTTTGAGCCCTCAAATAAGCCCTGGAACCTAATTTTTAACTAGGCCGGACACTAGGTCTGGACAGGGCCAAAACTAGTCAAAAAACTATAAAAAGAGCTAGAGAGCTCATTTTTGGGGTTAGCCGGTTAGAGAATAGAACTTTTGTAAGAGAACTCTTTGGCAATCTAAACTTTCCATTGTTCCTCTCATCGATCTTACTTTGTGCGCGTGTGTGTGTATGTGTGTGCATGATTGTGTGCTTTCACTCACGCACTCGTGCCTTCACTTGCTCGTGGTCTTCATACCAGTCCTCACGTCTCCGCGGATTGACAAGTAAAGGAGGTGGTGCTTACACTTGAGCTACACCAAATTTTGGCGCCGTTGCCGGGGAGAGAGCTTGGAGGACGAGCGTGTGACGGTAAGACGTAGAGTAGCGACGTTGGAAGGTAAAAAAAATCATCATTTTCAGTTCAGTTTTTGAATTTTCCTTCTTCTTCATCTTCTTCATCATCTTCATCTCCAGTGCATCAGGAAAGCTTGGAAAAGGCAAAATTTTCAGTTTCTGTCAGAAATTTCCGACCGTGTCGGACCATCGCGATGGTCTGCAAAGTTCGGAATTTGGAGAAGGCGACCACACCAGCGTGTAGAGCACACTTGCGCCACTAGGAATCCATACTTGCATTGCAAAAAATCACATTTTGGTGGACCATCGCGATTGGCTCAGACCATCGCGATCGTGTCGCACCATCGCGATAGGCTCACGCCATCGCGACGGCTCGACCGGACCATCGCGATGGTTCAATTTTCGGACCATCGCGACGGTTCACTTGAGCCATCGCGACAGTCCACTTGGACCATCACGATTGTTCAGTTGACCCCGGACCATCGCGATTGGCTCACGCCATCGCCACGACGGTGCCACGTGTCACGATAGACCATCGCGACGGTTCATTTTTTGGACCATCGCGACACTCCGAAAATTCGGGCCATCGCGATTGGCTCAAGCCATCGCATCGCGGACCATCGCGACGGTTCACCTCGGACCATCGCGATTGTTCCCCGTTGACCGTTGACTTGTGCCATTGCGATTGTCCGCCTGGTCACGCCATCGCGACGGGTCACCCCGGACCATCACGATTGTCCACCTTTGACCGTTGACCGCGCCATCGCGACGGTTCATTTTTTCGGACCATCGCGACGGTTCGATTTTCGCGCCATCGCGATTGTCCACCTGATCACGCCATCGCGATCGTTCACCTCGGGCCATCGCGATTGTCCAAATTCCGCGCCATCGCGACGGTTCGCTCGGACCATCGCGACGGTCCCAGACCATCGCGATTGTGCACCCCCATCGCAAATTTAGGGTTCCATTTTTTGACCAATTTTGGGGGTATTTTTGAGAAATTTTTGGACCATTATACTCATAGGAGACCCCTTAGCTCATATTTGGAGAAAAACCTGTTTGTCAGTTTTTACCCCCCAGGGCCTGAACGGTCATAACTTTTTCATCCGAAGTCCGTTTTTTGAGCTTAATAGCTCATTAGAAAGCTCTTGACGAGTACTACGTGACCTCAACTGTTTTTTTCTTAAAGGATACGTCTATTTTTAGATAAGCTATTTTGAGGTTGACCTAGTTTGGGACTAAGAAGCCAGGGGGCAAGCATTGAAAAATTGGGCAAAAGGAAAGGGGCTCAAAAGGTGTATATACTCAAGTGCTTGATCATCCAACTGTGAATTGGTCTAATCTTGGATTCTTCCAGGTATAGCAAGGAAAATCAAAGGCAATCCAAAGCAAGCTAGCAAGGGTGAGTACCAAGCTTGGGAGTAGGCTTCCTGGGCTTGTGCAGCAGTTTGGTCAACCAGCTAATTGAGGTTGGAAGATCTCTCAACCCTCCTTTGTCAACTCCTAGCCTAGGCTAAGTACGACTTAGGTGTGGTAATTAATTAGGGCAACGTTAGGCACGAATCAAGTCCAAGAGTATTAATCAACCAAGTGCAAGGATTAAGTAGGCCTTAAGTGCGAAAACTCTAAGGGACAAAAGGTAAACTGGAGTCGATCGCTCATCAAGTGCGGAAATTCACTTAAGTACTCCTGACGACGCGACTCCAGATAAGACCATAAACATAATATTCAACTCAAAAAGAACAAAGTGATTGGTGCAAATTAACCTGCAACGAGAGTGTGCTTAGGTTCAAGGGGGTAGATAAATCAGGCATATGAACCTTAGATCAGGCAGGCACTTGGGCCGAGACAGACAAAGCCTCAGATCTTCTGAAGCTAGTGTCAACCACACAGCCAAGTCTTGGGCTCAACAGCTTAGTGGTTATCCTTATACACGAAGTTCAGAAACCAGTGACTCAGAAATGTCTTTTAGCATGGAAAGACCCACATGTGGCATAGGCATTGCCTATTTACAGACACCAGAAGGTCCCTATAAGACCCAATTGGAGTTTATCAGGACCAACCAATTAGGTGCTCGCATCTATGAGGATGGTCTAAGACAATCAGTGGTCCAACTCAAAAATCCAGATCAATCCTTCGGACTTGAACACCCGGTGGTCAAGTTCGAAGAGGGTTCATACATTGATAAGGAAGGAACCATGTATGTGATCACCAATCTACCAGATAGGACTGATGAGTTTGGAAATGTCATTCCTGAGAATGAAATAGGAGACCTAGAACAAGGAAATGTAGGACAAGGACCCCAGACTCCTAGAGGTAAGTCAATCTTGACTAGAGTGATCACTCCAGACTGGATCCCTCAAGATAACAAAAGCATAGAACTATTTTTGAATAGAGAAACAGAGGAAGCCTTTTGGAGATTCAAGCCAGATCAACCTAGCCAATTGGGCATAGTCATCATCTACGAGTTCAAGGATCCAGAGATGCCAGGCAAAGTTGTTTACCTGGATAACACATCAGAGAAAATTTTCTTGGTAACAGAACATGATAGACATGCACATACTTGGAAGAATGAATTGATCTTTCCCCCACCAAGATCCAATATTTCCCATGGCCTCCAAGGAGGTCGATCATCCCAAGCTCATGAAGCCCAGAGAGAAAGAACTAGAGAGAGACCTGAGGCAAGTTTTGCACACACCGTGGGCAGGAATAGATCAGGAGTTGAAAATGGAAGACTTGAAAGAGAAAGACATCAAGCACATAGGCAGAAAAGAGATGAACATGATTTTCCATTGCCTAGACCCCAAGAGCACCCACGAACCCTTAGACCCACTCAAGTGATCAAGGCAATGAAGAATTATTTTGACGGGTCAGGAGATCCTTATGATCATGTGGCCGAGTTCAAACAAGTGTTAAGAGCAGAACAGGTTGAGGATTTGTTCACCCAATACGAGGCATTTGGTTTGACTCTTAAGGGCACTGCCTTGGCTTGGTTTCAACCATTGAGTAGTTGCAACTATCGCGATATAGGTCAACTGCTAGACGAATTCATTGTAGAATTTTCCAAGAGTGGTATCAGGCATAACACATCATCCTTGATCCACAGTTTCAAGCAGACACCCCAAGAAACAGTGCGACTAGCAGGTAGAAGGTTCAGACAATACCTAGAAAGATGCCCTGTACCAGAATTACCCACATCAGCCAGACAGGTGGCACTATTTTTAGATGGCCTACTGAGCACAAAGTTAAGATCATATGTATATTTGAAAGAGCCTAGATCCATAGAAGAGTGCGTGCGAACATGCATTGACATAGAAGACAACTTGGGAGAGGAGCTAGAACTATCCAAACTCTATAAGGACTCTGATAGTTCCACAAGTCAGACCTCTAGAACCTCCACTGAAATAGAGGAAATAGCTGAGCAAGTTGCCAAGAAGCTGGGAGTCCAAAATAAACAAACACAGAGAGTCACTCCCGTGAATCGGTGTTATACTTGTGGGGGCGATCACATGGCTAATGTATGCCCAATGCAAAACCAAAAAATTAGAGAAAGGAATGCTCCATATTGCACTATCAAGAGAAAATACACAAACCACACGGCTCAAGATTGTCCCTACAATAGGCAGGCTGTTAGACAAAATTATCCGCAACCTTACCCACAAGGTAGGTATCAGAACCAGTACCAATAGCCATATTATAGGCCACAACAATATCAACCTCAATACCAGCAGCAATACCAGGCACCATATAGGCCACAACCAGTCCTAGGAAACCAATCGTCAGCTCCTGCCAATGTGATCCCAGTTAAGTATACGATGGCGGAGGAGAACCCTAATAGAGCATTGGTACCACTAACCCCATTGATACCAGGAAATGACTCTAACGCTCATGGTTCAGACTACTTCCATGAAGATAGTCCACATGCGTATTACATAGAGTCACCTGAACGTAGTGAGATTTACTCGTATCAATATGAGGCACCACCTATGGAGCAAAATTGGGAGCCAGAATACTCCAATGTCATGTACACAAATCCTAACCCTAGGCCCCAGTTGAGACAAATGCGACCACAAGCCCCTAGAGGATCTTGTTTCAGATGTCAAGGTGACCATTTCATTCGTGACTGTCCCCACCCACCATCTCCGAATCAAGGACAGGCTATCACAATACAGGCTTTTTGTCCTAATTGCGGCAAAGACCATCTCCCCAGAGATTGTCCAAGAAACCCCTCCAGTGCACCCAAGATTACACCCATTAATGTGGTAGGCTTAGTGGCAGATTCAAATTCAAGTAGTAGCAATGTGGCTCCTATACAAGCTGTCACTAGAGCACACGTCTTAAAACAGGATAAACCAGTAGAACAACCAGAGTCGAGTGAATCGGGAGAACCTAGTAAGAGGAAAACAAGAACATGGAAGGATAGCAGAGAGAAGGCTAATCGCAAGTGGAACAAAAAGCTATCCGAGCTAGAAGAAAGCCTAAGGGATACCAAAACAAAAATAGAAGACATTGCATCTCAAAGCCCCTCACATACCGAAGCTCCATCCACTCCACCTCATTCCACCCCACCACCCATTGTAAACAACCCACAACCAGGGTCGGTTCTTGCAGATCCAACCCCAGAAGGCTTGGACATGATGTTCAAGGCCTACCAGGCTCGTCTTCAAGAAGGGCCAACAGCTGCAAACCTAGACAAGAGTTACCCTAGAGCGGATTTAGAGATTGAACGAATGAAATTGTGCATGAAAATGGTGGAACAAGCTCAAGCTATACTTGAGACTAGTCAAAAGTTCAATCAGACAAACTCTGTCAAAACAGATTTGCATTTCCAAGGCTTATTAGAAAGATTAGAGCAGTTGGTAAACAAACCACAGGCTCAACCAGTTATTGAAAGAGGAAGCTCACCACCAATGGGAGCTTATGTTCCTAATTCCACGGATTCAGGAATACCTCCTTCAATTCAACAGTACTCTCAAGAATTCTTGCGGGAAATACAAGAAGAGAAATGGGCCAAGGAGAAGGGTAATTCCCCTCCTATTCCTGAGATTGATGACCTTCAGGATCAATTTACCCAAGACATTCCATCTATTTACGGAGATGAAGCAAAACAACAAGAAGACGAAAAGTTAGATTTTGAATCTAATACCTTAGAAGAACTGCCTCAGTTTCCAGGCCCATGGGAATCTGAATCTCTCCAGATTAGAGCTCCCACAATACTAGTAAGAAATGAAGATTCAGTGGTTCCAAGGAACACGGATGTCGTGAAGAACACTAAAGTTCAGTGTCATCTCACTGTAGAAGAGCTGCTCAAAGCAAAACCTGAGCTTTGGAACCATGTGAAGGATCAGGTTCCAGAACTTGATTCCAACATGCCAAAAGTAGGCTCTAAGCAAAAAGTACCAGAGATACCTCTAGACAAAATAGGGGACATGTGTGAGGGTGAAGAAGGTAATACTTATCTTCCAATCACCTACCACGGTTACACAACCAAAGCAATCATAGATTCAGGTGCTGGTGTTGCTATTGCGACCACCTCCTTGTGGAAGCAATGGGGCAAGCCCACATTAAGACCAACTAGAATGAAGCTTCAAATGGCTGATGGTCATTTTGAAAGACCTCTAGGATTGCTAGAAGGGATCACTCTAACCACTTGTGGTGTAGAGTTTGAGCATACATTTGCTATATGTGACTTTGAGAAAAATAATGCCTATGAGATGATCCTAGGAAGACCCTTCCTACGACAATTACAAATAGTACAGGATTGGGGAACTAACTCCTTGTACTTACAACACTTAGGGGTCACCACCAAGGTCAATTTGAAGGATTACACCTTCAGAGATGTACCACCCCTACAGTGGAATCCTATCCACAAAGCGAAAGAAGACTCTATCTCCGTGCATTCTGGAAGTTCACCTGATCCATCATGGTTGCATGAAGATACTCACTTGTGGATGTGCAAGGTCGCAGAGGAAGAGGAAAAGCGTCTAAAAGCAAGGGAAAATGGAACTCCCCCAGGAGATAGACCAATAAAGGACCCAGCCTATACACCGATGATATTTCCAGATGAGGAATTTGAGCCTCATGGTTGGGCAGAAATCTTAGCTACCATGGACATAGCGGTCAATGAAGAGCAATGGACACCTCATTGTGATGAGGAGGGTTATGATATTTCAGTGTTCATGTGTCAGCCCTTGTTGGAAGAGTGTGATCCTAGTGAGTTCATAGAAGAAGAAGAGAATGACGATGATCTAGAATCCATTGTGATGGATACTTACTTTGACTCGGAGGAACACTATTTAGAAGACATAGGAGTGTTAACCCAAAAAGAAGAAGAACCCCTCACGAGTATTAAAACGATAAATTCAAAGGAAAAAAGTGAAGGAGGTCAAAAGAAAAAGAAAAGAAAAGCAGTGAAACAAGAAGAGGAAGAATCATTGTTTGAAGTACCAGAAAATTTCAAGAAATATGAAGTGGAAGACCGTAAAATTTTGGTACGAATGCCTAAGAGAGAGGCCATTATAGGAGAAGCATATGACAATAAAGAAAAGACCAAAAAAATTGTAGTGACCATTGAAGGGAACGAAGAGCGATGTACGTACATAGGAGACGACCTAAGTGCAAAAGAAGAAGCAGAGCTTGTAGCTCTATTAAGGGAATATAGGGATGTGTTCGCATGGCACTATAGAGACTTGAAAGGAGTAGATTCAAAGATTTGCTCTCATACGATTCCGATGACCGCTGATGCCAAGCCCACCAAACAAAAGCCCTACACATATAATGACAATTACGCAGCCAAAATAAAGGAGGAAATTGACAGGCTGATTGAAGCTGGATTCATCTATGAGATTGAGCACACTGAATGGGTGTCCCCCATTGTGGTGGTGCCCAAGAAGAATGGGAAATTGCGAGTGTGCATTAACCTTAAAAAAGTTAATGCCGCTACAATCAGAGATAGTTATCCACTTCCAATCACCGAACATCTATTGGAGCGCGTTGCAGGCAAGGAAGTTTATAGCTTCCTTGATGGATTTTCAGGTTACAACCAAGTAGCCATTGCCCCCGAAGATCAGCACAAAACGGCATTTGCCACAGAATGGGGAATCTTTGCGTTTCGTGTGATGCCATTTGGGCTCACCAATGCACCTGCAACATTCCAGAGGCTCATGTGTCATGTCTTCAAAGAGTTCTTGCGAAAGAACTTAGAAGTATATGTGGATGACTTATGTGCTCATTCCCAACAAAGAAGATACCACATCCCTGAGCTCAGACAAATCTTCAACAAGTGTAGAGATTATCGAGTGTGTCTGAACCCAGAGAAGTGTGTGTTCATGGTACGACAAGGTAAGATCTTAGGTCACATTGTTTCTAAGAATGGAATCTCAACAGATGAAGACAAGGTGAGAGCGATAGCAGAATTGCCAAGACCGAGGAATGTTAAAGAGGTACAAGCCCTTATGGGCCATTGTGGATATTACCGTAGGTTTATCCACATGTATGCCATCATAGCTAAACCTCTTTATGGGTTGTTAACAAATTTTGAGTGGAACGAGGAATGCGAGAAGTCCTTCAACGAGCTGAAAAGACGTTTGTGCACGGCACCAATATTGACTACTCCGGATTGGAGCAAACCCTTTCATGTCCATGTAGATGCCTCCAATCATGCAATAGGATGTGTGCTAGCACAACCCACAGGTGAAGGAAACCTAGACTTGCCGATAGCATACGCTAGTAGGCAATTAAATGCAGCTGAACGAAATTATACCACAACAGAGAGAGAAGGCTTAGGCATGGTATATGCTATGAAAAAATTTAGACACTATCTATTGGCCAATAAGTTCAAGTTTTTCACTGATCATCAAGCTTTACTATACTTGGTCAATAAACCTTGCAATACAGGCCGCTTAGTAAGATGGTTCCTCTTACTAATGGAATACGACTTTGAAGTTTTTTCAGGAAAGGTAGAACCCATCTTAGGGCAGACCATCTTTCTCGCATCACTTCAGGAGAGCCACCGCAAGGAGTGTCTGACGAATTACCCGATGCTTATCTGTTCAATTTAGAAGTCGTTCCTAAATGGGCAAATAAGTTGGTACCAGTCCTAACCTTTGGACTTGCAAATAAGAATGTGAAAACATCACAAGAAGAAATTGTAAAATCACAAAAATATCACATATTGGCCGGAAGTATGTACAAGCAAGATACTGAGGGCATATTAGCTTGTTGTGTCGAGGATGACGAACATATTAGTTGGTTGCAACAAGCCCATGAGGGACTGCTAGGAAATCACTACCCTAAACAACGAACATTGCAGAATTTAAAACGTTTAGGAGTGTATTGGCCTAGCATGGACAAAGAAATACAGGAGTGGATCCAGAATTGTCCAGTGTGCCAAAAAAGACCCCCAGTGGAGCATGCCACTCTTTATCATGTGTCATTAATCCCAGATTGGAGTGCTCCATTGGTTGAGCTCATGAGATCGGGAACATTACCCAATCAGGCTAGTCTTGCAAGAAAACGGAGCATGGAGCAAGAGGCTCAAGACTATGCCTTAGTAGGAGACAACCTATATCGAAGAGGCAAGGATGGTTACCTAAGACTGTGCGTTCATGAATCAGACTATTTGAAAGTCTTAGAAGCTGCACACAGCGGTGTTGCAGGTGGACACTTTGGGCCTGACAGAGTAATTAAGACCATTCTATTCTCAGGACTTTGGTGGCCCACTCTTCATATGGATGCACATACTTATGTGAAGAAATATGACACATGCCAACGTGCCCAATATCCGATAAGAAAAGATGAGATGCCTTTGAGGCCAATGATGGGAGGACGTGCATTTTCAAAGTGGGGTATAGACTTTGTAGGTCCCATCAACCCCCCAGCTAGAAACTCCCATGCAGAATACATCATTGTAGCCACAGATTACCTTACAAAGTGGGTGGAAGTAAAAGCCACGACGAAGAATGATGCTCAAACGACGGCTAAATTCTTATTCGAAAATGTGTTCACTAGATATGGGTTACCAATAGAGTTGGTTAGTGATAGAGGTACGCACTTCTTGAATGAAGTCATTGAAAATCTTCTCCAAGAATTCTTGGTGATACATAAGAAATCAGCCCCCTATCACCCACAAGCCAACGGACAAGCCGAGAGTACCAATAAGATCCTCTGCAACGTATTGACAAAACTGGTAAATAATAAACGCTCTGATTGGGACAAACAACTTCATCATGCTGTTTGGGCATACCGAGTGGCCTACAAAACGGTACTCAATGCTACCCCATTTCAGATGGTCTTTGGACAGAATGCTGTGCTACCATTAGACTTCCTAATCCCTGCCTTGAGGGTAGCACAAGAGCATGAGTGGAATGGACATGAGTTGTCTTCTAGGATCTTTGATCTAGAACGCTTAGGTGAGACGAGGCTACGGGCAGCAGCAGGCATTTACGCTGCAAAGAAAAGGCAAAAGGCATACTTTGATGCCCATGTAAAGGATAAAGGATTGAAGGAAGGAGATCTAGTGTTGGTTTATACGCTAAAGCAACATGCCCGCAAGCTGGAGAAACGAGGATATGGACCCATGATCATTAATAGACTCTCCACTAGTGGTGCAGTTCAATTGGCCACTTTAGAAGGTGATATCTTACCAAACTATATAAGTGGTTGTCGAGTCAAGTTATATCAAGAACCTCTTACAGAGGAAATGCTCATGAGACTCAACACTGCTAAGAAGCGAAAAGAAGAGGAGTTATGGGTTAGAGAAGAAGCACAAGCAGAGGCTAGAGAGCGCATCAGAAGAAATAAGTTACGACGACTAGGCCTAGATATCAACACAAAAGCTCCCAAATATCATATGGACATGTGCCAATCTACTTCTCGAATAGTTGACCGACGTCCCTTTGTGACCATAGAGATGGGACAAGGGAAGGGTGCAAGGACGGTGAAAGCATTGATTGACTCAGGTGCAGCAAGCAGTGCAGTTAGACTTTCCTACTGCCAAGACTCGCAGTTGAAAATCAATCCCATAGAAGCTTATCTCATAGGATTGGGAGGTGTGGAAACCCCTTGTTTGGGCGAGGTGGAACTCCCCATCTACCTTCAAGATGTTCCAATGAAAGTCAAAGCGCTAGTATGTCAAGATGAGCACCTTACAGAACCACTTGTCTTGGGTCAAGATTGGATCTATGACCATGCAGTTAATGTAAACCTAAGAAGTCAAATTCTTCAAGTTTGGGTACATGAACAATGCATTACATTAGAATTAGAGAACTGCATGCTCCAAAATCATGGCACCACACACTCCCTTAGTTCTTCCAAGACTAATCATATGGAAGAAGATGTTGTATGTGTCGAAAGCTCTATGATGCAGAAGGAGTCAATCGTGGAAGACCAGGTTCGAAGGCGGGTGGATCTTTCTTCTTCTCCAAAGAAACAAGTAGCCACAGTAGTGAGTCCACCATACAAGCAAACACAACCGTTCACGACAACTGCTACATCAAATAACAAGACACCATTCGATAAAAAAGCAGTTCCGAGCATGAAACAGATATGGGTACGCAAAGGAGAGCAACCACCAACCTTGCCCCCACAAATTCCATCCATGCAAACCAACCAGGCCAGAAGACGAAGGAAGCAGCTCAGACAAACTCAATCACAAGGTATCCAACAAGTTTGGGTGCCTAAGAAATTAGCTGCAGCTCAACAAGGGCAACTACAGATGTGGGTACCTAAGAAGCTCCTACATCCACAACAACCTTTGTTCTCCCACAGGCAAAAGGTTTCAACAAAGAAGCCACAAAGAGAAAAGGGTAAGAACCACGTACAGAGACCAAAGGAACATCCGATCAGCTATTCAACATTAATAGGGAGACATGCAAAAAGGATATGGGTTTGGAAGCCAAAAGTGCAAGTAGCCTCCACCGAACCAAAACGTCAACCACACTGGACACCACAATTCAGAAAACATCCAAAGACAAAGACGCCTGAAGTGACCTCTATAGTCCCAAATGCTGTTCTAAAATGGACTCCAATAAGGAGGATTACATCAGTTCGAGACTCAATGGATACCTTCACCAAGGTCGGCATCAACCTTCACAAGTAACATCGAAAGCCTCGAACGAGCAACAACCATGTGCTCCTTGCACAACCCTGTCTTTTGCACCATTCCGGTCATGCATTTCCAAAGTATGCATTAATATAGGGCCACATTACACGGCCGTGCATAGACACACTTGAGAATCCCACGCACAAGAACACGGTGACATATGTCAAATATTTCTATTGATACTAACTTTTGTGTTCTTGTTTTGTGATATTCTTTTGCAAAAAAAAAAAAAAAAAAAAAAAAAAAAAAACTGGAGAGAGCTTGTTCCCAGGTTTGGCTTATGAAACATGAATGAGTCATGCTTAGTTGAAGATGACAAGCATTTGGCATGAACATGGCATCTACAACTATGGTTTTCTCTTACCATGGTAGGAATGAAGAGCTTGAAGGTCCACAACTTGAGTGATGCTTAACTACTTCATGTACCAAAACATCCAAGGAGATATCTGCAAAGGGTAGTTCTAGAGAAGAAGACTCCTCCATATGGTGAGCTAAAGAGAATATGTGAAACTCAGCTTGGTGTAGTTTCCCGATGTTGCTTGCCAAGGAATATAAAGCAATTCAATTCTCTGTATTTCCTGAACCAGTATGGAACAGTAGCACTGGTGAATGGTCTATGTCAATCAGCATGGTTATCTCTTAGAAACCGGCACGTGTCCAATATTCCTCTGAGTGTCAATATAGGGAAGTGAACGTGCATGAGCCCAAGCTCAAAAATGCACATTGTTACTGACAACGGTTGCTTTGAAAAGAGGAGAGGGGATCCACCACTCAAAAGATCTCATGAGTGGACAATCAACATGGACATTCATCAACACGGTTCCATCCCAAAGGCCGAGTGTACAACACGAAGAGACAAACATCCATCAACCTTCTCCTTGGTAAGTATCTTTACTCTGGAAACACCATAACCATGATAGTTTAGGAAACCTCTTCGTCAGCATACCCTTGAGCACTTAGCTCAAGACCCGCAATTTTTGCACCATACTTCTTCCAATGCATTTTCCAAGTAAGCATGCGTAGGGCTACATTACAAGGCCGTGCACAAGGCACAGACTTTTTTCAACCCAGGCACGAACACACTTACCCATCATTCATTATGGGTTATGAGTAGTTGGCATGACTGCTCTCAACATCATCTTTGGAAGAGCTAGCGGACATCTTGGGAACAACATCCATATCTCGGAAGCAAATTGAAGCCAGTAGTTGCTCCAAATCACTCTCGACAACCTCTTTTGAGCAACTTACAGTTTTGAAAGCTCACAACAACACATTCTTGCTGGAATCCAAGGAACCAACTCATACAACGGATGGACACCACCTCTCAAAGCACTACATGGAACAGCCCTTCCAACAAGGGTCTGTCAGGGACGACAGACTCGAGAGGGGGGGGAGTGTTGAAGCTCAAAGTCAAGGACAAAGCATGGAAGCACATCAAAAGGTGGACACACAAGGAAAGAGAGCTCCAAGAAGTGTATGTCAAATTTTCAGAAGAATCCCCTACAAAAATAGTGATTTCCATCACTAAAAACCATTGTAAATACCATTATCTATTTTTAGTAACTCCATTTTGTTCAAGCTGAGGAGTCCTCGAGCTTGAGGAGTATTAGAAGTACCATCGTACCAATTCTCATAATTTTTAGACTTCGTTTGAGCCCTCAAATAAGCCCTGGAACCTAATTTTTAACTAGGCCGGACACTAGGTCTGGACAGGGCCAAAACTAGTCAAAAAACTATAAAAAGAGCTAGAGAGCTCATTTTTGGGGTTAGCCGGTTAGAGAATAGAACTTTTGTAAGAGAACTCTTTGGCAATCTAAACTTTCCATTGTTCCTCTCATCGATCTTACTTTGTGCGCGTGTGTGTGTATGTGTGTGCATGATTGTGTGCTTTCACTCACGCACTCGTGCCTTCACTTGCTCGTGGTCTTCATACCAGTCCTCACGTCTCCGCGGATTGACAAGTAAAGGAGGTGGTGCTTACACTTGAGCTACACCAAGCGATACAAACCATTACATTATTACCGAACATCATGATAATATCACCATTACTAAAATCATTAACCATACACTTATCATCAACAAAATGTACATGAAGTCTAGCTTTGGCAATTAGAGGAATTGAAATTAAGTTCTTCTTTATATCGAGTAAATACAATGCATTTTTCAAGAGAGTCACACCTACATTTGTAGCCATAAGCTCAATTTCTCCTATTCCAATGATAGGATAAGAAGCATTGTTGGCACACATCACATTTCCTCCTTTGGCTGCATCTTTCAAAGATGCAAAAAACCTTTTACATGAAGTTATGTGCTTTGAAGCACCACTATCAAAGAAACAATCCGAATTAGCCTCACATTTAGAATGTAATGATGCATCATAATGAGAACACATGCCCAAAAAATCTTGAGCCATGTTGTCTTTATCATTCTTTGTGTTTGAAGCATTTTCAACAATAAAAATTTGGACTCCTTCTTTTCATTGTGCTTTGCAAGCTTTCTACACTCATGAATAGTATGGTCAGCCTTTCGGCAATATTTGCATCTCTTCTTCTTTTGTAAATATGTTATCAGGGTCTTGCTCACACGCACACAAAGGTTACGAATGCGGAAAACACACAGAAAAATACAGATGCCAAGAGATGAGACCGAACGTAGTATTGGGTGCAATCTCCCCCCATGCACTCTATTTCGACAGTCCACAAAATAGGAATTTTTTATTACGTCAAAAAGAGTGGTTATAGGAGAGCGGTTTTGAAAAGCATGCGTGAAAGTAAAAGTTGGTGACTTTTGTAGAAAGCCTTTGCTTTTAATATCAAAAATTACAGTCTACAATGACCCTTATTCTAACCACTACTTTTCTAACTATTTATAACAGTAGAACCTTCTACGCAGATTTATATACAAACTAAATTATAAATCGGATTTATTGATGTCCACCCTAAAGGTCGGATTATTGATGTCTGCCCTTTCACGCTTTCACGCCCTCACAAACCTTCAGCTGCTATATCAAAAACACTAAAACACATTAATACATTAATAAATTAACACTCCAACAATGCATTGTTCAACATACTCCATAATTTATAATATGGTCCTCAGTTGAAAAAGCAACTGACCTCAGTTGATAAAATAAAAATAAACATGGATGGCCAGTCACATGTTCCATCACTGGATAAAAAAAAATAAGCATGTTCCATGTAAAACACATGCATGGAAATGTTCATGGAAGCGTTAAATTATTAAGATTATCTATGAGGTGCTATCATAGCCTTTAAATAAGTCAATATTCTAATTCATTTTCAAAATTATATCGAAATTATGATCCTACATACTAAATTCTATGTGTAAATGCATTATATATAATCAAAGAAAATTAGACTAGCGAAAAGATTGTTGTTGTTGATGTGGCTACTGCAAACTGATCCTCTTGGTAATCGATTGGTACTCATTCTCCACATCATGAGCAAAGGCAATAGCTTCATGAAGCGATGTAGGTTGGCATGAGTGAAGATTTGCTTGAATCTCCTTCTCGATCCCATCATCATACTTCTTCTTCATAGTATCATTGGAAACATCTTCAAGCAAGCGAAGAGATACTAGGTATTGGTAGAACCGATCCGTATAGGTTGTAAATGTATAACCTTCCATCCATGTAAATTTAGCACACAATTGTCGAACATGTAAGTTGAACTGCAGGGGTAGAAAAGAATCCTTAAGCTTTTCTTGAAAAGCCCTCCATGTGTTTGGACAATCTGCACTATGACAAAGATCATTCCACCAAAACTGAGCTTTTCCTACTAAATAGTTAGTGGCAAATTTGACTTTTTCACTTTCCGCATAGGTTTCATCAGTATAAAAATCATCAAACTGTGAAAGCCATGAAAGGATTAAAGGGCCATCCATATGGCCATCAAACCGTAAAAACTGGTAATTCTTAATGGCAATCTTGGAATGCGTGCCATCCGACTAGGCAGAGAGAATAGCTTTGACCACCCTCGTAAGGTTGTCTTCATCAGTTTGCATCTTTTTGAGTATTTCGTCACGTTGTCGGATCTCATTTTGAGCGCCTCGTAGTTCATGCCACGGGAGCTCTAGTTGTTGCTCAAAAGTTACCTCGGGTAGAGGTGATTCACCGAAATCCTCCATGTTGTTCATAGGTTCCATGAGGATGTAGAGACCAAACCTTTGCAGATATGTAAAAACAATTTTTGAGTTTGTTTGAATTAAAATGTAAAAGGAATGGTTGTTCTTGGGAATTGAAAAAGTAAGAAAGAGATGAAATTTGTGTTAAATATAAGAAAAGAGAAGTAGAATGACAACACAAAGAGATAGTATAGTGGTAAAACACTTCCCTTGTGTGGGTGAGGTTGTGGGTTCAAATCCTCCCACCTTGGTGAATGTAAAACTCCTTATTGCCACTCATAAATTAAAATTGGTTCGCACGTAGCCAACGGCTGCCAACGGTCGCCAAGGGAGCCTTGGGTGCCAAAGATGCCAAAGTAATGCCTTAGTTATGCCTTAAGTTATGCCTTAAGTCGACGCCTTGGAGGAAGCCGAAGGAGTAAACGTAGGTGTAAATATAGGTGTAAACGTAGGTTTTGGTTCTGGAACTGGAACTGAAACAGAAACCTAAAACTGAAACTAAAATTGAAACCGGAAACAGAAATGAAAACAGAACCGGAATCAGAATCAAAATTGGATCGCGAAACAAAGATCAATTCGCCAAAACAAACAGAAATAGATCCCTCTGTAATGATGGGTGCAAGGCTCTGATACCACTGTTATCAGGATCTTGCTCACACGCACATAGAGGTTACGAATGCAAAAAACACACAAAAAAATAGAGATGCCAAGAGACGAGACCGAACGTAGTATTGGTTGCAATCTCCCCCATGCACTCTGTTTCGACAGTACACAGAGTGCATGTATTTATAGAAATTTTTTCTTACGTCGAAAAGAATGGTTACATGAGACCGGCTTCGAAAAGCATATGTGAAAGTAAAGTTGGTGACTTTTGTAGAAAGCCTTCGCTTTTAATATCAGAAATTGAGGTCTACAATGACCCTTATTCTAACCACTACTTTTCTAACTATTTCTAACAATAGAACCTTCTACGCAGATTTATATACAAACTAAATTATAAATCGGATTTATTGATGTCTGCCCTAAAGTCGGATTATTGATGTCTACCCTTTCACGCCCTCACGAACCTTCAACTGCTATATCAAAAACACCAAAACACATTAATACATTAATAAATTAACACTCCAACAATGCATTGTTCAACATATTCCATAATTTATAACAAAATCAGAATCGTTGGAGGAATGAGTGGAAGAGGAAGGTTGAGGCTTTGGTATTGATGAACCCAAAGCTAAACCATACTTGTTTTTCCCTTTTTGTGAGATAGCAAGTGTTTGAATTCCCTTAATCAAACCACTCCTATTCACTCTAGATCTTTTTTTCTTGAAAAAGAAGAGACACAACCTCATCACATATTGGGATTCCCTTTTGCAACAAAATGGAGTGTAGTGGCAAAGCTTTGAAAAGATTATGGTAATCCTTTCAACAATGTAGAGATGAGTGATGCCTCCAGAATAATCTCATTTGTGTTTGCCAATTGCTCCTTCAAGTCTTTGATGTGTGTCACATACACATCCATAGACTCATTTTCAGCCATACATACATCCTCAAGTATGCAATGCATGCTTCATTACGCATAGCATACAAAGAAGCAAGAGTGACCCATGCATGTCTTGATGTAGAATGTGACCGAATGTGTGGAAATATATGATGCTTTATAGAAAGCACAGTCGATGCATGAGCTTGAGCATCTTTTCCATCCCATCTAAGTTGCTCCTGTGTAGGTGGTGAAGTGGTTTGGTTGAAAAGGATACTAGCAAAGTTGGAATTTTATGATAGTCAACATTGCATGGCTATCATAAATAATATGGTGTTTCATGGTCGCACTAAGCATATAGAAGTATAGTATCATTATGCTCATAAAATAATAGAAGATGAAATTACAAAGCTTGAATATTTGTCCAACATAGGCAAATTATGTTGACATGTTCACCACTGCACTTGAAAAGGAGAAGCTCAATAGGCATTTTTGGCGGATATGCATAAGACCTTGGTCTATTCTATTCGTCATTTGGTAAACATTTGTGTTGCACTTGTAAAGCCCCCATTATGAGGAGAGGCCAATTATGCATTACCCTATTGATGGGACTCCCAACTTGCATGTTGGATGAATGCCAAATTGGACCATCCATGGTTTGTAGATGATGCAGATATATTTTAAGGAAAGGGAGTTACCAAGATCCCATATGTGAATGAGAAACCCCGACTTAGAAGTCCCATAGGGACCAATGACACACTTGATGAGGGTTCGGAGGCAATGACCTTGCCCCAATGATAAAGGAAATATTCCTTAAAATATTCCCTAACTCAAAAATCATTTATATTTGTTAGGCCGGTTGAACCCACCTAATCCACAGATGAGCACTACATAGGCAATGGCCACCTACATCCTAGTGCCCATGTCTAACCATACATGCAAGGTCACACCTCTCGATTGGCCTACATATAGATGAATTTTACACTAGCATAGGCATCAGATTGAGCCAACATACCTATATCTTGTATTGCCCTATCTAGAGTTGTCTAGATCACCACCTAAGCTCTACCTTGAGAGCGCACAATTGGACAATGCCATAATCTTTGTACTTGTTAGTAGTGAATTTTTTCTACTATATATGTCCTTGCTATTGCTCCCCTGCTTTCTTGCATGAGTTAATTCTTACAAAGTTGTTTGAGGCTTCTTGCACAAATTCTTCACAAAGACGACAAAGGCCCGACAAACTGTATGTGCAGAGATAACCATTTTCCACCCATCACATGATCCATAATCCTCATTGAACTCTCCCTCTTTCTCCTTGTAAGGCATTCATATAGATGCCCACATGATTTCCACTTGGCACTCATGTGCTAGCTCTCTCACATAGAAGGGAGTTCGCACACTCCCAACACTTATGTTACAAGACATTAACTTGGAACTCCCTATGAGAATATTTCAAATCTTAATCGAAATGGGTTCAAGAAATTTTGATAATTGAATGGATGGAAAAGGGATATGAAAAAGTTTAAGAGAAATACTAGAAATCCTCTCATGGTATAGACTCCTTGGTATTCCAATACATATCAAGGCCTATCTCTTTTTTAAAAATGGAGGTTCGACAAGCACCTACTCCCTTTTAACTTTGAAAGAACTATACAAGTGAATGGGCATAGTACCTACGGGATCCCCCATATCCCACAAAGCAAGGGTTAAACAAGGTTACAACTGGTTTAAATTGGTCAAAGCCATTACATGTCCAACTTGGGGGTTGAACACGACCTGCACTTCAAGAGACAAGTGCCAAACCAGACCATCTACAGGACGTGGACATTAAGGCCTATCTTTTAACAAAAGATGGAAATGGATAATTAATGAAATGGACAAAAACCTGAATAGATGGAAAGGATCCAATTAAACATAGCAAGGAGAGTCATTGTGATTAATACTTTAATGATTCCATTGGACTTACTTTTCCGTACTTATGAAATATTGTAGGAGACCTCCAAATGAAGTTCTCCTTGAGCTTGTCACTTACTGCAGCAAGTATGGGCAAAGGACCAGGACAAGAGGGCCATTTTTATCTCCAAGGAAGGAAGGAAATGGGATTTTAGACATTGTAAGGATGGCACAGGAAACCATCAAGAGCTATAACTGATCTTTACAATGAAACCCGATTTTCTAACTTTCATATTCCAATTTCAGGAAGGCATTATGCAGTTCATGGAAAAAATTCAATGTTGAGATTTTCTTTGATTCCACCGCAATCCTAACATCATTTTGCAGATTTCAAGAAAAATCATGACAGTTTTCAACACAGGCCCTCCCTCACCCTAACTGCTGTCAATGTTGGATTTCAAATTTCCAAAAAACTCAACGCATTTCATAAAATTCTGCTAATCTCTCTTTTCCAAAAAAGTCAACCCATTTCATAAAATTCTGCTAATCTCTCTTTTCCAAAAAAGTCAACCCATTTCATAAAATTCTGCTAATCTCTCTCTCATAAAAGAATCTCAGCCACCTCGCTAAAAAATTCATTGTTTCTTTTGTCTTATTGAACTTCAGTCTCTTCTATTCTTTAATTCCTTTTTGGAAAATTACAGCTGAATCTCTTCAAATGTTACCTTTTTTTTTTATCAAAATATTTACTAAATTTTCCAGTAATTTTGGAAGTCTTGGAAGATATTTTCTCAAATTCATTGTTGACTAATCAAGCCAAACTTGTTGACTTCATTGAAATTTGGCACATGTTCCATAAACTTTAATGCAGCCAATATTGGTTTAATTTGAAACTCTACTACGATCCAAAATACAAACACAAACTTATGAGTTGTTTTTTTAACCCGAATTTACCTGTGACCTTGACTGATGAGACCGAAACAACATAAGCACTTAGCCACTTTCTGCCAGAGCTTGAGATGACACACCATTGCAATTCTAATTGCACATAATGCCAAACTGGATTGCATAGGACTTAAGACCATCTATCCAAGACACACACATACCTAGTGCAAGTCATAAGCTCATGGAGTCAACCACCAGACTATATAACTCCATCATGCTTAAGATTGACCTACGACAACATTCCCGGTATTGTTGTAGACACCCGGATGTGTAAAACATTCACTCAGGGAACATGTCTGGTAGGTTTTAATTATCCACAATAAACAACCCAAGAATGATCTTGCGGCACATTACCAGCCACGCCGACATGCCACCATGAACAACTGTGACAAAGACACTCCTTTAGACAGCACCATTCAGTTTGGCCACTATATCTACCCAAGGACAGAATCATGGATAAAAATCCCCATTCAAAGTTGAAAGACAGTTGTGGTCTTCAGCATCAAAATATAGACACAGAACCTTGGATACAGGGACATTATAGTAAAGGTAATCGTTATTGGGTGATAATAGGGTATACATTAGACTCTAATATGCTAATTGCTGTAAACGGTAATTCTTGGGTGATAATAGAGAATATATTAGATCCTAAAAACAAACGATGTGTACCTTCAAGTGAATGACTTGAGAAAAAGAAAAGAACTGAAAAAATGTAAGCATGACGATGTCAAAAATGTAGAAAGAGATTTGTTGGAGTCTTCCGCATAAAAAAAGCTGTAGATTGATCCTTCCAAATATGTGCTATCAATAATGTAACCAACTTCAAATTGGCAAAACGGGAAGGTGTCAAATTGTAACTTTGCACTACTTGAAGAAGAGTTGAAAATCTTGGAAGACACTTTCATAGTCAACCATTTGCTTATCCATACTCTGTGGATGCGCCTATCAGGTCATTCAAAATATGGGAGCACTACTTGAGTACACGCTATCATTTATAGGTCAAGCCTCACACACTATTTGTGACATGAATATAAGTAGAGTTGCATCACATTTCCAATCACTCTTTAAACATCAACTGTACTGGAATTCCACATGTAGGCCAATTCATCCCAGACTGACAGGTTTAGCAAACATAATGTTAGAAGCATGAACAAAAGAAATCTTACTTTCCTATAGGATGGCAAATAACCTGATAAAATAACAAGTCCACACATCAGCATTCCTTCTACACAATTTATTATCCCATCACCTAAAGATAAAGAATCCAAAACACTCAACACCACCAGTATGAACCGATCTGGAGCAAGCAGTTCAATCTCCACCTCAGATATCCAAAAAACATTATCACCAGCTGGTATTCACCTCTTTAGCAGTTGCCCCTCAAGATGAAAGGCCATGACATTGGAAGAGAAGTCATCAATCAGCTTTCAAGAGAACACAATGAGAAACATGCAATAGACTGCTCCAAAGAAGCCCATTTATTTAAGACCACTATAAAGCTGGCAAAGTCTACTGCATCTTAGAACCAAATGCGAAGTGTTGAAAATTCAATCGCATAGTCTCAAACTTACAGGGATCATAATACAATAATAAAATCGAACTCCCAGAAAAATATGTGATACAATCACCTCATGTGTTGAACTATTAAAATGGCCTATACAATTTCATCAAAGGCGATCAATGATGCTTCTGTGAACCAGAGTTTAGAGTGCCCAGCAAAAAGTGGGCTGAATGGTTATTCGAGACAACCTTATTGGGCAGCTATCAGTACAACCTTGAGCATAAGGGTGCAGCTCTTAAGATTACAAATACATACAGCAGCTGAAATTCAAGCATCAAAACACATTCATACACACTGACTTGTAGCAGTGGCTCACTTAATCTGTTTGACTGCAATGTGTAGATTTTTAGAGGTCAGTGACCATTGCGTTAGGGACTAAGCCCACCTTGACATCAAGCCACACACATGCTAATCTAAAAGATGAACTTGATAAAACTGCACTACAAATCTGAGTAAAAGAGGGTTCTATGCACAGCTTCAGAAGTTTTTTTTGCCAAATGCCATTATGCTTATCGCATTGCTCGTCTAGAATAAATCCGACGCCTGGCCTCTCAGCCTTTGGTAATCAGAATGGTCTCACCATCTTCAGGGCTGTATGTTACACTACCTTAGCAAGCAATTTGAACAGGATACAGTTACTGATTATATTGAAGCCCATGATTTCCAGCGCCATTTACCACCTGAGATGAGTCTCTTATAATGCTGCTCTTCAATACAACTTGGAAAACATCCACTAGGCTCTCATTTTTAGGCCTATGTGGGGTTTGGCAATCAGAAAAACTCACAGCACCTTTGTTATCGATTGATTTAATCTTGTCGGCATCTGTATGCAATGGCCCCCACTCTTCCTGTGCTGGAAATTCCCAATGTATCATTCAAAGCACCATCTCACTGGAAGTATATAGACACCATTTGTCAAACTGCTGTTCAGCAAGGATGAAATGGGCCTACTAGCGGTGCCTCTTGTTGCCCGACCCATCCTGGTCCGAATGGAACACCCAATGGCATAGCCCTTCTGATTTTCTCTGCAGCTATTTTCCAGACATCTGGCCCCAAGTCACCAGCAAATCGGGCTAGACTCCTTGCATAAGCCATGTCATGTTGGAATGCTGCCTGTAAGTTGAGTTCATTATAAGAACAATGTCAATATAGTTTTGAGCAAAAAATCTGATATAGCGGATTGCTTACTGGTACAAACTGCACATCTTTCCCACAAACCATGCTGATCAGTGGATTGTGTTGGATAATATTGCATCCCTTATATGTATTGCGGCTGTGGCTATCCCCATTCAACTGCACCTTTCTTCCATCACCTACTCCAAGTGATCTTGCAATGCATCCTGGCATACACATCGTCACATGTTGAACCTCTTCATACAACACCAACAACTGTACTATACAGAACAGTAGATTCAAAACCATACCTGTAGCATCATGTTTATCATCGAGAATGCACTTGCTTGAGCTCTGTCCCATGCCTGTTTGCCAATCAACATAGTAGCCCCGAGCTACAGAGGTTCCATTTTTGCAGCCAGTACTTCGACCCCCTACCTTAACTGAAGGTTGTGTGGCATAATTTGAACTCTGTGCCTTACTTCCATTAAAAAATTTACGGACAGTAGGTACACCAGGTATACCAACCGTTTTTTGTTTGAGTATGGTACAATGATCAACAAAGCCCCGCATTTCCAGGGCATTTATGATCTTCTCTGCAGCCGCTTTAATGGAACGAGCCTACATGCATACATCCCATTATGTATCGACACTTTCACTGATAGGAACCTAATTAAGCCTACTTTCATGTTAATTTGAATTCAAAGTAGTCCACTACCTGTCTATGATAGACAGTCCCAGCAGCATTGAAGGTCATGGCATTATTGCAGATTGCATTTATATCCTTCTATTTAAAGCACAACCATCAACAAAATCAAACCAGCTTAACAGAGCCAAATCCTAATATCAAACATGAAAAAAATATTACGCAGACATACAACATGCAGATACATATAAATCAATGCAATAACAACAAAATAGTCAAAACAGCTTTCTTGAAGGAAAAAATTACTTTGAACAAATCCAGATTTGTGTAATGATTGACAGATATTCTTCTCCTCATGGTCCCGAAATCCATTGGCTCCTTAATGATCTCGTAGTAATCAGGCACCTACAAACAATACTAAACCACCATCAGGATAAGTTAGATATACTAGTTTTGCGCATTGTCAGAAACTAAATAAACATCTCAATTACCTCCTTCGCATCAACTGGCTCAGAGAATGTCCCAAATGTATCTATTCTGGAATTGAAAACAATGAATATATGTACTCAAATAAAACATCAATCACTAGAATTGCAAACAGAAGCCATTAATATCAGACTAAGGGATTGCATTGTATACTTCTGCAACTTATCTAAAACCCTTCTCAGCACTTTCTTTCCAGATGCAGATGCAATACTAGATCCTTTCGAAACCTCTGGGAAAAAATAAGCAGATGGCAATAATTCAGTAAGAAGAAAACATGAAAAGCCTAACTAAGTGCTAACAACATATTAGAGTGGGCACGAACTTGAAGAACCTGCTTCTGTTCCATCACCAAGCACAGTACCCTACATTAAGGAACATGAATGCTTAGCAAGTAACACCATACAACACAGGCACACAAAGTCAAAAAACTAGCAAGTCCCCACATAGGAAAAACGTTTAGTGTATCACACTGGACACTTCTCGGGTTACTGTAACAATCAGTCTGTAAGTTAGCTTTGCAGAGAGTATTTTGGGAAAATCACCGTCCACATTGGACCCCAAAATAAAAAAGAATTATGAAGGCGCAAAAATCTATCCAATGTGCCTTTACCACGTAGCATGCAGCTCATTTTGCAGGTTTCATTCTGCCAATGGATTGGACATACTGAGACCTAAAAAACATTTTTCCAGGCGTGCGGCGATAATTTCAAGGAGGCAAACTGATCTAGACACATTCTCAGAGGAATGCATATCCTTTCTTCCCTCCTCAACAACTGGCAGAGAACAGACGTATCTATTACCCAGTAACTCCCACAAAACAAGATTTGCAACTAAATCTTTCCGCGTTCTGCGAAAATAAGTCAGGTCTCCTTACATTCGCAGAAACCCTTTTTTTTGACGAAGATTCACGTTCATAAGAAAGAGGATCTGATACCTCCTGAAATGAGTTGTATGACAAACGGGGCGTTTCCAGTAAGACTGCGTCATGTACATCCATATGTGCTGCAGGTGGAACAGAACCTTGTTCCCGAGGATCGATAGCGATGCCATCGGCGAAACCCGTTTGTGGTTTTGATTCATCCAAAGCTGCTCCAAGTTTGGAGCTAGCCCCCGCGCGATCAGGTACAGAAGTTTGATGATGCACCGCACGGCTCCGAATGGTGTTGCATAGCGCGTCACTGTTATCCATTCTTCCCTCCAACTCTTGTCCCTGTTTTTGGCGCTTCGTACCACGTATAACTGCCTGCGAAGCATTTTGCGGCAGCCCTACAATGGATTCAGTTTGAACATATCCCCTAACCATTGTTTGATCTTGCTCCTGATATGGTTGTGGTCCACTGGGAATTGCCCCATATTCATCCTGAGACATTGAGTTTTGAGCTTTAAATCGCTCGTCGAGAAGAACTTCCACTGCAAGTTCCCCAGATGTTCCATAACACCTTGTGGACGTGCTAATTTTTCTACGTTCTGCTTTCTCCTCTTCATGAGTTCCTCGGGCTTCAGCCCACATTCTTTGCTCCAGTAGAGAAAAATCTTCTGCCTGCCGATCGGACACATAATTCGATTGAAAGTCGAGCACATGATCTGGAAATGTCTGCTCCTGAAGAAGTTGCTTCTTGAATTGCTCAAGTAGCTTCGGGTGTTCCTGTTGGAGAAAATGCTGCTGCTGGAGTTTGAGTTTCAGCTCAGAAGCAAGGTGCTGTGTTTGCTGCTGGAGGAGGCGTTGTTTGTGAAAATGTTCCTGTTGCAGGAGAAGTTGTTGATGATGATGGAGCTGAGGGGCAGAGTGAGGGTCCCAGGAGTGGGAAGGCGACTGACAGAGGGAAGGGGAGAAGCCGTTAAGGTCAGGGGAATCGGGGGTTTTGAGAATGACTTTGAGGGATTTCTTCTTGTTGAGACGGTCGGGAATAGTGAGAGAAGATGCGTGTGTAGAGAGAGAATAGGTGTCTACAGAACAAAGCTGCTCGTGGAGGGGTGTAGACTGCGCGGAAGACCTCCTGCCCTGTCCCTGCATCGTCGTCGTCGCGTCCTTTGGCGGATTGTTTTTCGGGATAAATCTCTAGACTCTCACTTTCCCTCCCTTCTCTCTCTTTCCAAACTTCTCTTTCATAGTTCGCCCTGTGGCCTTTCGTTTCCTCCGTCTCTCTCCTTTCTTCGGGGGTCCTGTAACGCTTTTTCCCATCGACGGGCGAACCCTGGGAGACATGCATGGCCCATGTGAGAGAACTGCTAGCCTTTTATTTTGTGATATTCTTCTCGCTCATGCTTTTCTCATTTAAGTAGGTGGCTTTGTCCTTGTAGCTTGTAAGTTGTCACTCGATTGGCAACATGCTCACTCTATCAAATATTTTATTTTAAATTCAAACTTTACTTTTTTTTAACGAACGATCTTTGAAAAAATTGAGATTTAATTTTTTTTAAATAAAAGGAAATTCAGCCTTGGCCTATTCTCTCAGATTTTAATTAAACAAAAGGAGAAAAGTCACAAGTGAATGGGCTAGTGCCCATGGGACCCCTCAAATCCCACAAAGCAGGGGACACTTTCGGTAAGTTAGAGGGCATTACAAATGAAGCGGGTAAATCTATCATCTCCCTCATGTGGGCCCCATTTGGGTTTCAATTTGTTATTTTCGAGGAGATAAATATAGTGATGTCTAAACGGTGGAGATCTCTTATCACGGGAGATTCTTTTACCTAGGAGAAACAGGGATTTTTCAATTGACCATTCCTTTGGAGTTTGGCCAAAATTGAGAGCACATCGCTCACTCCAGATCATCCAAAGAGTCTCACCCCTGATGGCATTCCACAGCCTAGCTGAGCAGCCGACCGCCTCACCCAATAGCGCCTGTTGCCAATTGATTTGGTTCGTGAGACTCAATACCCACGTCACGTGAAGCCATATAACAGGGACCTGGGGCAATCGAAAAAGTGAACTAGAGCTTCCATGCATCGATGGCAACACTTGCACCATGGAGGCACACCACAAATTTTGCTAGCCCTTGCATTGGACCAGATACCCTTATGCAAGATCTGCCACATGAGAACGGACTTTTTTTTATCTCAAATAGGGGGTGCCAAATAGACATGAACTTTAGTTCCCATCGAAGTTTGGTCCAAGAAAGGCACCACCTCTTGTTAAGGGTGTGATGAACATCTAAGTTCTCTTTGAAGATGGGGATTCTAGATAGTTTCATACCATTGCTCCATTTGAGGCCCTCCAGTCAAGGTAGATCCGATCCGTAGAGAAGGCGGGTAGTTGAGCGGTCCGAAGTTGAACAACTGCCTTGAAGAAGAGTCCATTCCTCGAGGGTAACTCTAAGTCTCGGGTCTAAGTCTTCGAACCTGATCCACTGCCCGGTCTCTTGTTTCTAGAGTTGTTTCCACTGTTTGAACCCCTTGTTCCATAGCCGCTTAGCAGTTTGGAGGTTCCAAGACTCCACCCCCCTAACGTCGATGATCGGGAACCAAATAGAGTCATTTTGTCTTATCCCCGCTCCCCACTTCCACTCGTCACTGATTCTGATGAACTGTTTGGCCTTGTTCCAACTCCTCCACAAGGAACACACAATGTTGGAGCCTTTAGGGTACACTGGGTGGTGGGAGAACAAAAGCGTGAGGATCCCTATGTCCTTCCAACCAGGATGGCCAACTAAGGTAAGCTCTTTCATGTTTCTGAAGATCAATTTAGCCCAAGAGGACTCACTATTGCTCCAAGCCTTGATAAACCACTTTGTTGCCAATTTATCAGCCAACCCAATGATATCTAAAATACCCAAGCCCCCCGAGCCTTTCGAGCTAATGCAAGTTTCCCATTTGATTTTTGGAATCCCCCTCCTATTGGGGTCTCGAGTCCATAGGAAGTTTCTACAGATTCTTTCCACCTTGGCCAACTCTTTCTCCTTAGGTCTCCAACACGAGATAAATTAAATGGTCGTAGAAAGCATAAATGTGTTAACTACCATTGCACGCCCTGCCAAGTTAACTTGCATGCCTTTCCAATGATTTAGTTTGCCATCCAGTTTGGATAGCACCCAGTTCCACCGTTGATCCATAGAGATGTCAAAGCCCATCGGAATACCGAGGAGATGGAAAACTTGACCTCTCGGGATAACTTGACACCCCTGATCTAACAATCGTTGGGGTGGAGGTCCACGAATTGCTTTGAAAGCAGTTTTAGCATGGTTGATTTTTGAACTTGATGTTGAGATATCAAGCTCAACAGGTGATGATCCAGGATGACACGTACCAGTTTTTCGTTTCTCTGACATGTATAGTGGTCACGCCGGTATATGTCAGGGATACTTCATTGAGCTTTATTAGATTTATCTACCGAGAGTGATGGCACATTTGTTTCTTGCCAGCTCACTCATTTGCGGACATTAGGTTTTTCCTTATGTACTGGTCTTTATATATTGCACTGGTTGTATTCTTGTTTTTAGGTCATTATTGTGCATTCCTTTTATGTAATAGAAGAAGAAGAAGAAGAAGATCATTCTTCCTTGCCTCAATCTGTGTGTGTGTTTCTCCTTGAGAGTGAGAGTGTGTGTGTGAGCTCTCTTTCTTATCTCTTTCCTCGTGACATGGTATCAGAGCCAGCGTGGCTGTAGAGAGCTCGTGGAGAAGGCGACGGTGAAGACTACGCGGCAAGGCGTGGAGAAAACACGATTTCACAAACGGCCTTCGTTTGCTACGAAAATTGCCGTGAAGGTAGAAGACCTCAAAATATTTTCGAGAGTTATCCTCTAGGGTCACTTGTTTTTGTCAGATTGAAGTTTCGGAGCCATCTCGACCTCCATTTCGAGCCCGCAAGGTGGCGCCCACAGAAAAACCAGGTCAGTTTCAGAAACTGTAACTTGCGTTGTGTTTGGCGACACTCATATATTCCAGATTCAGAATTTCAAGCAATTCCGTGTACTGTTGATACACGAAAACTGTGTTTTTCTGAGATCGAACTGACATGTCATAGTGCGACAGTGTTCAAGCAGAAGTGTTGCTTGTAGTGTGTTGCGGTGTTGTGAATTGTTGCAGAAATGGCAAACGTAGATGGAATGAGTCAACTTATGAGCGATAAGCTTGACAAGAACAACTTCCATGCTTGGAGATTCAGAATGACGAATTTCCTGATGGGAAAAGGCTACTGGAAGTACATCGAAGGAGAGAATGAAAATGCTCCGCAGTTACCATAAAGGAATCGGACTGCAGAACAGTTAAGAGCATATGAGGAATGGAATCAAGGAGCACGAAAGGTAATGTATTGGCTATCTGTTAGCATACAGGATAGCATGATTGGACACATACAAGATGCCAAGACTCCAAAAGAGGCTTGGAACAATTTGGTCACTTTGTAGGAAACCAATACAAAGGCACAGAAATTGCAACTCAAGAACGAGCTGCATACATTGGAGAAAAAGAGCATGTCGGTAAGTGACTACACTCTTAAAATCAAAGGCATATGTGAGTCACTTGCATCTATTGGCGTGAATGTAGATGATGATGATAAGGTGGAAGTATGCCTTCGTGGTTTAGGAGCTGCATATAAGCACTTCAGAACTTCCATACAGACCAGGGAAAATATTCCTAATTTTGCTGATCTGGTATCTATGCTGATTATTGAAGAAAAGAATCTTGGTGAAGACTCAAACTCCCAAGGAAAGCCCAGTTCTGAGCAGGTATTCTACTCTAGCAGAGGAAGAGGCAGAGGTAGAGGTTTTGGAAGTGGAAGAGGAAACAGTAACCAAGACCAAGGTCAACAACAGAATCATGCAGGAGGAAGAGGACAGTTTCGAGGCAGGGGGAGCCAAAGAGGTCGCAGAAATTTCCAAAGAAATGATTCAGGTAATGATAGTAAAGGATGCTGGAAGTGTGGTAAACCTGGACACTTTGAACGTGATTGCAGGTTAAAGAATCAAAATAACAGAAGGCAGCAAAACAACTATGCGTCCACAAGTGTAGATGATTCTGAGAAGCTGTTTATGGTTCAACATCACATGATGAATACGATGTCTGCTGGTGTTTCAAAATCGAATGATAATGTCTGGTATGTTGATTCAGGTGCTTCAAATCACATGACCAGTCATGCAGAATGGTTTAGTAGTTTGCAGAAAATGCCAGTTCCTGGATATGTTGAAACAGGTGATGATACATCGCATCCTATTGAGCATATAGGAAACATAGCATTGTCTATGGAGGACGGGAAGGTAAAACATCTTGCTGATGTGTTGCATGTTCCAAATATAACAAAGAATCTGGTTTCTGTTGGACAGGATGATTGGTTTCCAAAGGAAACAAAGTGGGTAGGATGTTCACCTTAAATGTGAAGATTCCTGAAATGAATGCAGCCATGTTTGCAAAAGGTGCAGGAGTTATTGCAGATATAGAGATATGGCACAAACGGATTGGACATGCAAACTTGCAAAGGCTGAAAATGATGCAGTCAAAGGAGATTGTCCATGGACTACCAAATTTCAAAGTTGCAGAAATGCAAAAGGTATGTGTAGCATGTCAATTTGGTAAACAGTCAAGAGCATCATTTCCACATGACAAGCATGTTAGTGAGAATGTACAAGAAGTAGTACATACAGATGTTTGGGGTCCAGCAAAGACCACATCTATGGGCGGTTGCAGGTTTTATGTTACCTTCATTGATGATCATACACACAAAGTATGGGTACATTTCATGAAAGAGAAGAGCGAGGTGTTCACTCACTTCCAGAATTTTAAAGTTATGGTGGAAAAGCAGACAGGGAAGTACATTCAAACATTAAGATCTGATGGAGGAGGTGAATACATGTCAAATGAGTTCAGCAGTTTTCTAAAAAATCATGGAATTCGGCATCAGTTTTCATGCAGGTACACACCACAACATAATGGTGTTGCTGAACGCAAAAATAGACATATTGCAGAAATAGCAAGAGCCTTGATGGCTGAGAAGAATATGCCTCATTGTTATTGGGCAGAAGCTGTGCATACTGTTGTATACATCATGAACAGAACTCCGACTGCTGCTGTACACCAAGTTACACCTGAAGAGAAGTTTACAGGTAAAAAGCCAAACTTATCACATCTGAAAGTTTTTGGCTGTATTGCATATGTACATGTTCCATATGAGTTGAGGACAAAGCTTGATCCGAAAGCAGAAAAATGTGTCTTCATTGGATATTCCCTTGAGCAAAAGGGGTACAAATGTTATAACCCACTCACACAACAGGTGAAGGTGAGCAGAGATGTGGTATTTGATGAAATGTCAAGCTTCTATGCAGATGCCAAAGAAGGACTGAATCTTGAACCAAATGACAAAGAAAATGCTGAAAAATCTAGTGTAGAATCTCAAGTTTTGAGTGAATCCATGAAAGGTAAAGAAAAGCTTTCTGCTGGTAGTAAAACAGGTGCAGGTTTTGAAGATGTTGATGGAGATTCAAGCGGTTCAGAAAAGAGTCTTGATGAGGAACTTGGATTGCCCTCTGTGAAGACTCCAGGAGTAAGAAGGGCACATGCAGATGATACAAGAAGAAGTGACCCAGGACCAAGAAGATCTGGGAGGATGCGTAATTCAATGCAACGATTGACATATGATAGTTACATGGCTCGCCATTGTGCCTACATGACAAAGGTAATACAAGATGCTGAACCTTCTTGTTTTGAAGATGCAATTGGTAATGCAGATTGGGAAAAAGCTATGGATGAGGAGATTGCTGCACTTTATGGAAATGATACATGGAAGCTGGTTCCATTGCCGCAAGGAAAGAAATCCATAGGCTGCAAATGGGTTTACAAGGTAAAGCATAATGCTGATGGTAGCATAAGCAGATATAAAGCACGATTGGTAGCTAAAGGTTATGCACAGACATATGGCATTGATTATGAGGAAACATTCAGCCCTATAGCTAAAATGTCTACTGTCAGAACACTTGTTGCATTAGCTACAGCAAAAGGATGGACTTTGCATCAGATGGATGTGAAGAATGCTTTCCTACATGGTGAGTTACAGGAAGAAGTATATATGGATCAGCCACAAGGATATGAAGATTCAAAGCATCCAGAATATGTTTGCAGGTTGCAAAAGGCTTTGTATGGGCTGAAGCAAGCCCCTCGTGCATGGCATGCAAGGATTGCTGATTACTTAACCAGCATTGGGTTCTCTATGTGTGATGCAGATCACTCACTATATGAAAGGAAGGCTGATGATGGCATCACTATTGTGGCTATTTATGTTGATGACCTGATTGTAGGTGGTGATAATGAAGAAAACATCAAAGAGGTAAAGAAACTTCTTATGCAGAAATTCGACATGAAAGATCTTGGTGTGCTACGCTATTTCTTGGGCATTGAGTTTATACATACAGAAACAGGTATATGGATGTCGCAAAGGCAATATGCCTTGAATATGCTGCAAAAGTATGGTATGGCTGATCGTAAGCCAATTTCTATGCCATTAGATCAAAATTTGAAATTGGATACTACATCAGGTGAAGCATTGGAAAATGCTACTATGTATAGGAAAATTGTGGGAAGTCTTATATATCTCACAATTACAAGGCCTGATCTAAGTTATATTGTAGGACTTGAAAGTCAATTTATGCAGGTTCTCAGGAAGCCACATTTGGATGCTCTGAGGCGCACTCTATGTTATGTGAGTGCTACTTTGGATTATGCATCGTTTTATGAAGTTGGTGTAGATTTGCAGGTTCATGGATACACCGATGCATATTGGGCTGGTAGTACTCCAGATAGAAGATCTACTAGTGGCTTTCTTTTCTCACTTGGAGGTGCAACTATTACATGGAGCAGTAAGAAGCAACCCACTGTTGCTTTGTCGAGTATAGAGGCTGAGTATAGAGGTGCTGTAATGGCAGCATGTGAGGCATCATGGCTAGAGATGTTACTTGCAGATTTAGGTGTGGAAGTGCAAAAGCCTATCACTATCTATTGTGCTAATCTTAGCAGCATACAGTTAGCACCGAACCCTGTTTTTCATGCTAGAACAAAGCATATCAAGGTACATTATCACTTCATAAGAGAGAAGGTATTAGCAGGTGATATTGATCTTGTTTATGTGAGAACAGATGAGTAGGTTGTTGATATTTTCACCAAAGCACTTGGAGCTGAGAAGTTAAAGAAGTTTCGGAAGATGCTTGGATTACAGGATATGGCATTGAGCTTGAGGGGGAGTGTTGAGATATCAAGCTCAACAGGTGATGATCCAGGATGACACGTACCAGTTTTTCGTTTCTCTGACATGTATAGTGGTCACGCCGGTATATGTCAGGGATACTTCATTGAGCTTTATTAGATTTATCTACCGAGAGTGATGGCACATTTGTTTCTTGCTAGCTCACTCATTCGCGAACATTAGGTTTTTCCTTATGTACTGGTCTTTATATATTGCACTGGTTGTATTCTTGTTTTTAGGTCATTCTTGTACATTCCTTTTATGTAATAGAAGAAGAAGAAGAAGAAGATCATTCTTCCTTGCCTCAATCTATGTGTGTGCTTCTCCTTGAGAGTGAGAGTGTGTGTGTGAGCTCTCCTTCTTATCTCTTTCCTCGTGACACTTGACGCCACACAAAAGGTGTCGAGGCAACTCTAGAACACCTCAATGCTATTCATATCATTATGTACAAAGGCGTTCATGTCATCGGCAAAGAGTCTCGCAATCACTTGGCCATGATCAAGAGGTAGGGAGAGGCCCTTGAGATTGCCATCATCCATGTGATGCTTTAATAGGCGACTGAGGCCATCTGAGGCGATAGCGAAAAGTAATGGAGCTTGTGGGCAGCCCTGTCTGATAGTTCTTTTTAAAGGTTGTGTGATCAAGTGGTTTGTGTGAGATTTTATTTAAGCTTCTGTGATCAAGTGGTTTGTGTGAGATTTAATTTAAGCTTGTGTGATCAAGTGGTTTGATGTCTTGAGTCTTAAGGAGAAAGTTTTGAGTTCAAGTCTTAGTTGGACATGTATCTATGAGTCCTTCACAAATGGGTGCCTCTAACTTACGAGGTTGGATGTGTGATTGTGTTTTCAATTTATTGTACTCTCAAAAAAAAAAGGAAAAGAAATTTGAGATTTGCTCTTTCCGATTAGCTTGGAAGTACAATGAAAGGCACTATAGCACTTATGGAACTTCCTAAGTTTCGAATTCATAAAGGAAGACCTAACAACTACTAATATTTTTTTATGCCTTCCAAGTGGGGGGAGGACTCTCATAAAGCCACAGCCTTTATAGCCATTAAAAAGAAGAAAATGATTCTTAAAAGTCTGGCTTTCATTCTGGATCTGCCCCTCACTACCGACAAGGTTAGAAAAACCATTAGTAAATTGAAATTGTAACATGGAGTATCACTCACTAGTTTGAATAAGAGGGGTGAACCACCTCTTAGATCTATTGAGTAGGATACTCACATGAGTGCCAAGTGGCACTCATGTGAGAGGCTATGACTAATTGCCCTTTGTGGCTAGCTTGAGAGAGAGAGAGAATATATAAAGACTTCACGTGGCTAGGCGGTACAACCAGGAGAATATCCGTGTGACTCCTCTCTGTAGAATTAATCGGCATAGCATCATCTATCTCGAATTTAGTGCTGAGAACTCTCCAAAATTGGAGGTTGTCATCGGGAATATCACACAATATTGGTATCAGAGCCGAGGGGACGACCCACACCGGAGCACACAGAGGCGCATGCAAAGAGACGGACGGTCATAACAGAGACAGAACTGCCGACGAGAAGTTCAGCTGATGAGGGAGCTAAGCTCCCCTCCTCTTTCCCTCTTCCCTTCCTCTTGGATGGGAGTAGCTTCCTTTTGCCCTCCATTTATACCACTTCTTGGCCTCAAAAACATTATATATGGGATAAAGGCGTGCTATTTGCTACTCCTGCGAGTTTATTGTGGAGAGAAGAGAGCATAAGGAGGAGGTAAAACAAACTTTGATTTCGAGTTTTTTTTTTTTTTTTTACTTGGGGGAATAAAATACATGCCTTGGATCAAAATCTTGGCAAAATAATGGTACACACATGTGATATGGCTTGTAGAGATTGGGTATGAGAGTTAAGTTTGATAAAAAAGCTTTAGTTTCTCATTTTGGAGCTTCTGAAAATCACCCTTCCATGAAGATTTGCTTTCCCACAGTCTACTCATGACATACTTGGCCTCTCTGCACCATAGCTTGCTCATACGATATCCGATTTCAAAACTCTTTGTCACGTTATGAAGCTATACTCATTGGTGTTGGATTTGGACAAGATTTGCTCAACCAAAATCTCTCTGCAATGCTTCAGCAGGAACTAGGCAGCCACGTCTGAGCCTAGTTTTTCATCATTTGGTGTCCAAATTCACTTTTTTCACTTGGGATAGCTTTATATCTTTGAAGTACAGGTGCTGGGCTATATTTCTTGGACTGGTGAGGACTTCCAAATCTCAAAAGTTTTTCATTTTCACTCAGTTCGCCCGGTTGGGGCTATTGCTACATGCTTTTGGCATTGTTCTTCTTGGTTTTTGGTGTTTAGAACCTCTCCAGACCAACTGGACATTTCCAATTTTTGTTTGGGCCTGGTGAGGATTCAAAATCAGTGACCTCAAGCTTCAAGGATCACTTGGAATTCGCTTCCGCAGCTTCATTTTGTACCAGGGAAGTGCTCTTGTGATATATTTCTCTTCTTCTTGCATATTCAAGGTTTACTTCCATTCATTTTGTACAAGGGAAGTGCCCTTGTGATATATTTCTCTTCTTCTTGCATATTCAAGGTTTACTTCCAAATGTCAGGTCAACAAAGCTAAGAGATTAAGGATTGGAGGACTACTCCACCCATTGGATATTCCTAATGGGAAGTGGGAGAGTATCTCCATGGACTTTATAGTCAGATTACCTAAGACACAGAGAGGGCACGGCTCGGTCTGGATAATTGTGGATAGGTTAACCAAAACGGCTAGGTTTATTCCAACATGTACTACAGTGAAGACACCAGAGGTAGCTAGACTCTTTGTAGAGAACCTATACCGGTTATATGGTCTTCCTTTAGACATAGTTTCTGATCGGGATAGGAAGTTTACTAGCTACTTTTGGAGAGTGGTCTTCAAAAGGTTGGACATGAAACTTAGCATGAGTACAGCCGAGCATCCATAGTTGGATGGGCAAACAGAGAGGGTTAATCAAATCTTAGAGGATATGCTTTGATCATATGTGAATGAAAGTCAAACTAATTGGGAAGAGTACTTACCTATAGTAGAGTTTGCATATAATAGTGCCATGCACTCTTCCACTGGGCATAGTCCATTTATGCTTATGTATGGGTTTCAGCCAAGAGCTCCTTATGCAGTAGGCTTGCAGAATGAGAAAGTTCAAGCTGCAAAAGACTTCTTGGAAGAGATGAACGATATGCTTAGGCTTGCTAAGGACAGCATTAGGAGAGATCAGGATAGAGCTAGAGCCTATGCTGACCCTCAAAGGAGAGATATCAACTTTGAGGTAGGAGAGCAGGTCTATCTTAGAGTTCCATCTAGATGTGAAACCATGAAGATGGTGTTGGTGCAATTCAAGCCTTCACACTTGGCTTGGAACCTTGGAAATTCATAATTGAATCCTTGGAAGCTTAATTCACTTGAAGAAAGGACCATGTGAACTTATGCTTATAAGTTCTTACTTCTTTACCCCTTGTAAAAGTCTGAATGACTTGGCATGTAAATGATCACACCTACTTGATTAGATTCGTGGAAAAAGGTAGTTGATTAATGGAGAGAATATCTCCCTACATTTAGTGGAGTGATCATAGGAGATTTGAATCTGAATTCAAACTCAAATTCTCACTTAACTCCTATAAAAGCTACAAGTCAAAAGTCGCGTGTGTGTCACTTTTCCCGAGACTTATACCTTTGATCATTGAGTGTGTGAGTGCTACACTATAGCCTACACATCTCCAACTCATTAGGCTACATCTATCAAGCCAATGAGATTGTACATTCATGTGAATTAATAGAAAGAGTTACATTCATTACTTCTGTTTTCTTTGAGTCATCATCTCCAAGTCTGTCAACTTCAAAGAGGCATATCTCAGGATCTACTGAACCAAATCAAGTGATTCAAAGCACATTGGAACCAGCTCCAAGCATACTACACGCCTACAAAATTTCAAGGTCAAAGGGTCAGCCATCTCGGAGAAATCTCGCTCGAAGTTGTCACTGGTATTAGTCTGCAGTGTTCCTAAAAAGTCGGGAGTGTCCCTAAGTTTGCTAAAGTGATTTCTCTGAGTATAGTCTATCATTTTATCTCATTCCACTTGCAAATGGTAGCTTACTAAGCTAATAGAATATCTCTAGAAGGAATTTTGCCAATTGTAAGTGTGCTGGTCATACTGAGTGAAAGACTGAGCAGGTGTCAATACCAAATTAGCAAGTTTTCTTGGATTCTTGAAGTCTCAAGTAGTCTGTTTTGATTTGATCATTACACATATCATTTGCAAAGTACATATATGATTTCTTGGTATCATTTGGAAGCTAATCAAGTGTACTAAGCATATCTGAAGCAAAGGAGGGCTGAAGCAAAGCAGGTCTAGCAGCTTCAACTCAATCTCTTGAGTGCATCCAACCATCTCTCCCAACAGTGGTATCAGAGCAAATAAGGTAACATGGGAGATGGTTTTCCTTCATTCATTGACAAATTGGACAGGAACAATTACCAAGCTTGGTCTCTAAGGATGAAGACCTATCTACAAGGAAGAAGCTTATTTGGATTCGTATCAGGAGATGAGGAATTGCCCTCATTCAAAGCTAGAGGACTACCCACCAAGGATGAACAAGAGAGGCTCAACCAATGGTGTGCAAAAGATGCTTTGGCAAGGTCTTATCTTCTTAACTCTATATCTGATTTCCTTTTACCTCACATAAGGAATTGTAAGACTTCCCAAGAGACTTGGGAAACCTTGTCATCATACTTTTCTTCTAATACAAGAGCCAGAAAGAATCAATTGTGGATTGAATTCACAACCCTTAGGAAGCAGCCCAAGCAATCAGTCTCAGAGTATGTGACCAAGATTAAAGATGTGGCAGACCAATTAGCAAGCATTGGAGAGGAGATTGAAGAGGAGCAAATATTCAGGCAAGTAACAAATGGACTCAAGGCAGATGATAAGTGGGAAAGCTTCACCACTGCAATGGACCTCTACATGGACATGCATACCCCAGATCTCACAACACTCATGGGCCAACTATTCACACATGAAGCAAAGTTTACAAAGGCAGGAGATCAATCAAAAGGTAACAACCCCTCTGCTCTATATACTGATAAGAAAGTTAAGGATAAAGGTAAAGGGAAGAAGCAAGAAGAAGAAGGCTCTACCTCCCAAGCTAATTATGCAGGGAGAGGTAGATCTTCAAGAGGCAGGGGCAGAGGAGGTAAGCCAGGTAGGGGGAGACCCTACAACTCATCACCATGCAACATTTGTGGATTGTCTAACCATACCACAGATGAGTGCTACAGAAATTATAAGAATCAGAGAGGAAGAGGCTATCAAAGAGGTGGATACTCTCAAGGTAGAGGCAGACTCAACCAACACCAAGGCTACAATGGATACAACAATCAGTACAACAACAATTACAACCACAACCACAATGGTAACTACCAAGGTGGATTCAGAAATAGAAGAGATTACAACAACTACACAGAGGAGCAAGATGAATCCCTATTGATCATTAATATGACCTCCAAGGCAGGTACAAATGATGATCATTTATTTTATATTGATTCAGGGTGTTCTAACCATGTAGCTGGTAATGTGGCACTACTCTCTGATTTGGAAGAACCCAAGGGCAAACATCAGGTACAGACAGGTGATGATACTAAACATTTTGTTGTAAAGATTGGAAATGTGAAAACTTGTGATGGTAACCAGAACCTATTGAGCAGGGTACTTTATGTACCAACCATTACCAAGAACCTAATGAGTGTTGGTCAAATTGTGGAGAAAGGTTTGCAGGTCAGGTTCACTCAACATGGAGCATATGTAGAGGACCCAAGACATGGATTCAGAAGGATAGCCAAGGGAGAAAAATCAGGTAGATTGTTTACCTTTGAACTAGAAGACACCAAGAACATTGCTTTATACAATTACAAGGATCAAACACTTTCAGAGTTAGAAATATGGCACAAGAGGTTAGGTCACATAGGTGAAAGAACCCTAAAGCAAATGTGAAGGGATCAATGTGTGCTTGGGATACCTAATGTGTCCAAGCAACACATGATTTACAAGTATGGTGCTTGTCAGTTTGGTAAGTCTCACAGGTTGCCCTATTCAAAGCAAGGTTTCATGCATGAAGACTATCTAGACTTGGTACACACAGATGTTTGGGGACCTAGCAAGGATCCCTCTATTTCAGGATCAAGGTATTATGTGTCCTTCATTGATGACTATAGCAGGTGGACTATCTTATACTTTATGAAGCATAAAGATGAAGTGTTTAATTGTTTCAAGAGGTATCTTTCACTTGTTGAAAACCAAACAGGAAGAAGCTTGAAAAGGCTAAGGTCAGATGGTGGAGGAGAATACTTCTCAAATGAGTTTGAAGATTTCTTGCAGGAAAGAGGCATCAAGAGGGAGATAACCACAAGGTACTCACCTGAACAAAATGGAGTAGCTGAAAGAAGGAATAGACTCATAGTAGAAACAGCTAGGTCTATGCTTAATGAAAAGAAGTTGCCAAATTATCTTTGGGCAGAGAGTGTATCTACTGCCACCTATCTCATTAACAGGTTGCCATCAAAATCACTTGATGGCATGACACCATATGAAGCTTGGCATGGTAAGAGACCTTCTCTGGATCACTGCAAAATTTTTGGTTGTGTAGCATATGTGCATATTCCCTCATAGGTAAGGGGAAAGCTAGACCCTAAAGCTGAAAAATGTATCTTCATTGGTTATGATTTGAACCAAAAGGGATACACATTCTACAACCCAACAAACAAAGGCTTCAAGGTAAGCAGAGATGTCATCTTTGATGAGAATGACTCATGGTATGAGAATGAATGCAGGAAGGTTAGTCTACCCTATGATATGGAAGAAGATTTCCCAAAGCTCATCAAGGAGGAACCAATCCAGAAAGAAGACTCAAGCTCAGATGATGATGATACAATTAACCTTGAGGAGTTCAAAGCATGGAAGTCCAAAGGGAAGCTGAAAATGAAGCAACTAGAGGATATTCCAGAATCCTCAAATCAATCTATTAGAAGATCTCAGAGAGAAAGCAAAAGACCAATCAGATTTGGGTATGACACATCACTTGTAACTAAACATTCTGTATATCTTGCAAAGGATTTGTTGAATGAAGAACCAGGTACCTATGAAGAAGCAATCACCAAACCAGAATGGAAAGAAGCTATGGATGAAGAAATGGAAGCTCTCAAGGAGAGTGATACTTGGGACTTGGTACCCAAGAAAGACTCTATGAAGGTGATAGGATCCAGATGGATCTACAAGCTAAAGAGGAATTCTGATGGAACAATAAACAGGTACAAAGCTAGGTTGGTAGCCAAGGGTTTTGCACAAACCCAAGGCATTGATTATGAGGAGACATTTTCTCCTGTGGCTAAGATGCCAACTATCAGAATATTGGTGAGTGTAGCTGCATCCAAGAATTGGAACATGTACCAACTAGATGTCAAGAATGCTTTCTTGAATGGATGGATATTTGAAGAAGTCTACATGTCACAACCACCTGGCTATGAAGATCCCAAGAAGGTAAATTATGTTTGTAAATTGAAGAAGGCTCTATATGGATTGAAACAGGCACCTAGAGCATGGAATTACAGGTTGACAACATATCTCCAAGACCAAGGATTTGTGATGAGTAAAGCAGACACTTCTCTATTCATAAAGAGGAGTAGTACAGAGGTAATCTACTTGTGTGTCTATGTTGATGACATCATCATTATAGGCAATGATGTCAATGGGATTAGACACATCAAAGGACAGATGATGAAAGAGTTCAAGATTAATGATCTTGGATTATTGAAGTACTTCTTAGGTCTTGACTTAGTCTACACCAACTCAGGTATATATATCACTCAAAAGAAGTATGTACAGGATATGGTCAAGAAGTTTGGCTTGCAGGATGCTAAAGTCTCAACTACTCCAATGGAGGTCAACCTAAAGCTAAGTGCTCATGAAGGGGATGAAATACAAGACATTACAGGATATCAAAGCATGGTAGGTAGTTTGAATTATGCTACCTTGACCAGAATTGACATAGCATATGGAGTTAGTGTGCTAAGCCAATTCATGCACAAACCAAGGGTACCTCACCTAGAGGTAGCAAAGAAAATCTTGAAGTACCTCAAAGGAACTCAAAACCATGGTTTGTACTTTCCTTATACATCAGATATTGACATTAAAGTATACTCAGATGCAGATTGGGCAGGATGCAAGGATGATAGGAGGAGCACATCAGGATACATTTGTTTTGCAGGTGATAAACCTATTTCTTGGTCAGCCAAGAAACAACCTACAGTAGCCTTGTCATCTACTGAAGCAGAGTATAGAGGGCTAGCCAATGCCACTCAAGAAGCAATCTGGTTGAAGCTTTTGTATACAGAATTAGGTCTATACACTAGACCTCCAATTATCTTTGGTGGCAACACAAGTTCTCTTCACCTTGTAGCTAATCCAATATATCATGCTAGAACCAAACACATAGAGGTTCATTACCACTATGTGAGAGGAAAATTGCTAAGCAAAGACATTCAATTGACTTGTGTGTCCACTAATATGCAATGTGCAGATTTACTTACTAAAGCTTTGGATGGAAACAAGTTATGCAGATTCAAATCCATGATTGGATTGCAGGATGTGATTGAAGATTGAAGATGAAGACTTAAGCCAAAGTGTTTGGCTTGAGGGGGAGCTGTTGGTGCAATTCAAGCCTTCACACTTGGCTTGGAACCTTGGAAATTCAGAATTGAATCCTTGGAAGCTTAATTCACTTGACGAAAGGACCATGTGAACTTATGCTTATAAGTTCTTACTTCTTTACCCCTTGTAAAAGTCTGAAGGACTTGGCATGTAAATGATCACACCTACTTGATTAGATTCGTGGAAAAAGGTAGTTGATTAATGGAGAGAATATCTCCCTACATTTAGTGGAGTGATCATAGGAGATTTGAATCTGAATTCAAACTCAAATTCTCACTTAACTCCTATAAAAGCTACAAGTCAAAAGTCGCGTGTGTGTCACTTTTCCCGAGACTTATACCTTTGATCATTGAGTGTGTGAGTGCTACACTATAGCCTACACATCTCCAACTCAATAAGCTACATCTATCAAGCCAATGAGATTGTACATTCATGTGAATTAATAGAAAGAGTTACATTCATTACTTCTGTTTTCTCTGAGTCATCATCTCCAAGTCTGTCAACTTCAAAGAGGCATATCTCAGGATCTACTGAACCAAATCAAGTGATTCAAAGCACATTGGAACCAGCTCCAAGCATACTACACGCTTACAAAATTTCAAGGTCAAAGGGTCAGCCATCTCGGAGAAATCTCGCTCGAAGTCGTCACTGGTATTAGTCTGCAGTGTTCCTAAAAAGTCGGGAGTGTCCCTAAGTTTGCTAAAGTGATTTCTCTGAGTATAGTCTATCATTTTATCTCATTCCACTTGCAAATGGTAGCTTACTAAGCTAATAGAATATCTCTAGAAGGAATTTTGCCAATTGTAAGTGTGCTGGTCATACTGAGTGAAAGACTGAGCAGGTGTCAATACCAAATTAGCAAGTTTTCTTGGATTCTTGAAGTCTCAAGTAGTCTGTTTTGATTTGATCATTACACATATCATTTGCAAAGTACATATATGCTTTCTTGGTATCATTTGGAAGCTAATCAAGTGTACTAAGCATATCTGAAGCAAAGGAGGGCTGAAGCAAAGCAGGTCTAGCAGCTTCAACTCAATCTCTTGAGTGCATCCAACCATCTCTCCCAACAGATGGGACCTTGTCCAAAACTATCTCCTAGATATTGTGGACCTTTCCAAATACTTAAGAGAATAGGAAAGATGGCATAACAGCTCCAACTTCCAGAGAATGGTCAAATCCATCTAGTTTTTCATGTTAGCCAGCTTAAGAAAAGACTAGGTGAATTTGACAACGTCATTCCAGATAGAGAGGTAGTAGAGCCTATTTCTGCTCAATCTACTCCACATGAGCCTGAGAGCATACTACGCACTCGAGAAAAATGGACTAGAAGTCACCTATATAAAGAGTGTCTAGTAAAGTGGAAAGATAGTTCAGATGATAGTGCCACATGGGTGCACCTTAGCACCCTTCAGAGATGGTTTCCTAATTTTAGATTACCTTCCCAAGGGTTTTCTTAAGGGGAAGGATACAAGGAAACAACACGGAGTTATGACCATGTATTCTTATTACATGGGGATATAGTGGGAGTGTTGGCTTTATATTTTCTCTCTTCACACAGACCTTCCAATGCCATTTTGAGGACAAAAATGGAGTTAAGGGGAAGGAAATGTAACATGGAGTATCACTCACTAGTTTGAATAAGAGGGGTGAACCACCTCTTAGATCTATTGAGTAGAATACTCACATGAGTGCCAAGTGGCACTCATGTGAGAGGCTATGACTAATTTGCCCTTTGTGGCTAACTTGAGAGAGAGAGAATATATAAAGACTTCACATGGTTGGGCGGTACAACCAAGAGAATATCTGTGTGACTCCTCTCCGTAGAATTAGCCGGCGTAGCATCATCTATCTTGAATTTAGTGCTGAGAACTCTCCAAAATTGGAGGTTGTCATCGGGAATATTATGCAATAGAAACCCTATAAATCCCTTGGGTATGATGGTATCTCTAATGTATTCTCTTTGGAACTTCACGACTAATTTATTCCCTACATTCTCTTGATTTGGCAAAAAGTTGTGAGGAGAGGTACTCTTTCTACCTTTATCAACATTGGGGTGATCAAATTGATTCATAAAAAAGGGCCCAAGGATGATTTGAACAATTGGAGACCCATCTCTTGTTTGACATCTTTATATAAAATTTTCTCTTCTACTTTGGCCAGATGGCTTAGCTCCCTTATGGATATGGACATTCTTCCTAAGCAAAAAGGTTTTATTAAAGAGAGATTCATTCTTGATGCTATTGTATCTTTGTGGGAAGATCTTGAGTATGAGCAAGTGGAAAAGTATGATTGCTTCTTCTTCAAGGTTGACTTTGACAAAGCCTATGATAGGATGGAGTGGGATTTCATCCTTCAATCCCTTCATGATTTAGGACCTCGTAGGAAGTTTATCAAATTTTGGAGTATTTTGTTTAGTAATGCTCACTCTAGGATTGCAACGAATGGTCTCATTCCTGAGCCTTTTAGACTTTTGGGATCCATCATGCAAGATTGCTCTTTAGCTCCCTTGTTATTTGCCATTGCCAATGATGCTCTAGATTGTCTTGTTAGAGACTGCTTTGATCAAGGTACCATTAAGGGAATCAACATCGCTAATGCCTCCTCCCAACTTGGTCTTCAAATGTTCGTTGACGACACTAATATGATTAGCATTGCCGAGGATAGATATGTTGATGCTTATATGAACTGCCTGAATATGTATCACACAAAGACCTCTTTTAAGTCCACCACTAACTTGATTTCTCAATGCACTAGAAGCAAAGGATGTGAGATTGTTCCTACTGGTACTATTTTTATAATCTTATGGATACCCATGGGGTTCAAAGTATCTTTTGAGCAAAGATGGGAGTGGGTGATGAAAAAAATTTAGGACTTAAGTTTTTACGTGGATGGCTTTATAGCAAAGTCTTCCTTATAGAGTTTTTGTCCTTAATCATTACATTCTCCTTTACCTCACCTATTTTCTTTCTTGCTCAAAACTAGTAGGAAGCATCTTGACCAGGCTATAGCTCTTGATAGAAGATTCTTCTAAGGAAGCTCTAATGATTTTCCTAGGGTCTCTAAAGTTGTGTGAGACATTTGTTGTAGAAAGAGGGAAGAAAGGGGTCTGGGTATCTTGTGCTCTAAGAGAATGGCTAGCTTGATGGCTGCTAAGTGGATCTTAAGGGCTTCTACTTCTACTGACTTATGGGCCTATTTAATTAAAATAAACTGTGATAAATTTTATGTGGAAAATTACAAAGCTTGGAAGAATAACAATTTATGGGATATCATGATTTCTCCTAAAATTTTTATTCCTATAGGCAACAAACTCACTTGTAATTTATGGAGCTCTTAGATGGACTTGAAAAAGAGATATGTTTTAAATAAAAGATTCTCTACTAATGCTTCTTTCTTCTTTCAAGAATCCATGTGGATTGGATGGAATATGCACTAGAAAAAAGGGATCTTATTGGATCTGGCTATTAGAATGCATAAATGCAAAAAGGTGCGCTTTGATTCCTAGGACAACTTATATACTAATGGTATCTTGGAGCAAGATATTATCCTTGGGCGGCAACTTAACTTGTCTGTTGGTGATATAGGTCTTGCTCGAGTAGTTGAGAGCATAAAAGAAAGTCGATTGAGTTGTTTTTCAAGTGTATGATGAATAAGAAAGTTGATTGAAGTGTTGGACACGTGTATGGTGAATAAAAAGATTGACATATACTATGTTGTTGTTGACATGTATTCCTACTAGTATTCCCCCTCTTTCAACTGCTTCATTGATAAGCTTAATAAAATATGGAATATTCAGTGGTCTATGCAATAGTGGACTTACAGGTTTAAATGCACTTGGTCTTTCCCCTTACCATCAAACACTTTGTGCTCATGTGGTTGATTCTACATAAAGCTTTGTGGATTGGTTTTAGAGCTAGGCAATTGAATATTAATACTGGGAGTTGTCCATTTTGTGGCAGTATGGAGGATCTTACTCATCTATTTATGACTTGTAAACATGCTCAAAGATATTGGCTTCTCTTCTCCAACTATAGGAGAATGATAGGTCTTATTGATCTTGGTTTCAAATAGATACTTCTTGGTGAATGCATCAGAATGGATCTGGTGCTATGGATGGAGAGCACATATCATCTAGAGTATTTGGACTATCAGAATCATAAACTCTTCAAAGTTTCTAGTAAATACTTCATGTTCTCTTATATTTCTAAATTGAAAAGAGTTGGAAACATATGTAATAGATTCCTTTCTGATGCTCCCTTGGAAGATTCTTGTGTCAAGGATATTAAGTAATCAAAGATCTAACAAATGGAGGGAAAAATATATCTCAATGTACCATGATATTATATTTCATATGTACTTTTCCCTTTTTACAAGGGAAGAAAGTAGATGAGGGCCTTCCCTCTACATAAAATGTAATAGTTTGTATTAATATTCATTTTCATGTGCCTTTTCAAAAAAAAGAAAAAACTACTAAGTATGGCTTCACACAAGCTGTGGCAATGGCGACTTTACGTCAAGAGTTAACGTTGAAAATTTTCATTTGTTATTGACTATAGTTCTTTGGAAGACTTCCATAATCAAGTGTATGAAAAAGTGGTCATTGGTCTCTGCCATGGATCTAGAACTCTTTAAGATGTTCAAAAAGGGGTGGATTAAAAATAATTAGGATAGAGGGCTTTTTGTCAAGGACATTCAGTACTTGCCCAATAATTATTTTCTCTTCTTTTTTGATGACTCTAATAGTGTGTATACAAGTTATCATACAAGGCCAATAGTTGATTAAAACTATTCATGTGACTTTTCTCAAGTGGCACGTGGATTTTAATACAAGGGGCCCCAAGCCCTCTCGGATTTTAGTGTGGGATGATTTTCCTCATCTATGTAATGAACTATGGGAGATTTGAACTCACAACCTCTTGGTTAGGAATATGATGGGCTAACCACTTGCCCCAAAAGCCATGGTTTAGGATTACTTCCTAATCCTCCCTCTTAGGGTGTAGTTCAACAATCTCTTACCTATCCAGGGTGTGGTTCAACCATCTCCAACCTATCATTTTTATTACATTCTTCCCCCCTTGGTCAATCATTGTCCTCAATGATCTACTCTTGTATCCCTCTAGCCTCAATGATCAACCCCTTGAACTCCCTAGGTACCCTTGAATTGATGTCCTCAACCATGCATAGTTTCTTGAACCTTATTCGCAAACTTGGTCTCTTGAACCCTTGGTCTCAACCTTGGTGTCTTGAACCTTCTTATTCGCAACCTTGGTGTCTTGGGCCCTTATTCTAAACCTCAGTCTTGAACCTTGTTCTCACCCATGTTTGGTATTGAACCATCAATCAATTGCCACCCATGGTTTCCCAAGGGCTTTATACTTTCTACCTAGCTCAAAGATTGGTATTGAACCATCAATCAATTGCCACCCATGGTTTCCCAAGGGCTTTATACTTTCTACCTAGCTCAAAAGATTTAAAAAAAGTTCATTCTGAGAGCTTTCCAATGCTATTTTACATGTCTCTATCTGGTCTACGAATTGAGAGATACACCTCAATCTTTGTTGGGATAACTTGTGAAAGTGACGTGCTCTACTTTGTACCCTTTCATATAGAGGATGCCCAAGTGCCTTTTTTAGAGGCCATTAGGTCAATCCACCTTTCCCAAGCCTACTTCCTAGGCTCTGATACCAATGTAATGAGCTATGGGAAATTTGAACTCACAACATCTTGGTTAGGAATGTGATGGGCTAACCACTTGTTCCAAAAGCCATGGTTGATAATTACTTCCTAATCCTCCCTCTTAGGGTGTAGTTCAACCATCTCATACCTATCTAGGGTGTGGTTCAACCATCTTCAACCTATCACTTTTATTACAATCTACCAATAGAAATTTATCCTTGGGTTAATGGTATGGGCTCACTCATTGGTAGGGTGCTAGGTCAAAAGTCAATGGGGAGTATTAACTCAAAGCAGGATTGGCGAATCTTGGTGGAAATCCATATTGCGAATGACATTAGAACATCAAGTTTTATCAAGGAATCTAATAGGAAATACTTGCATGAACTAAAAGTTATGTATATGAACTTAGCCAATGCCTATTTTAATTTCTATAAACAAGGTAATTGGATCAAAAAGTTGTGTATAGGAACTTACCCAATGCTAGTCACATTGAGGATGTCCCTATGATCGAGCTAGATGACAATGAAGTCTCCTTGCACTTATTTGGTAAACCCAAAAGAAAAGATCTTGATAGGACCTCAAGCTCTTTGATTAAACTCCCCAAAGACTATAAGCAATGATGTTGTATTGTGATGTTGTTCAGCTCTTGCAAGTTTTGATTAACCTACTGATGGTTGGTGATAAGTCTTTGCACTCAAGTTATCTAGGTATTTGGTACCTTTTTTTCCAAGTTTTAAATGAATTCCTTCAAGTTTGTTTCACTTAATGTGAAAGGGTTGATTGACCTCTCAGAGCTACAACCACAAATTCTTGGTTGAAAGATTGGTCTTCTTTGCCTGATTTTTTGTGTCTTCAAGAAGTCAAGATTGGGAGGTTTAAGCTTAGGGTTAATTTGAAGAATGTGTCCAATCAACATGGTTGGTTCTTGAATGATCCCTCTAGTGATAAAGGTGGTACTACCCTTAGTATCTCTTCTACCTTGTCTCGCCTTGTGGACAAGGTGGAGGTCAGTCAAACCCATCAATGGGTGGTTGTTTCTTCTTGATGGGAATATCTATCCAATATTAGTGCCCCCCTGGTCTTACTTGGGGACTTTAATAGGTCACTAGTTCTACAGACCATCTTGATAGTAAAGGTAGCACCATCTCTGGGAATGAGAGGTGTGTCTGGTTTAACCTCACTTCCTCCAAAGACTTGGTGGAGATTTCTCACAATATTGGTTTTTCCTGGAATAGCAAGCAAAGAGGTAATGACATGCTTTCTATTAGGATAGACAGATGCTATTTCAATGCCACTAGCCTTCAAGGCTTTGGGAAAGTAATTGTGTGTTAGATAAGTCTTTTTTCCTTTCTGATCACTATCCCCGTAAGGTTACCTTGCATAAGGGTGTCTTGTGGTTAAAGTAGGGTGTCATGTGGTTAAAGTAGGGTGTCCTGTGGTTCAAGTAAGCTGGTCTCATCTTGATGCCTCCCTGCTCAAGATACCTTGCATTATGAGCACATTCAAGACTATTATTTCCCATCACTATGCTAATAAGTGTTCCCCCTTTACAATTTGGGGAAGATCTGTTGGAGAGATCCAAAGACTCTTCACCCATTTCAAGAAGATGGTCAGAAATCTTAGGGCCAATAGAAGACTCAACATTAGGAACATGATTGATAGCTTGAGTATGTTGATATATTTTGATTGTGATTTGTGTGAACACAATAGGATTGTCGGGGCACTTTTTTCCTTCTTTATGAGGTTTTTTCCCTGGCTTGTATATAGTCCTATACCCCTAACATGTCACTTATCTTTGTACATTCACTTGGTAATAGATTCAGTATTGTGTGTTGTGCTCCAAGCTTTTTCCTCTTCCTTGTGTTGTTGGCACTTCCACAAACCTCAAACTCCAACAATTGGTATCAGATCAAGTCGAGGCTTCATCTAGCGTGTCATCGACACCCCTTCGATCACAGTCTTAGAATCGCATGAAATTTGGCGAGCATACTTTGGGTGATTAGGGGTTAAAAATAGCTTCTCTTTGTAGTGTCAAAATTGCAATTCGAGTTTATTTCGGCCTTCGAATGCACTATCACAATGCCTGTGTAGGAAATTTTACCTTTTTGTGCCAAACATATATACAAGTTTTGATTCACCAATATAAGCATCTCAAAGTCTGCTACATGTTTAGCAAAATTTGATAGGGTCGTTCTGTTCAAATTTTTGAGATACAATCATTTTTTTGCATCAAGGTATTTTAGCCAGTGGCCATGGCTGAAAGCAGTGATGTATTCTGTATGCTGATTGTTGAGGATAATTTGGATGGTATCAATTTCCCATTATGGACATATATGATATGTCATGTATTGGCCGCAAAAGGACTCTACAATATTGTGTCGGGTGTTGAAAAGTGTCCTACTACAGCTACAAATATAGTTACTAAAGGTGATGTGGCTAATTATTGTAAGTACAATTTTCATTGTTTGTATATCATTTAAATTGTTTTATTCTCATTATTTAACATACTCACAATTACTCATTCATATGCACACATACACATATACATGAACATGCACGCTCACACATATACACACACATACACATGCACATACACACACATATACACACACATATACACACACATACACATGCACATACATGCACACATACTTAAACATACACATACACATACACATACACATACACATACACATACACATACACATACACATACACATACACATACACATACACATACACATACACATACACATACACATACACATACACATACACATACACATACACATACACATACACATACACATACACATACACATACACATACACATACACATACACATACACATACACATACACATACACATACACATACACATACACACACATACACATGCATATGCACAAACATATCTACAAACACATAAAATGACATGCATGCATGCATTATTACATATACACATATTTATACACAAATTAACACATACTTATACATATATGCATGCATATATATATATATATATATATATATATATATATATATATATATATATATATATATATATATATATATATATATATATATATATATATATATATATGTATGTGTGTGTGTGTGTATGTATGTATGTATGTATGTGTGTGTATATATATATATATATATATATATATATATATATATATATATATATATATATATATATATATATATATATATATATATATATATATATATATATATATATAAATAAACACACATGCATCACTTACACATACACATGCACATACATACATATACACACTCATACACATACACATACACATACACATATGCATGTATACCTACACATACACATACACACACATACATACACTTATACACATAGACATACACATACACGTACACATGCACATACACACATATACACACACATACACACATATGCACATACACTTACACATACACATGCACATATACATACACATACACATACACACTTGTATATGCATAAAACATATCTACATGCACATATATACACACACAGATACACACATATACATGCATATAGACACACTTACATAAATATAGGTATATACCTACATGTGCATACATACAATTTATACACACAACTACATGCACATACATACATATATACAACAAACACGTATATAATATGAATGAATTATATAATTAAAGTAATAAATCACATGTTAAATGTAAATAGTAATAAAAATCATTAAAACAAGACTTTTAATTAATTAGTACCATAGACACAATCCAAAACATAACTAAAATGAGAAAGTATATGATATAAAAAATATATGTATATCAATGTAAAATATATATCCAATGTAATATATCACTCATCATGATCATCCTCATCCACATCATCCTGTAATTCCACATCATCCTGTAAGTCCTCATCATCATGATCATCCTCATCATCATGATCATCCGCATGATCTGATGTATCTGTAGTAGAATCATGGGTAGAGGTGTGAGCACTGTGTGATGATCGAGATGGTCTTGCCTGTGTCTGTCTCTCCACCTCATCCATATCTACCTCTCTATAATAATCTTGTATTACATATAACAAACATAAATAAATAAAATATATAAAACATCAATAAAAATAAAATAATTATATGAACTTTCACAATACTCACAAAAGCATTTGGATGATCTTGCATGTACTCACTTAAACATCGATATTCACAATTTGTAGCAAAATTGATTTCCTTTTTTGTAGGATATCAACCCTAATCCTTTCGTTGCATTAATTTGTATACCTTCTACTGAGGAAATGATTCCTAAAGACATAGCTATCTATGAAAAAACTGCCACGTCTCAGATGGTATGTTAGGTCTTCGCTTATTTTGTTCTACCGCAAAATATCTCCTGTTATTTTAATCTCAAACAAAAAAGGATCAAAATACTAAAAAAAACTTTAATTTATAAACATGCATACACAAACACACATAAATACACTTACACATACATACTTACACTTATACACACATACTTACACATACATACACATACCCACACATATACATACACACACATACATATACACACACATACATGCATACACATACACATTTACATATAGTTACCCACATACATACATAAGTACACTTACATATGCATACATACACACACATAAACATATCCATACACTTACACATACATACATATCTACACATACACATACATACACACATGCATGCATACACATACACATATGCATAAACACACATACATACTAAATACATACCCACACACATACATATACCCCCACATATACACATATACACATATACATATACACATATACATATACACATACATACTAAATACATATACACATAAATGCATTCACATACACATACACATATACATACACTTACACATACATACATACATACACTTACAATATAAATACATACACACACAGAGACATGCATACACATACACATATGCATACACTTATGCATACATACATACCCACACATACACATACATAAACATACATACACATACATACACATACATACACACACATACATGCATACACATACACATATACATACACACACATACATACTAAATACAATATACCCACACACATACATATTCATGCACACATACATGCATACACATACACATATACATACACTTACACATACATACACTTACACATACATACATACATACAATTAGGTATACATCCATACACATACATGCATACACATACACATGCATACACATACACATACATACATACCCACACATACACATACACACACACATACATGCATACACATACACATACTCCTAGATACATGCATACACACATACATAACATGCAAACATACACATACACATATATACACACATATGTATACTTACACATACATACATACACATACCCACACATATAGATACACACACATACATAATAAATATGATTTCTCCCTCCACTATATGATTGCGCCCTCCACTATAATTGGTGCTCATCGTGGTATTTTTATTGTAGAGGATTTGTATGTGCCTCCAAACTCTAAAGTCACTCTTGTGTATTTTGTGGTCCTATATATGGATGGGGAGATCAACATCGACTTACACATTATGTTCAAGACATGACTACTTATGGATTATGCATGAATGCAACTTCTCTTGCTAGTAGAGGGATTACACATGCAGAAAATGAAAGATTATATATTGATGGAAGACCTTACATGCATGGAAATATAGCAAGTTTAATAAATAGTAGTTGAGGATATAATAGTTCAATGACTAATTGCACATTTGAGGAGTGTGAAAATAGTCATGAATCACCATACATGAGTAGAAATGTAGCAAGATACATAGTTGTCAATGCTATTACTTCATTACATGCTAGTGATGAATTATTAGTGAATCATGGATGGTGTAGGCCTCTAAGAGCACCTTTTAGCTAGAGAGCAATGAAAAAGTTCTATCCACCTATCTTGTGTTGCATTGAAAACTCTAATTGATTGAAACTCTTTTCAAATTAACTTACATATTAAAATTTATGTTTAAAGTTTACTTTTCATTCATTTATGGAATACTAATGATTTTTATTCATGTGTGTAGATTCCAATGTATGATATTGATGATCTTCCTCCACACCATTCAGACTATAAAGACTTTTAATTTATACATGCATGTTCTAATGATTTTCTTTTATATAGAGGTGAATATACAAACTCTTTGACATGTCCAAAATGTCATTCTCCTCGATATAAAGACAAAGAGGGTAAAATCCCAAAAAAGGTATTGAGACATTTTCCATTGGCTCCGTGAATTAAACATATGTTTCAAAGCCCTGAATTATCAAATCTTTTGACATGGGGATTTGATCATAAAAGTACTGATGGAGTAATGAGAATTCTAGTAGATAGTGCAGCTTTTCAACATATTCATTCTAGATGGTCTGATTTTGCACAAGAGCCACAAAATCTAAAGTTAAGATTTGCATTAGATGGGATTAATCCGTTTTCAATGAAATCTAGTGAATTGTCAACATGGCCTGTGGTAGTCATCAACTACAATCTCCCACCATACCTTAGCATTAAAAAGGAACATTTAATGCTTTCACTTTTAATCCCTGGAAAAAGACAAGTTAAAGACATGAATGTAAATCTTCCTCCTCTCATTGACGATCTCCAAGAGTTATGGAGAGGTATTAATGTCATTGATGTATCCAAAAGCATTAATCAAAGACACATTATGGTTTATGGAATTGTGGCTTGGACTATACACGATTTTCCAGGATATGGTGTCTGTTCAGGTAATGATGTATTTTTTTAATTTAATATGTATACAATTGTATGTGAGTTTCGCATTGAGAAGGCACTACAACATATTAGGCGTATACCGAGGCTTCCATCGAGGAAAATGAACGGGTGTAATTTTGCCCCGACCAGCTCGGTGTAGGCATCGGAACCAAAACGCCGGTATAGGCCTTGGTATAAGCATCGGTATGAGTTTCGGTATAAGCGTCAATATAAGCATCGTTATAAGCATCGATATAAGCATCGGTATAAGCCATGTTATGCCCCTCGGCAAAATAGTTGGTATAAGCATCGGTATGTGCCTGGGGATAGTGACGCTTATACCATCGCCTATACTGACAACCATATCTGCAAAAAAGAAATTGGGCAAAGTGTTGTCTCTTGCTACAACAACATTCCCATGCTGTTGTGTAGCAAAAGAAAATACTCTCTGCCCAAGAAAAACCCGAGTACAAGTGACATGTATGACAGGCAACAAAAACATGATTTGATAAAGCAAAACATACTGCCAAATACAAAAGACATGAGCGAAATGTGTATATACATGTGTATGGGTATATGTATTATGTGTGTATATTTACATATGTGTAAATATTTGTATGCATGTGTAAAAACCCTAAAACCCTAATCCTAAAGACCTAGACCTAAAACATGTGAATGTGTGTATTCTTGTGTATATATATTTGTATGTGAATATATATGATTATATGTGTATGTGTGTGAATATATATATGTGTATGTGTGTGTATGCATATGTGTATCTATGTAAAAACCCTAAAACCCTAATCCTGAAGATCTAGATCTAAAACATGTATATGTGTGTATGTGTGTACGCATGTGTATATATATGTGTATGTGTATATGTATTATGTGTTTATGTGTATATGTGTGTATATATGTAAAAGCCAAAAACCCTAATCCTAAAACCCTAACCCTAAAACATGCATATCTGTGTATGTATATGTCACGTGTGTGTATGTGTATGTGTGAAAAAAAAAAAAAAAAATATATATATATATATATATATATATATATATATATATGTGTGTGTGTGTGTGTGTGTGTGTATGTGTGTGTGTATGTATGTATGCATGTGTATATATATGTGTATGTGTATATGTATTATGTGTTTATATGTGTATATGTGTGTATGCATGTGTGTATATTGTAAAAGCCAAAAACCCTAATCCCAAAACCCTAACCCTAAAACATGCATATGTGTGTATGTATATGTCACGTATGTGTATGTGTATGTGTGTATGTGTGTATGCAGGCATGCATGTGTGTGTATATATATATATGTGTGTGTGTGTGTGTATGTGTATGTGTATGTGTATGTGTATATGTGTGTATGTGTGTATGTATATACACATATACACATATGTGTGTATATGTGTGTATGCATGTGTATATGTACGTAAAAACCAAAAATCCTAATCCTAGAAAGCTAACCCTAAAACATGTTGGAGATAGACGTCTATGGAAGCACGCGAATAGCACAATGAAGGAGAAGAAGCTTGGAGCACAACATACAATACTGAATGTATTACTAGAGAATGTACAAAGACAAGTAGCCCATTAGGGCAATAGGCGTATATACAAGACGGGGGAAAAAAACCTCCTAAAGATGGAAAAAAATGCCCCGGTGGTCCTAGTGTGTTCACACACATTACTACCTAAATATATCAACAAATCCCCCCTGGGAGTGATGCGGTGAACAAGGAGCTGGCACTCATGTATAAGGAAGTGCCAAGCTATGTGGAAATCACTCCACAAAAGGAAGTAAGCCCAAAGCTTTGCGGAAAGCTTCAAACTTCTCCCTAGGCAGAGCCTTCATGAAAAGGTTTGCAATGTTCTCCTACATGGGCACATATGCCAAGTTGATCTCCCAAGCAGAGGACCTCTTCCTGACATAGTGATAATGCACCTCAATGTGCTTAGTGCAAGCATGGAACACATGGTTCCTCACAACTGTCACTGCGCTCTGACTGTCAGTGAAGATGGTGGTGGCAGAAGACTGACCAACACCCAAATCAGCCATAAGGCGTTTGAGCCACACACACTCAATAGTCATTGTGAAAGCTGCCCTATACTTAGCCTCACAACTAGAAGTGGCCAGAGTAGGCTGCTTCTTGCTCAACCAAGATATACATGAGCTACCAAGCATGAAACAAAAGCCACTACTGGACACACGAGTGTCATAGCAACCAGCCCAATTAGAGTCAAAAAGAGCATGCAAATTTGGTGGTAGTGATCCACCCTTGGGATAAAACGAACCAAGTAGCCGGGTACCACTCAAGTAGCGAAAGATGCAATTAACTGCTTGCCAATGCTTGACTCCTGGGCAATGCATAAACTTGCTCATCTGTGAGACAACAAATTGAATATGTGGCCGAGTAATGCATAAGTAAATCAAGCATCCAACAACCTACTAATAGAGAACAACATCAAATGCATCTCCAGCATCATGAAGACTCAGTCGTAAACCTGTTTCCATAGGAGTGGCAATAGGTTTATAGTCTTCAAGGCCAAAATGCTGCAATAATGTGTCAATATATTTTATTTGACACAAAGCCATTCCACCATCAACGTGCATAAACTAAATGCCCAAATAGTGATGCAAATGCCCCAAATCAGACATCTCAAATGAGGCATGCAAATTAGCCTTAAAATTAGCAATATGCCTCTCGTGAGGACCAGTGAGCAGCATGTCATCAACATAAACCATAATAATCAGAAGTACATCATTAGCATGCTTAACATATAAGGTGCTTTCAGTTGGATTGTTCTCAAAACCATGTGCAATAAGATAGGCATGTATCTTCTCATACCAAGCACGTGGTGCTTGCTTTGAACCATATAATGCCTTCTTTAACCTGCACACCTCATTTTCATGCCCTTTTTGCACAAAGCCACGAGGCTGAAAAACATCCACTTCTTCATGCAAGTCACCATTCAGAAATGTTGTTTTAATGTCCAACTGATGTACATTCCAACCATGATGAGCTGCAAGTGCACATATGCTACGAATTGTAGTCATTCGGCAAGTAGGTGCAAAGGTCTCATCAAAATCAATGCCTCTTTCCTGTGCATAACCCTTTTCAACAAGTCTAGTCTTATACCTGTCAAGTGTACCATCAGGCTTACACTTCAGCTTGCACACCCACTTAGTCCCAATGACCTTCTTGCCAGGAGGCAAGTCACATAAAGACCAAGTACCATTCTTCATTATAGCATCATATTCAGATTGCATAGCAGCCATCCAATTTTCTGAATTTTATGCTTCATCAAAGGAAACAGGCTAATTCGCATCACAGAGACTAGATGCAGCCATAGCATAGCAATCTGATGCAAAAGAGGCACTATGAGAGCCTGAACGAGTACAATATGACAGAGGTGCATCTAATTTGCTGTCACGCAAAGTGTGCACTAATCATTTTGGCATAGTTTTTGCGTGCTCAATATCATCTCTCTAATCAATAAGTGCATCATGTAAATCTCCATCAGAAATGGAATGATGTGTATCATCACATGAAACCTGCAAAGGCTGAGAAGTTGCCTCATTAGAACCAGCACTAGACTGTCCACCTATAAAAAGAGGCAGCAAAGTATCATACATGTCTTTGGAGCTAACAAATGTCTCCTTAGTACATGAAAGCAATGGCTGAATAACATCTTCCACAAAAACAACATCACGGCTAATGAGAATGCGTTTATTATGTGGATGATATAGACGATAGCCTTTAATTTCAAAACTGTACCAAACAAAAATACATTTTACTGCTTTATCATCCAATTTTCTGCGATGTTGTTCGGGCACCAATGCATATGCCAAACAACCAAAAACACGTAGATGAGCAACAGATGGATTGTGATCATGCCAAGCCTCATATGGAGTGATAGTCTACAACGTTTTAGTGAGACACCCGTTAAGTACATATGCTGCACACATGACAGCCTCAAGCTAGAAACTATGTGGTACAGCCTTACTCTTGACCATACACCTTGCCATCTCCATGAGTGACCTGTTCTTTCGTTCAACAACTCCATTCTGTTGAGGTGTATACGACATTGTACACTAGTGTTTTATCCCACGTTCAACTAGAAATGCATTAAAATCAGAAGACATATATTCCCCCCCTCGATCTGAATGGAGGGTGCCCATTTTACATGCTGATAGATTTTCAGCCAAAACCAAAAACTGTTTGAAGCACATGAACACTTTGGACTTTGCCTTCAATGGATGTACCCATGCATGCCTGGAAAAATCATCAATGAAAGTCAGTTAAAGATAATTTCCAAAAGAAGGTGTCTGCATAGGACCACAAACATCACTATGTACAAGGTGCAATTTCTGAGTAGCCCGAACTGAACCAACTTTTTGGAAATGAGGAACGCTGCATTTTGCCCAAAATAGAGCCTTCACAAACATGTTTTCCAGGTGCCTCAAGTTTGGGCAAAGAGGACGCCATTTCAGATTTCTACAGGCATAACAAACTAGCAAAATTCAGATGACCAAAGCATGCATGCCAAAGCTTTGCATCTGACATAGCTTGAGAATCATGTATTGCACATGCCGAATCATTTAGAGATCTTTCATAGTCTATGAGCTTATACAGCCCATGACATAAAATGCCAGAAGCAATAATCACATCGCCATTTGACAGATCATGAACTGTACACCTATCATCAACAAATCTCACAACCAAGCCAATCTTGGCTAATGCAGAAATTGATAACAGGTTCTTCTTGATCCCTGACACAAATAAAGCATCTGACAAAGTGAAAGAACTACCATCAGCAGTAGTCAAAATGATCTTACCAACTCCCATAACAGGATAAGAGGAGTTGTTGGCGCATGTAACAGTATTCCCTTTAGGGGAAGGGTCGAGTGAAGAGAAGAAACTGCGTTACGAGGTAATATGTTTGGTCACCCCACTATCAAAATACTGGCAAACATCTGAGTCTACTACAGACATGCAGTGCTCATGAGAAGATGGGTCAAAACTGCAGACAGTAGTAAACGCCCATTCTTCTTCCTGCACAAGATTAGCAGACTCTGTTTGTGGTGTAGAGGCCTCTGCAACAACCATTCCAGCCTCTTTCTTCTTTGCCTCTTTAGCAGCCAGTTTTGGATAGTTCTTTATGATATGATCATTCCCTTTACAGTACTTACAAAACAATTTTTGCTTTTCTGATTTCTTCTCATCTTTATCTTTCTTCTTCAAATGTGTAGCATTTGCAGATTTTTGCTTACTAGTTGAAGAGCTCCATTTTCCTTTGCCCTTCTGACTAGCCAGGAAAGCTTGATCTGCAACACACATAATGGACTTGTTCTGCCTGGACTGATCTTCCTACAACAGAACAGAGACTAACTCCTCAAATGACAAGGCATTTGGATTGCCTTTCATCATTAACCGAAGAGTACAAGCAAAAATCTGATATGAATCAGGAGGACCATTTAGAATGGTCTACACAAGTGAGCTATATGGTATAACCTCATCAACAGAAACCAACTGTTCCTTCAAGTCTTTGATCTTTGTTAGAAATGTGTCCATAAAATCACCTTCATTCATGTGCTCACTGTCCAACTGTTTTCGGAGGTAAGCAACACGAGTCTCATTCCTAGCTTGGTACAATGTGGTAAGTGTATCCCAAGCATCCTTAGTTGTTCTGCAAGAGCGAATGTGAGGAATAATGGCACGTTTGACAGACAAAGCTATCAATGCATGTGCCTGGACATCTCTACCATCCCAACAAATTCGCTCTATAGTAGGTGCAGCAGAAACCGTAGCACGAACATGAATATGCAGAATATCATCATCTTCGACACCTTTTGCGTCAGCTTCTGTACCTGCAATTGTAACAGTTGTAGGTTTGATAGGACGTTTTTCAACACCCTGGACAATGTTCCAGAGTCCTTTTGCAACCAATACATGTTGCATCATATAAGCCCATAACGGGTAGTTGGTACCATCCAACTTATCCTCAACAGCCAACATACGGAATACATCATTGCTTTCAGCCATGGCCAGTGACTAAAATACCTTGATGCAAAAATTTGACTGTATTTCAAAAAGTTGAACAAAACTACCCAGATGAATTCCGTTAGACCTGTAGACGAGTTTTACTGGAAAACAAAAACTGGTATATACCTTTGGCACAAAAAGATGAAATAGCTTGCACAAGTGCTGTGATAGTGCATTCGGAGGCCGAAACGAGCTCAGATTGTGATTTGTATGTGTATGTGTGTATGTATATGTGACGTGTGTGTATGTGTATGTGCATGTATGCGTGTGTGTATATATATATATATATGTGTGTGTGTGTGTATGTGTGTAAAGTGGATGTATGTGTGTGTGTGTATGCATGTGTCCATATGTGTATGCATGTGAGAGGCTATGTATATGCATATGTATGTGTATGCATATATGTATGTATGTGTGTGTACACATGTGTGTGCATGTATATTGTGTGTGTATGTATGTATGCATATGCATATGCATATGTGTATGTAATATGTATGCCGGTGTGTGTATTTATCTCTATGTCTCTCTCTTTCTCTCTATCTATATATCTCTCTCTCTTTCATCTCTCTCTCTCTCTCTCTTTCTCTCTCTCTCTCTCTCTCTTATTTTCTCTCTCTTTCATCTCT